>VZRE01015196.1:354-26972 GCA_013396775.1 Cephalopterus ornatus | reverse complement strand
TTTTTTTTTTTTTTTTTTTTTAAGTCTTTATTTTCAGAATATCCATGGTTTTAGATACGGGAAAATCTTTTATAATTGAGTATCTAGAGGTCAGTGACTGAAGTTAAACAGTAATGCCCTAAAATTTCCAATAAATAAACAGAAGGACCAGATTTAAAGAATGGGTGGAGGAAAAAAAAAAACAAAACATTTTAAAATCAACCTATTCTGTAAAAGTCTTTCCATCTGTCCCCTCCAAACAAGCATGTCGTATGGTATGGAATATATCTGGCCAGTTGGGGTCATCTGTCCTGGCTGTGACTCCTCCCAGTTTCCCCTTTCCCCACCAGCAGCCTTGAGAGCAGTGAGGGGCAGTGACAGAGGCCCTGATGTTGTGCAAGTACTGCTCAGCAATAACAAAAAAAAATCTCTCTTTTATCTATATATTCAGCCCAAATCCAAAACAGCCCCACAGCTACTATGAAGAGAGTTAACCAGCACAAAGGGTTAGGTTGTTTTTATTATTTTACAAGTGATGAAAGCAACGTTGCCTGGGATTTTGAGATTTCGGTTTGATGGGATTCTTTGTGACAGTTCAGGTAAAAAGAAACTTCTCCCTTCAGCTTTTTTGATTGTAGTTTGGGAAATTTTATTAGTGAATAACTTTATTGCCAAATAATCATTGCAGTACCTTGACATACAAAGGCAGAAATATTATATTACTTTCTTGCACCTGGCTTCCAGTTATTCCAATGTCCAGGAAGGGACATGTCAAAACAGCAACTTTTATAATAATCATCTTAAATTTCAAATCACTGGGCATACATTTATGTCCTGGAGGTGACAGCAGTACTTAGGCATGCATTTTTTCATTGAGAGGTTTGGACAAAGCCTGTTCATTTCTCTTAAGTGTTTCTAATTCCCAGTGTCTGTGAAAATTAATAGAAAGTAAATTTAATTAAAAAAAAATAATCCAAACCAGATCTACTCTGTTAAAATATTTTACAGCAACACTTACATTTTTAATAGAGTGGTCAAATTATATCATGACAGTGGGTTTCCCATGGGGTGATATAGGTGTAAATCAAGAAACTTTTTTATCTTTTTCCCCACTTCTGAGTCTCTCACTGCCAGCTTACTTTCTACTTCAAAATCTGGAAGGTGTCTTTAGAGAAAAAATTGTTGCGATTATTGAAGGATTTCAACACTTCTTTATCAATCATAATGAGCTGTGTTGCAGTAAAGGTCTCATTATTTTCAATAACGAAGTTTGTTCTGAATTACAGTAAGTTTTGCATAACTTTACCATCAAACAAAGTTGTTCTGAATTTTTTTCCTGCAGTTTAGGACTTTTCAAACTGATGAACAAATGATGTGCAAAAAAAAATCTTAAAATTTCCCCTTGGGCAAATATGAATTATCATTTCCTGGTATAGATATATTGTTGGGAAGCCCATACATTAATTAAAAAAAAAAAAAAAGCTTACGATATTTTTGTCTTAAAAAGTTCAGTTGAAAATAACTGATACATAATTAAGTCTTGTTGTCCTTACTGCAACAGCAGAAAAAAAATAAAGCCTTTCTTTTGTCTTGTTTAAAGGAAGTTGTTAGTTATGGTGGTTTGATTCTGGCCGGATTTCAAATGCTCACCAAAATCACTCTCTCACTCTCCTCTGCAGCTGGACAGAGAGAGGGGAAAAAAACACAGCTAACGATTCTCACGCAGAGATAAGAGCTGGGAGAAGTCATTCACTAATTGGCAAAACAGACTTAATGTGGGGTAAAACTTAAGTTTATTACTAGCAGGATAAAAGCTAAAGAGTGAGAAATAAAACGGTCTTAAAGCACCTTCACCCCCCACCCCTCCTTCTTTGCGTGTTCTCTGTCCTCTCCCCCCAGCAGTGCAGGGGGACAGGGAAGTCGGGTTGTAGTCAGTTCTTGTTCCCCATGGGGTGCAGTCGAGTCTCTGCACCCCGATGGTCCTCCACGGGCTGCAGGGGGACAGCTGCTTCACCGTGGTCTTCACCACGGGCTGCAGGGAGGCCACAGCTCTGAGTCCTTCCCCTGTTCCCGTGGGGTCCCTCACAAGGCCACAAGTCCTACCCGGGACAAACTTGCTCCAGCGTGGGTTTCTCTCTCCACGGGCCACAGGTCTGCTGCAGGACTCTGCTCCATCCTCGGGCCTCCCACGGAGTCACAGCCTCCTTCATGCATCCACTTGTTCCAGCATGGGCTCCTCCGTGGGCTGCAGGGGGGTCTCTGCACCCTCCATGGGCTGCAGGGGCCTCAGTTCCAAGTCCTTCCCCTGCTCCTGGGGGAGAGGGGGGCCCCTCTCCTCCTCCTGCTGCACTGACCTTGGTGCCTACATTGTTGTTCCCGAGTTCTCCTCCACTCTTCCCGGGCTGGAATTTCTTCCGCACAACAATCTCCTCTGTTCTTAAATATGTTATCACAGAAGCGTTACAGTGGTAATTGGCTCAGCCTTGGCCAGCAGCAGGAGGTCCCTCCTGGAGCTGGCTGTCGCTGGCTCTTCATAGGACAGGGGAAGTTTCAAGCAGCTTCTAGCAGAAGCTACCCCTATAGCCCCCCCCCCGCTACAAAAATTCGACAACATAAACCCACGACATTAGTAGAATGAAAAAGCTATCGCTCTCCGAGCAACATAATCTTTACGAGTAGTAATATTGAGCAAGCAGTTCTGAGACATGTTATAAGACCTCTCATTGACGAAGGATAGTAAATCTGAAAGGCATTTAGTAATATAAAGCAACAACAGGAAAATAGGAATATAAATTTGTAAACTGTAAAACTGAGAGAGCATTTTGAATTGACTATTACTAAAAAGTGCCATACGTGGATAAGTCATCTAAAACATAACTGTGATCACGTAAGAAGGAAAATCTACATTATAAATCATGGTCTTTTGTACAACAATTTGGATTTATTTAGTGTATTGGCCAGATAATCCACAACAGAGAACAAATAATGAATATTTCTTGGCAGTATTGACCAAGTGGTATATAAAAAGGGAAAGAAGAAAACAGCAGTTACATGTGAAATTGGAATGTTTTTCAAAGAAAATATACAAACTTAAAAACACAAGGAAAGCCTGTAATCCCAGATTCATCTAAAGAAAACTCAAATTTAAATTTTCGAAGTGTGCTTATTTTAAATTGGAGCCACATAGTCCTGAAAATCCACTATAGGATAATCACTGTGTTTGTAATTTTGAATGTTTAGAAATGCTATGCTTTTAGGGAAAAGTGTTTTTTTCCCATTTCTTTTTCCATTTACGGTGTGACTTTTTCCTAAAGTCTAGCTTTGAAATCTGACTAAGGTGTTTTGTTCACTTTTTTTCAGGACAGGAGTCTTTCCTGCCCATATTCTTCACTTCAGCTTGCCTGGGGGGCCCAGGTGTGTGATTTGGAGTCTTTGATCCCAGACGACAAACAAGTTTGAACAAAAGCCTTACAACCGAAATCTTAGGCCCCCCTAGAGTTAAGAGGAATGCAAAGCTTCTTCTACTTATTCCATTTAAAATCTCTTTTTTTTTTTTCTGTGGAAGGAACCAACCAGCAACAGGTTGTGCTCAGTCAAATATAACAGAAACAACCAGTAACTATTCTGTTCTGTCTTGCTGAGCCCGTAATATTGACATTAGGGCTTCACTTTTCTTTTTATTTTCCTGCTCTTTCCCTAAATATCTCATTCCAAATTATGTTGTCATATCCAAAATGGGGTCATAATGTATGAATGCTTGGTGGGAAATATTTTGACCACATCCAACTCTGTCAGAAAAGTGGTGGAGCAGATAGCAACCACAGAATCATAGAAGGGTTTGGCTTGGAAGGGACCTTAAAGAACATCTAGTTTCAATGTCCCTGCCATGGGCAGGGACACCTCCTCCTAGGCCAGGTTATGCAAAGCCCTGTCCAACCTGGCATTTATCACAGCCAAGGTTGGGGCATCCACAACTTCCCTGGGCAGCCCGTTCCGCACCACCCTCATCTAATCTAACCCTACTGTCTTTTAGCTTCAAGCCACGCCCCTAAGCACATTGTCCCATCACTACAGTGGCTAATGAAGGATCCTTCTCCAGCATCCTTGTAGGCTCCCTTTAGGCACCAGAAGGTTGTGAAAGCCTTCTCTTCTCCAGGCTGAACAGCCCCAACTTCCTCAGCCTGTCTTCATAAGGGGAGGTGCTCCTGCCCTCTTAACAACTTCATGGTTCTCCTCTGGACTTGCTCCAACAGTGCAGTGTCCTTTTTATGTTGGGGGCATCCAGACTGTATGCAGTAGTCACCCAAGGGTTCCCACGAGAGCAAAGCAGAGAGGAGGAATCACCTCCCTCAGCTTGCTGGCTGCACTGCTTTTGGGGCAGGGCACAGACTAGGACAGTGCTGCTGCTAATCAGCAGGTGGGGTTGCCATGCACTCCATGATTCCATTAAATATTTTATTTCTTCTTAATTCCTTCTTTATTTCTTCATTCTTCACCTTGATATCACTCCTTAATCTTCCCTCATGTTCCCTATTCCATGACTTATATCAAGAGTTTTTGTGGTTTATTTTGTTTCGGGTTTTGTTGGTTTGTGGGTTGTTGTTGATAGCTAAGCAAGCGCTTCCCTTGCAAATTTAAAATTTATGGTATCCGTACATTTTGACCCTGTGAGGCTGGAATAACTTATGAGTTATTCTTGTGAGACCTTCTGCTTAACAGGGCACTGCTGAAATGGATTCCCTATGCTGCCTGAGATGCAGAACAGCCTTTAGAAAGAGTTTGCAAATAGATATAAAGAGCTAACAGAATAAGGAATTCATGACTTTTGAGATTAATTCTCGGCTGCATATTGTCGATTAAAAACAATGCCATTTTCGTTTCGAATTTGTCCTCTTTCATAAGCTGAACAGGTTAAATGTATATATGTTATATAACAATATTCTTCATCTGTTAATTGTCCGTCATTTAGTGCCTGCTTCATTTGAAAATTCATGAGTGACATTTCAGGCGTTCAAATACAAAGAAGAGATCATAAGAGGTGCATAAACAGACTCAGCTCCTGTGCCTCTGTTTGAAATGGAAATTTCGGAAATTTCTCAAATTTCTCTGCTGTTTTTGGATGTTAGCTAACTCACCTCACTTCTAATTCTGCCTGATATTTGTTATCGCAGTTGCATTATAGACAATAATTTCAAGCAAATTCAAAGAGATTCAAATAAAAAAAGAAATTTTGTTTGTTTGCTTTAAAAAACCCCAACAATCGAATAAATACTTGTTTTCTGTTTGCTCTTCGTAATGACAACTCCTACCTCATCTCTCAGCTTACCTAAATATTTTGCTTGCACTTTTTGGAGCTTGTTTTTTTATTTGGAGGTTTTTTGTGTGAAAAAAGGAAAAAACAAAACAGGAAAAACCCAAACCTGATTTTTTTACTGTATATAAACGATGCTAAATCACTTTGACTTGCAGCTTGTTATACAGGATCTCAACCTAGAAGTCATAGCAAAACAGACTTGTTTTCCCTGAAATTTGAGATGGTAGAAAAAAAAAGAAAGTAGGTTTTTTTTTTTTTCTCGGTGTTTTGTAAGGGTGCCTGTGATCATATGTGAATGTTCAAAAACAGCAGCTGACAACAATTTATTTTACTAAATAAATGGAAACACTTGTGAAGACATGTTCCTCAGAATATGAAAAATCAAGGCAGTTTAGATGCTATTTAGATGCATTAGTTTTAGATGTTATTACTACTACCTTGAGACACATTTGTAAGAACATTAAAATAGATGTTCATTCAGAAGAAAAATATCCCTTTAGTTAGTCAAAATTATAAACACCTTGGATTGCCCATATAGAGCTAATGATGAAGATAACCCTAAAAAACCTAACTAAATAAGAATGATCTTCATTGTTGATTAACATTTGATGTCAGTGTTTTCAAGGTTACCTAGGACCACCTGAACAAAGTGAAGTCAAAACAATTTGATCAGGTGTGCAGTGATGGCAAATTCCTCCTGCAGTACCTGTGCTGGCTTGCAAAAATGCTCTCAGTGGTTATGTTCCATTTTCAAGTGGAAAAGTATATTACAAAACCCCAAAATCGTATGTGAAGGCTGCTCTTCTTTTGGGCTTGTTCTTTTAGTGGGCAACGGAAAGGTTCTTCGTACTCAGCTGTGGGAAGATGCAGGACTGCTTTTGCATTGCCGGAGGAGCTTAGACAGGAGGGAGTAGGAAGGCCCACGTGCCCTTTCACTCCGTCTGCTGTGTTGCTGGGCAGAGGTGGGCTCCATGTGTATGAGCAAAATTAATCCCATGGGATAAAGTTCATCTCAGACTTCTCCCATGTGTGTCCTTCCCATGTACTTCAGTTTTTCAGGAGATGCTTGTGAGATATTGGATCCAAATCTCATGGAATTATTGACGTGGGTCGGAACCAACTCACTGTGTCTGTTTTGCAGTCAGGTGGAACCGGCTGCGTCCACAACCCAGGGGCCACTCCCGGTGTCTTCTCAAGGAGGCCACTGCTGTAGCCTTGCCTGCTGACAAAGTACATGTACACCATGTAGAGTACACGCAGGCACATCTCTGCTTCGGATCATGAAAAAGAGTGCTTCAGGCCCAGTACTTTCCCACCCTTTCTTTTGTATTCTGAATATAAAGTTAGAACGTCAAAGTTGGCTTAAAGCTGTCACTGCAGTGTCAATTCACACTCAACTGTGTGTCCTTGTGAAATCCTCTGTAGACATCCAGCTACCACATGCCTACTTCATAGTGGGGTTTGCCTACCTTTACATCTAAGAAGTACAGCCCTAAATTAAAATTAAGGATGTTAGGCACAAAGGTAGTTTCTGTGTTTCTTCTGTGTTTCAGTCTTACTTTTTCTCCATCTTGTTGTTCAGTTATTTGAAAATGCAGTCTCATAGTTATTTTTAAACACAAACAATCCAATCCTGTTTTATAGTGGAGGGTGATTTGAAGTTCGAATGCATCTCTTGAGGTCACCTAGTCAAAACATCTGCTCAGGCAGGAACAGCTAGAACAGTCTACTGAGGACTGTGTCTAGTCACACTTTGAATATCTCCAAGGATGAAGATTCCACAACCTCTATGGACAAACTGTGCCTGTGTTTGACCACCCTCACAGTAAAAGTGTTTTTCTTTCCAGATCGAATTTCAAGGTGTTTTAATTTGCACCCATTACCTCTTGTTTTATAATTTGTCATACCCTACATTTAACACCTGAAAACATCAACAGATGAAGCAGACATCTTAAGAAATTTAAGAGTTACTATCAGATATGTAGCGTGGTTTTAATTCACTAAAGGGCACTGTCTCTCAAATTGATAGAAGTTCCTTAATGTAAAATTTTCCAACAAGGCCACAGAAAAGTACAAGGACATTGCAAAAAAAAAACAATCCAGATTCTGTCATGTCTTTGCTTCTCTAAGTTTGAGGGATACTTTTTTTTTCTTCCAAAGTTCTGAGTCAGCTATTAACAGAGGAAGGAGGCATATTTAAAATGCTTACCTTGGCCCAAACCCAAAGAGGCTGTTATGGCTCGATTATAGCCCTATTAACCAAACTGCCTGTAAAATCATTTGACTTGGCTAATGTCTCTGATTTCAAGGTCTGAGAATGTCTAAACTCGTTTCTAAATATTGTAAAAGTTAATTAACTTTATAGGCTGAGTTGAATGTCTATTAAAATGGATAGAGCTGGATTACTGTTTGGATATAAAATAATGTAATGAGTGTTGCTGAAAGGTAGATGGTAAATCGGCTTGATGAAACCCTGAGAAAATATGACACCAGAATAGTTCCTTAATAGATTTTTTTCTTTAAGAGTAATTACAGAAGAGAATGCTCAGGTTTCTCACATAGGCAAAAAAAATGTGCTCATCCTACTAATATTTTTGCCCTTCACTCACCATTAATTTGCCACAGATCGGTCATAAAATTATGAGGAATCTTCAAACAGCCTAAACTGACCCTGAAATGAGTCATAATTATTATATGTTATATTGCTAACAATTTTTTTCACTTTGAGCTTTTAAAACGTTCTGGAGACATTAATGAAAGAAAACCATACAGTGACTCTATCATTATCCCTACTCTGTACAGGAAGCTCAAAGAAAGAGGTTAAATGCCCTGCCAACTCATTCTGTTTAGTCAAGAATTCCTAAGAGGCAGTTATTCAGCAAACCAATTTCCACCACATCTGATTATTATTCATCTCTACATATGCATTGATTTTTTTATAAGAACTTGCACAGTTTGCAATGAGCAAAGCAAAACAATTCAAAGACAACTAAGTTAGCAAAAAATGAACTAGTTTTGGTATCAGGGACAGTATAATAACATTGACTGGCTGCTTCTGGGAAACACAGCAGTCCTTTGTATCATAATGCACTATGTTGAGTGGGATTATTCTCTTGCTGTGAGCTGAACGCTACTGCCTTCATGTGCCAGAGATGACTCAAGAGAAAATTATACAGTTTAGGTTGGAGTTATTCACAGAACAAAGTAAAAGTAATAGATATAATTCCTTGGGGTTGAAGGACTTTAGCAGTGTATTTAACAGATTGATTTATTTACTTATTTTAGGTGCAAACTTTGAGCAAGACCTGCATAACAACCATCGTAGTTTCATCTAGGAAAAAAAGGGTAATAAATACAGGGATCTTATTTACTACTATAATAAACAAGACAATATTGTATTGGTATGAATCACATTAAATAGGTTGGACGTAGCTTTGTCCAAAATGTGGTAACCACCCAGTGTTCTTCAAGGAGAAAAGCATCTACACTACAATATTCAGCAAATGCAGCACCATTCATCACACCAAATGAATAAGGGCAAGACGCAAGGACCAGATGCAGAGCCCATTAATTGAGTGCGTTACTTTACTTTTACTACAGGAAACTTTAATTTCAAGTGGTTTTCTGCATACTAATACATTTCCTAAAACTGCTATAAATTTTTATGGATGAATTACTTTATCTGAAGAGCTCGTGGTGAATTACGATTTGCACAACAGTTTGCTCTCTGAGACTTAATGTGCGTTTCTCTGTCTGTTGAACCGGCCTTCATAAAGGTTCTCCAGAGGTGCTAGGCATCATTAAGGATAGAAATAGGCTCTTTCTCTCTTTCACTGAAATACTGTACGTATTGCCTTAATGTAGTAAGTGTAATGTAGTAATGTGATTGTCCTTTTTGTCTATTTGGTTTTCACTGCCTCCGCCATGCCCCTAATCATGGAGTTAGAGAAGATGACCTTAGGAATGCATCCAAATGAAAAATATTTTGTATTTTATTCTGTGACAATATTCCCCTGAAAAATTAAAATGTGTAAATATTAAAATATCAGACGTTTAAGAGAATTAGCTGGAAACCACATGCTTTATCAAAAGCCTTATTTCAAAATCTAAGCACTTGGTGTGACTTGTTCTTATTTATTCAGAGCTAAGTAAGCTTACAGTAGTAAGTACCTATGAGAGCAACACATTTTAAAACTCTTATCACAGTTCTTCTGTCTGCAGTTTTAGAAAAAGAAAGAGAGAAATTGTGAACCAACTAACAGTGGGAGAAAACCCCCACATAGCCAACATACAGCTACAAGCCTTTCTAATCTGAGTGTGAACTAAGAGCTCCTTAAAACTCAGCTGTAAAGCAGTGCTACTTTTGTCCTTTTTGGTCTGTCCAGTCTGTCCTCCGTCTACAGGGATTTTACATTATTATGGTCCAAGAACTATGCTGGAATTTAAAATATCTCATGAACTTCAACATATGAGGACACTCTGATCTGCACAGATCAGATACCAGCTCCAGAATACTATTGCAAGACTGTTTTCCTTTTTTCTGTTCACCTTCTATAAAAAAAAAAATGTCCCCCAAACCCAACAAAGTGGTTATGCCTATTCCACTTTTCTGTCTCTCAGATGAAAAGTTAATACCACAATTTTTCTAGGCACTGAGGACCTTCCCAGTCTCTGGGGTGATCATTTGGTGCTCAGCTTATACTTACAACTTGTTCGCCAGTTGTGTCAGCTCTGTAATGAACATCTAAATGCTGAGCAAGGAGAAGAACAAACTAGAAGACACTTGGAGGCAATCCCCTATTCTACATAAAATCAAGTCTGTCCTTCTGACATTTTTGATAAAACACATCCCAAAAACTTCAAAGACATGTCAGCTTTAACATACAGAGAACTCAGTAAGCTTCGACAGAAGTGTTGGCTTGGCTTGGACCTTAAGTACAGACCTACCACACCAGAGCATCACCCAGTGTACCAACACACACTTTGCAATATGCTGAATGTAAAGGCAGCACAGAATCAGAAGGAGAGGATAATATCCTTTTCAGGTTTAAAACATCTGCCTCTTTAACATGACGAAACAAAAAAATTCATCTGTTCCTTTCCTTTCAGCTTAATAAAACATGAACTTGAAAGAGGCCGTGGCCTAGGTAGGATTTTAGTTACATATACTTTATTGTTCATTAGACTGCTATTCTGCATGTACTTAGATGTCTGTAATGGTTTTGTTTGTTTGTTTTGAATCTTTTTTGGCAGCTTAATACTAATTCCTTTCCTAAAGCCTGGCTCACATTAATGCAATTGAGTTGAAGAGACAAATCTTCAGAGGCAGATGGGCTAGTAAATCCAGAAATAATATTGGTGCAGCCTCTGTACTCGTGTCTCATCACTCAGTTTATAATTTTGTCTTACTTGTGAATTTGCTTCTATAGATTTGTTTCTATTACTTAAGGCTAGAGATTTTAATTTCCTAGCATGTAATTTTGTGACAGAAACTTACATTTGTTAGAAAGCTTAAAAAGAATATTCTTGCACAGTGATAGCTTTATGTAATCTCCTCTTCCTGGATATTTTATGCAAATTCCTCTGATTTAACCAAATAAACCCATCTTCATATTGTAATAATGATTACTGGTGTGACAAGGTATGTGTAAGATTTGTCTTCTAATTTCTTTCATGACATTTAATTTTTACTGTACTAATTGATGACCCCTAATTTTTCAGTGGTTCTCTCCATTAATGAATCATCTCATCCTAGTTCTTTCCTAAATAGCAATTAGTAGTGTGAGATAAAACATGCAGTGGGTTTTTAAAATCAAGCTTCTCTTCTTCCCTCCATGAAATAGAAAATTCATTGAAAGTAATTATAATGTTACAGTATGCCAGAACCAATACAGCAGAGGGTGGATAATCTGATTAAACAAAGGTCTTGTAGTTAAACAAATCTTACATATTGGTAATACAGATGGAGTTCACAAGCCCATATGACTGTCCAAAAGAAAAACCCTAGGGTTTGATTAATGACCCATGTTCTTTGTTACAAGAGCAAAACTGCCTTGTAATACAGTAAAGACACAGTACAGTCAGGTTTTCAGAGGATATTGTGAGTTGTGTTCCTCTTGTGTGAGGAATAAAGTGACACCTTATACAGGAGTGAAGCTGACTAACATCTGAAGGAATCACATTAGACTTTTCCTGGCCACAAAATAAGTCATACTAATGCAGGTTATTTGGACATAAAAGCTGCAAAATATACAAATACTCTTCCCCTGCCATGCCTACTAGCTTGACCCTCAACTTTATTTTAAAGCAACGTTGTGCCCAGCACAGAGCAGTTGATTTTATACTGCATTTTGCACTGCAAATAAAAATGCAATAAATCTGCATGAAAATGGCACTTTTGTATGTCTTTTTTTTATAATAGTTGGCCACATAAGATGAGATACTGCATTCCACAAGGGAGCATCATAGATTATAATTTTTTCTGATATGAAAATAAGGAGGCCAGGGAAACATTCCCCCAAAGGCAAACTCCTTTTGATATTTCCTCTGGGTATTAGAGCTCCTTATTTCTCTATTCCAGCTCAGGGTTCATTGGAAATTACAGCTAAGGATGCAAGCAAGATACTTTGATTTCAGAGAGTTTACTTCATTTGTAATTTTACACAACATCAAATTTAAAATGTTTTGTGTTATCTTAATTGTCATTCATGATTAACTTCTGTGATACAGAAACAGAACTACCTAACATCGTAAATAAGATTTCTTCTAGGCTTTGCTGTCACATATGTTGTGATGATAAGCAGTTAAAACTTTTTTTCCCCAGTCTGGGATGCTGCAGTACTGCAGCTAACAACTGGTATTGATAGTAGTTCAAGATAAAATATTCTTTTCATTGTCAGTGATGGAGAGTGAGAACCTCGGTTTCAATAATATTCTGCCAATGGCTGAGAGTAATGAGCTCTGGTGTCAGTGCAATGGCAGGAAAATAAACATCAGTTTTATACCTATCCTAATATGTGCAGTTCTATGTTTGTTGCTTGGTGTTGCAGTTAAAAATACAAAGCATATGTGATCAAATATACCAATTAACCAACTAAAATGCAAATTAAATATAAATCCCCTCAATCTCAATGTTTCTTTCCAATTTTTTTCTGACCACGAGGTTTGTGGGTTTAGACCATGAATATTCTGTTATATAACTGATGGTCTCTCTCTGGCAACTAAAACAGTCTATAAAAAGGAAAGATCAGAGGGCTTCATGTCTGCAGTACTCACAATTCTGACCTTTATTTTTTCCAACCACAAAAATCAGCTTCCTACTCATAGTAGTAGTTTTAGACCTTAAATTGCATTTTTAAAAGAAGAGGGTAGGAGAAAAGGATTTATGTATGAAATTTACACTGACAACTCATAATTTAATGTTTTCATTACCTGATAAACCAGAGCTGTAATGTGGTCTTAGAGCTGAGGTGCTTACTCCTGATTATCAAACTTCTGTCCTTCAGTGTTTAGGAAAGTAATTAAATTTCTTGAGTGCAAAAGCCGGTAGAGAAGTAAATGTACTATTTTGAGTATGGTTTTAATTTATTTTTTCAGTGTTTGATTTATTTATACAAGGGAAATATGTGGAGGCAGTGATATTATGGGACATCACAGGACGAAAGTTTCATGCAGTATTGGCAGAGTCATTTCTTCCATTTCACCCTCCGTTTCATGTCCTCCTTTCTATTTTGAAGGTGTGTCCCAGTTTGACGGTAGTTAATTCTGTGTGACTTTGCTAACTAAACAAAAGTGTTGGTGTGTAATGCTTACCTACCCTGATTCCCCCTTTTTTTTTTTTTGCAGCAGTAGCCCAGGGCAGTGAGGATACAGCAAGGCACTGGAGGCATCTGCAACCATTCACACTAAAGGCTCTGGGAGAACTTGGCCACCCCTCCCAGGAACACAAGCTGTAGCTGTCACCCTGCTGAAGCAGCTGCTAAACTCCAGTGTTCTACAGCACGTGAACATTTGTTTCATTTCTTTCCATTATGGTTCTTCTGAGGAACAGGATTTAATCCCTCTCACTTTTCTCATGCAAAGGAACAGTTTATTCCTGCAATCGAGAAAGGAAATTGCTTGTTTGGTTGGGCAGTCTTGAGGGTTGCAATAAAATTAGTGCTGTAATTTGCAATAACCTTAGGGGAATACTTGCCACTGAAGATTGCTGATGTGCAATACACTTTAATTGGAACCCTCCAGCTCTCAGGACACTGTCTTAATCATAGGTGCTAGGAACAAGTGGCATAAAAGAGGTTATGGCCCAAAATACCATGAAGTGATCGAGCAGTCCTCCTAACTGCCCTCTACCTTGAATCATTATGATTGCAATGAATAATTCACATCATTTCTACTCCGGTCTGATAATCTTATGGTCACAATATTTTGTGATCATAATATTTTAGCTCTTGGGACTCTTCTGAAATAAAACAAAAGCTGTACATCATAGCTGAGATTTTTTTCAGTGTAAGGCTCACATTTTGCTTACAAATAAAAGGTATTTTGCTTACAAATAAAAGGTATTGTGCTGAAGTTGTGATAATTAATTATACGTAGTCCAAGTCTAAAATGTTTGTGATGATGCAAAATGGTACATGTTTGACAGTTCTAAGAAGTATTGATCAGGATAAAGAAAATATTGAAAGTCAAAAAAACATAGAGGAAAATTGTGGTTTTGTAGTGCTCTTTGTTAGCATTCTATATCTTAAACCTCAAGTCACGTTTTCAAACTTTTGCCCAATCCCTAAGGATTTAAGATATTATTTTAAATATATTTCTGCTAACTTCTGGTGTTGGGGTACTACAAAAAACACTAGACATTCCAAGACTTGTGGAGGAGATCATGTGAATTTCCCAGTTCCAACTGTGTCTCCTGTCCAAGCAAAATTGAAATGTGTCTCAATATGTGAAAAAGACATCTAATGCAGTAAAAGAAATTACTAATAGTTCAGCAGATCACAACATGTTTCTGGAAATCAAATGTTAGAGTTACAGACTATAAGTGAATTGCCCCTTTATATTGAGAGTCAATGTCAAGTTTTAGGGTAAAAACATTTTGGTTCAGGACTAATGTAGAAGTAAAGCATGCCATGCCTTGAACTGATCCTTCTATCAGGGGACCTATCCTGTATTCCAGACATGATTCTAGTCTGTGAACTTCAGAGTCAAACAAAGTCCCAGTTTTCAAAGTAATATTATTATCAAGGTATGTTTCCCTCAAACCTGCCTGTCTTACACCACAGGTATTAATATGAGTGCATTGTGTATCACAGAGGACTAGGGAAGTACAAGACATGACTGAGAACATGTTCTATTTCTTTCTACTGCTTACATAGCAACATACAGAAAGACAAGTTGAATTTTCTGAGACATATTCCAAAACAATGCCCTAATCCTTTGTAAGATTTATTGCTTGAAAAGGGCAAGTGGGAAAGCAAGCTGCTTGAGAAGTAGCTTCTCTTGATGCACACCATAATTAAGTTTATGGAAGCAGGAACTTATTAAATGTGAAGAATATCTAGTTCTGGAAGAATTTTATCATGTCTGTATCACTGGCTGAAGATGGGACCACATATGTGAGATGGCACAGTGTTTCTGAAAATTGCAGGCTATGTCCTGAATTCCTACTGACTAAAATTATTTCTACATGCAAAAGTTTGAAGGATGTAACCCTCTCTCTGTGCACTGTGCTTGGTGTTTGCATTGATTTTAGATGAGGACATGGTGCAATCTTTGGATCAAAATACATTAGATAAATCCAGTTCAAGGATGAATACTGTCAGTGAAAGACAAATGTGCCTCATGATGTTTGTCTTTCTCAAAGAGACAATATTTTGCTTAAATATTAAACAGAAGAAAGGTTCAAACCTTAGGTTGTGTTGTCCTTGCCTATGAATAACAGCCTCCTGTCAGACCTCCCAAGGTCTTTAATTAACTTTTTTTTTTTGGTTTGGAAATGAATGCTGCTCAACAAGCTAAGTGGATTTGATCTCATCTCTCAAAAGATGAGTGGTGGAAGAAGAGCTGTACAAGCCTGGTGATCGCATAAGCATAAATGTCTGTGCAAAATAGCCCTGAATAACCGTGGAGTACAATTTAGGAGAGTTTCTGGTGTTAATCAGTATGGAGCTAGAGTTGCCTTATAGAACAGAACAGCAAGAAGCAGATTTTTGGAGCATGAAACGTTTACTCTCTTTTTCTCTCTGTGCATTAGATGAAGATGAAAACAACATGGGCTTTATCCCCTGAAAACAACAATAAAGAATACTTTTTTCGCAGCTGATTTTAATTTCCATATTCATTTGTATGCATTCTCTACCTTCTTTCTCTCCCCTTCTCTCCCGTATCTGTGTTAGAAGTGCTCTCTTGTGGTGATGACACTTTCCAGGTTTTTATGTTCCGATGAGTTCCTTACAAGTAATCTCTTAGCAAAACACTAAGAAAAATTGTATTATGTTGTATGCCATATCATAGAGTCATAGAATATCCTGAGTTGGAAGGGACTGACAAAGATCATGATGTCCAACTCCTTGTTAATAAATGTCTATACTTTATGAATGGTCTATATAAGATTAGAATTTGGACTTCTGAAATATAACTGATAGCAGCTGATAGCAGCAAGAAAATAAATTTCAGTTTACACAACATTGATTTATATTGGCTTTGTGTTTCATTAATTATATATCAGCTAGTCTCTAGAAACCATATCATGCGCGAGGGAATTTCTTCTAATACATCCTTCTTCTCACCCAGGAATTTTCGTTTAGTTAGTCTAAACTGCCAACTCAGACCAAGGGTGTAGATGCCACATGGGGAATTGGCTCAGTGCTTAGTAGCAAAGTATTAACAATAGTGCTAATGAATGCGATTTTACTGTTAGTCGGAGAACTTCATGCTGCCATATGTCTGACACCTGAATCCTCCTGTGGGTGAATATCAGAGCATCAGTTTTCACTGGAAAAGTGTTTACATGGGGTCCAAGAAGTGGGTGTTCTGTTCTTATATATGGAGTATGATAAATCAGTTTGAATTACGTAGTTCTGCTGAAGCCAATGGGATTATACTGGGATGGTATCCAAATATTACCAGTTTAAGTCTTGAATGAATATTAATAGTTGCCTCTCACCTGTAAATATAAAGTGATGGGGGCCTTAATGTTACCTATTTCGCTGGTCTTAGTGTCTGCTGAGCAAGTTCTCCAGTGCAATATTGTACACACAAAAACCCCAGTATGTGAATAGTGCCTTATGACAGAGACATTACTCTTTCCCCAGGCCAATGCTTATAGGCTTATAAGTCCTGACTATAAAGCTGAAAGGCTTGACAGCCCTGCCTAACCGAGCATCCAGGCCCCACAGTTCTTGAAATCCAGCCTAAATTTCTCATCCAAACCCAATAAAGTGTTAGCATGTTATATAATGGGAAGCTGGTGGGTAAGGTAAGCTAAATAAATTTTGCTTTGAATTTTACTTTGAAAGATGAAGCAGAGCTGTTCGGGAAAGTACATGAGCCACTCATGAGCCACACTTTAGCCAGTTCTGCAATAAGGTGCTGAGATTGGTTTACACTCAAACAAAAGACAGATTGGCAAATCTGAACAAAAGCAAAGAAACTGAAAAACTGACCCAACAAAAGGTATTCTTTCTTTCTTTCTTTCTGTCTTTCTTTCTATCTATCTATCATCTATCTACCTATGAAAACTTAAAATATATTTGAAAAAAATATTTTCATCAACAATTGCTGTGAGAATTTCTGTTTGGATAACTGTAGTAATTTAAAATACACAGATATTTTGGTCCAAACTAAAACAAGCATGTACTATTGCAGTGCACAGCCTTGTATGAGAAATCACCTGATTTGATGGGGGGGAATTCATATCAAGCACTACTGGAATTGCAAGAAGGTTATTTAGCAGAGACAGTGGTTAATTCTGCAGATGAATGACTATAACCAAATGCATACTGAATTTTTCTAGAATTATTCCTGGAATCTGACTGAGCCTGCCAAATACTAATCAATCTTTGCTTTCTAATATTGTATCAAAAATACACATTTTATTTTGTTTTGTAAGTTACCCTGCTGTCCTCTTTTCCCTTTCTATGTTCACACAGTTCCTTGAAATGTCTCTGTTGTGGCAGTCTCTTCTGTGTTCAGTTGGCGTTTTGTGGAGATAGACACCTTTTTGAAGATGTAGATGAGATTTAGAAGACGGTAGAAGGTACAGAGACAGGATGCCAGAGACTATTACCATTTTTTGCGGCTTCTAAGGATGATTGAGAGAGGAGACAGCACCTCTTGCTGAAAGCATTTTTTTTTTTCCTTTTAAAAGACTGAAATCTAAAGGGCACATTTGTCTGTCTCAAAAGTTCTTGATTGTTGTACACTGCTAGTATTTGGGTTTTTTTGCTTGGTTGGGTGGATTTGTTTGGGGGTTTTTTGTTTGGTTTTGGTTTTGGTTTTGCTTTATTTTTTCTTTGTTTATTTTTTGGTTTTGGTTTTTTTTTTTAAGATGTGGATGGATTTCTGGAATATTTTGCTTCAGATTATATTATTTTTAAGTAGAAACAACAATTTTACTTGGCGCTACCACGTGTTATCAACAGGATTCCTACACTACTTAAAGTTACTGTTGCCTTTCAAATGCTGAATCATATTTTCCCACTAACTTCCTGAGTGTAATCTGTGATCTGGGTAAAAACTCTATTTCCTCAAAGGTTGCTGTGAAGACTATCACTATTCCTCCCGTATGGTATTCAAAGACTTCTTTTAATGCACCAGATCTACTTCTCTGACTATTCAGTCATGCTAACCTGCTAAGGCACAGAAAGATATACCCATGTAGATGAGTGCTCACGCTGTGAGAATCCACTATGTGGGAACAGGCATATTCTCATTCTCCCAAACGAACCAGCCCTCGAAATGATGCTGGGCCGCCCAAGGTTGCAAGACAAGACATGCATGCATTTGAAATTCCGAACAGAAAGGCAGCAGGGATCAGATGCAGGAAGAAATGGGAAAATGTGTCTTACAAAAGAGTCTGGGATAAGCCTCGCAGCTTGTCTGTGTTCCAGGAAAATCTGGTAATTTTTTTGCCAAGTCCTGCTCCACCGGACGGGACTTTGCAGGTTTGGGGGCTGCATCTGTCTGTAACACATTTTTTTTTTTCTGTTTTTAAATGTGTTGCACTCACAGACAACAGCTCTCCAATTTTTGCATGTGTGCCTGTGAGCATATATAGGAAGTGGCTGGAACATGTAAACAATACCATTTTTTATAATTATTATACGATTTTTCTCTCTTACCCTATGTATAATTATGTATTACACAACGCATATATACCTATATGTAATATGCATTTCTGTGTGGGGTTATTTTTGTGTCTGAGCCTTTTTTTCAAGTCTGTGCTGGATTTCTGTAACAAGGTCTCGATTAACAATATAATGACACCAAAGGAAACATTCATATGATGATGGCGGCTCACCATACTTCACAGACTTCCCAAATAATCTAATAAAAACAAGAGTTGCATGGCAATGTATGAGACTACAGCCTTAGTTATAACTGTAGACAAAATTAAATGTTTAAGGCATCAAGGAATGCCTTCTGCAAGATTCTGAAGGGCGATGAAATTATGATAATTTTATTTTGTTTGATTATGCTTTAATTTTAGCTATTATGGGTGTAACTATGAATTTAATGCATTGACTTATGTGGCAAGCAACAAGAATTGCAAATGTATCTTGAATTTGTATTCCTGTCTTCCCTCAAATCAAGGTTTCCTAATGATTTTACATAGTAAAAGTAAATGGCAGAAATCCCCTTGTTTTAGCTGAATAGTTTATTAACAGTTTTGTGATATTTTTTTTAGATTATTTACTTTTAAAAAATTCCATATAATTTGTTGCATGGGTCCTCTTTTGTGTATGCACTTCATGACAGTTTAATGTTTGTTCATGTAAACTAAAATAAAGCCCCTCTTTTTTTTTTTTAACTTTGGCATCAGACAAATCCCACATTACCTCTAATATCCTTGTATTTTCCAACATTCTGCTTCCATGCAGAATCCATGGTGATTTCTCAGTCTTCTACAAACTCCATGATGCCTCCCCCGTATTTCAGAGTTATTTTTCTAATGTGTTTTCATTCTTTTATAGTATCAATTCTTCTTGTAATTAAGATCGCTCTAGTCAATTAAGCAGCTGAACCTTAATAGTGGTCTATTAGAAGACATTTTGTTTCTACTCATTTACATGGACTGTAGTGGGGTTTTTTTTTTTACCTTGAAATATTAAAAGGTTTGTCCAAACTCAGTTGACATCAGTGACTGAATTCCTGCTTATTTGAGTTGCTCCTGGATTTTCTCGTAAAATACCCCAGAAGGGTAGTTAGCTTTTGCCATTCTGAACATAAACTGCTTTGGAAGAACTCCATGAAATGCAACCCTCAATTTTATTTAGACAGCTGAAGTAAGTGTTGTGCATCGCTTTCCACAGTGAATTTTAAAAAATTGTTGATAAAAAAAACCTCACTCAATTACTCATGACATTTTCTGTCTTTACCTCACCTTACCTTGCCTCCACAAGGTGGAGGTTCTATTGAATGCCAGGTCTTGTATGTGTCAAATATTAACAATTCTGAGTGCCAAATGAATGTTTTACTGTGAGCTTTGCATGATTCTGAACCTAACATAAAACTGTGATTTAATATGATACAGCCATACAGTAATACATCCTTGTTTCAGTGGTCTTCTTTCAGGGGTGAGCTTTACACTACTAAAGAGGCTGAAAAAAACCCAGCGAAATAAAGAGACGATATTAGATTAATTAAATACTTATTTTCACACATTTCTTTACATTCCTTTAGAATGACCCCAAAAATATACAAGCGAGTATGAATTCTTATGTATACTGTTCTATGCTGTAAAATAATAAAATATTTTAGAAAGTTAGGAATTCAGTTAGGAATTCAGAATTTTATTTTATCTTGTTTCATTATTGTCCTGTTATTAGTCATAGTTTTATATTTTCTAGTATTACCTGTTATATATTGCAGATATACATATGTTCGGTATTATTTATTCTTTGTCACTAACTAGAAAGTGCTAGAAATGTATATTATAATATATAAGTAATATATAAATATACATAATATGTAGATAATTTATATAATATAAAAATAATTATAATAACAGCCACACAATAAATTCTTCTTTGGATTTATAGAGATGCACCTGTGCGTTTATCTACATAAATAGCTCTACTATGTTTTAAAGAATTTCCATGGGAAATTGGAAATTACACTGGGATTTCACGATAGTTGGTGTTGGACATGTTGTGAGATAGACAAGGTCTGTGAAGGACTTATCATTTCCCCACTGAAATGCTGTTAACTACAAATATAATCCCAAGGGTAAATACTTTGCTTAGGTAGATCTTCCCTCAGCTGGAGAATGATAGTTTTGCTCCTCTCAGTCAAGCTACCCGTGCCCTTTTCTAAAACACAAACGATATTTTTGCAGGTTATCTGTCTCAGCAGTCTGAATATTTTTGCCTTTTAATTAGCTGCAAGGACTGAATATCTATGTGAAAAATCTGAAGCTTATTCTGAGGTAACGCTACATTGATTGGTTGTATACAATCTTGTGTAATTAATGTTTGCCTATCAGCAGTAGGAAGCTTTTTCATACCCGGGCTCCTTCTGAGCAATAGCCCAGGTCATGCAAAAGAGTTTCAGCCAGAATAGTAAGTAAAAAGTGTTTTGTTTCCTGAAAACTAAAATAGCAAACAAATAAACTTTAGGATGCACTGTATGTATCCTCCTGTGATTTACACCAAGATACCATGCCCTATATTTGTTGGTGAGAGCCATGTGGGGCTTTAAAAGAAGAAACAAACTCTTGTGTACTCTCTGGTCAGTGCTTTCTCAGTCTTGTCATCCATGTGCCAGCACTGAGACACAGGTGGACAAATATCTTTTATTTTTGCTCGGTGCCCAAAGGCAGAATGTAAGAGCAAAGAAGCAGCAGGAAAGAAAGAATAAATGAGACTCTTTTTTTGCTCAAGGTCTTGGGTCAAATCAAGTTTTTAATCTTTTTGACATTCTTGAAATAAAGCAAAAAAATCCCAGTTCGGTTCTCTTTGTACAAAAAGCAGTTAAATGTTTCTTGCCAGGGTATGGGCCGTTGCTCAAGGAAAGTACTTTGTTTTGGTCACTGTGCTCCTCTGTCATATTTTACTAATGACAATTCATTCATTTCTCTGCAATGACACAAAAAAACCTGGAAATCGGCTTTGAAAGACAGTGGCCTTTAATTTGTTGCCTAAAGATCAATTAAAAAAAAAGACTGTCCAGGCAACATTAGATAAGACAGAGAGCAGCTTTTTTAGTGAAGGCCTACTGGCCAAGGAGTGGCACGCGCTCACATACAGAATTCTTACACTTTTATATCTTTTACTAATTATTGTACCAACTGGGGAGGTCCAATCCTTAGGCCCCCTTTTGCTCTGGTACCAGCCTCAGAACTGCCCCACTGCAGCCCCTCCAAGGGCCTTGAGCCTTCTATCTTGTTTTGTCTACCATCTCTCTTGCTATTCTTGCATGTCCCAATGGAAGGTTCTTGCTAAAAATCTGTTGCCTTGAAAAGACGGTCAAACTCAAGCTTCAGGAACGTGACACACAAGCTGTGAGAAAGTAGCGGCCTAAAGTGAAGGAAAACTCCAGCTGCATTAAAATCTACAAAAAGCTAAAAACCCTAAAAATTCTAAGGCATCAAATTGTTCGAGGTTTTTTGTTATCGGCTGCTATGATGAGAGTATTGCACTTTGGTAAGAATAAAGGTGGGTGAAGGGAATGTGATTTAAATTTTTAGTATATCTTTTTAAGAGGAGATTGAAATGCCTGTTTGTTAAAAAAATAATGTTTTCACTTCAGGCAGGTTGGGTTTTAACAAGTAGCAAGGCAAAGAAGACTTGGCATCCTCTACTTGTTTTCCTACTTCTATATCTATTACAATTTTCTTAGCTAAAAAGGACTAAAAAATGTAACTACAAAATAACAAAATACTTTTGTTACATGGGGCAAAGAGTAGATAGTCCCTGCACTCTTCAGATTTCTGGCTGAGTTCTGACTTGTTAACAGAAGCAACCATGCCAAAATATTGGAAAAGTAATACTGAGTAGGAGGAAAGTTGTAATAAATATGGAATTAATGAGATCCTTACCACAGAACTGCACAATCTTAAAAAAGGATGGTAACAAAACAAAGGATTCAGAGCAAAGCTACAATAATGATTTGAGGTCGGGAAAACATACCTTATAATGAGAGACTCAGGAAACTTCAATTGATTTTGCTTACCGAAGAGTAAGTTAAAATGTTATTTGATCTTAGTCATTGCATAGCTACATGAAGAAGAGCTTTTTGGTGTAAAGTCCACTTTCATCTTATAGGAAAAAGAAACCCAAACCAAACAAATCAGGATCTACTTTGAAAAGAAAAAAAAAAAAAAGTTTTTTTTGATAGAAATTGACTGCAAAGTTTTTAATAAAAAGGTTCATTAACTGAGGAATAGGTTTCATTAGGAATGCAATGGGATTCCATAATTTGAATCCTTTAGATTAAGACTGGGTAAATTCCTTAAAAGACGTAAAAGACCAGATGGATCCTATGGGATTAATATTGAGAGGACGAAGGGGAGGATGGAAGAACCCCCCCTCCAAGCCCCCCCAAAACTGCAAAATATATATGAAATATATAAAGCAGAAGATACAGATAGACTCATAATAGCCTGTTCTCACTGCAAGACATATTATATACATCTAGGTTCAAAACTGCAATGTCATCCGGAAATTTTATTTCCGTGGGCTGTATCACACTACAAAGAAAGTAATTTCTAGAAGGTAACTCACGGCAAATGAGAAAGAATAGTTCTGAATGTCATCATCTCTTCCATGAAGTCAGCTACCATTTTCACCAGCAATCTCGCGTTGATGTTGTATTATACTGTTTTGTGGAAAGATGGGAGGGAGGGAAAAAAAGGTACTTTGTCTGTTTGTCTTGGAGCCAGCTGGAACAATGCTGCTGCATACAGGATGTGTTGTTCACCAAAACAGGATTGTTTTTATTCACGTGAAGTGTGACTGTTGGGGCACACCATACCCAGAGAAGAGGGTGTGGACAAGAGGGTATGGGAGGAGACTGAAGGGAGATCTTGCAGCAGTCTACAGCTTTCTCATGACATGACCTACGGCAGGACCTGTTGGAAGAGCATGAAGCTGTGTCCTGGGAGGTTTAGGAGGGATCTTAGAAACAGGTTCTTTACCCACAAAGTGGTTGGGCAGTGGAACAGACTCCCCAGGGAAGTGGTCATGGCCCCAAGCCTGCCAGAGCTCAAGAAGCTTTTGGTCAAGGCTCTTGGACACAAGGTGGGATTCTTGGGGTTATCTTGTGCAAGATCAGAGTTGGACTTTGATGACCCTTGTGAGTCCCTTCCAACTCAGGATATTCCATGACACTCATGGACCCTCTCTGCTTGCTGTCCCACACAAATCTCTAACTTTCACAGGATCTGGAAAGTCAGTGAGCAGCCTGATTCTGGCTCTCTGAGTCCGAAGAGGGAAGAGTGAGATCAGCATCCCATGACCAGGTTTCATCCACAAAGTTGGGGAAGATGTGCGATCCTTTTCCCAGGACTGCAGTCACAAGTGCATAGGAGTCTTTTAGGGGATATAAGTTCCTACCTGGTGTGTCTTATCAGCTTATGAGCCCCCAGAAGTTTTGACTGCTTTGCCCTACCAGCTTTTCAGGGTCCTGGATAAGCTTCATAGGCACTGAAACAGTTTATGCCCACAGGCCTCACAATATCAAAGAATTTGAGCTCTCCGCTGTCCAGTATTGAGGCCAGGAAAGCATCCACGATTCTTAGTCTGGACAGACCTGAGTGTTTCTGCCTCATGGCAGATGATGATTACCCGTTTGGGGTGTGGGTCATGTAGACATTTTACAGCAGTCATGCATCACATGTTCTTTTTAAGTGAGGCCCTGCAGGTTACCGTGGGTCCCACCTTCAGCTGGTCTGCTGAGACGTGGCAAAGCTGACCAAACAGCACAGCAGTACCATTTATGTTGCTCATCACTTGATGTGCCTTGTATAGGCATGTCAAGAGGAAGGCATGGGGAGCTGATTCTAGACAGAGTGACAAAGTCAGGCTCTTCCGCTCCTGGCCCTGACAGTTACACAAGGATGCGGTGACAGAGAAAGTGGAGAAGTGCATTAAATCATCTGTGCCCATCTGGCTCAGCACTAGTTCCACCAAAACGTACAGTTAAAGTAATCCACCATGCCTTCACGCTCCCATAATCAAAAAAAAAAAGTTTTACTTCTTTTCTTCCACCTAAACTTTTCACATATTTGCCAGTCGTCTCCACCCAGTCCTTGTATTATCTTCTTCAGTGACACAAAAGACTGATTGCAAGCAGCCTCCAATGCTTCCTGTGCCTGTAAGACCCAGGTTGAGCTCTTTACACAGATGAGTACATTCTTTATTTGCATTTATTGCCCACAGTCACTGTCCTTAAGAGCTGAAGAGCCTCATCCCAGCAGGAGATATGGTTCTCTAATGTTATTGTTTCTCTGTGCACTCTTTCACCTTCTGTATCTGTGCTTTACACATCACTAAAAGTTTCCTCTTCTTTCCCCTGTCATACTAATCTTTCCCTAAGATCGCAGTTATCCTGAAGGGTTTTTTCCCCTGCTCCCCCACTGTGGATCTTTGACTTCTTTAGCTTCTTTCTTTGCCTCTTTGAACAAAAACAGCAAACGGGAGATGGTCTGCTGGTGTTAAACAAGGTTCTTGAGAGAGAAAAGAAGGAAAGATCGCCCTGAAAAGCTTCTTTACCATCTTCCCTTCTTTGAACCACTTAATTTTCTACATTTAATTGCTATCCCCCTCAGTGGAGCCCTGTTCTGAGCTGTGCTTTCAAACTATTTTAAGGACAAACTTTAAAGATTTATTGAGTTACTTACATATTAATTTACTCTCACTGTCACCAATACTTGAAAGGCAGCTCAAATTGTTCACACATAGCATGACTTTGATAGTTGGAATTTACTAAACCTTAAATTTTAGTTTTTATTTTCTTGTAAAGTTGCTTACACTGTACATTTAGTTCAAGAATTACAAAACTATACTTATCTAAAGGTGATTCATGTGCCTAGCTGCAAATATCTGAGGCTTTTTTTGAAGTGAAAAAAAATATCGTGTGTTCTGAGAAGAATATTATGTAGCAAAAAATGTGCAGAATGCTTTCACAGCTCTGCAGAAGCTCTTTTTCCTGCTCTGGATAGAAGTAGCTTCCTTTCCAATTAACGCAAGGTTCAGGCCTAACATGGATAATGGACCATATAGTCAAGATCCAGGACATCAGAGCAGAGAGGGAAGAATGTAACTAGGGAGGAAAGTTCCTCTGTGACTGCTTTAAGAAAAAAAACCCAAACATCTATTAGGGGACCGTTAATATCTCAGACTGCACATGAACTGTGGAACTCTGGGCAATTTTGAGCTTCTCGAATTGCTGACTCAAGCTGCATCTTTGTCCTGGTAAGGAAAGGGCACAGACTGTGGACTCTACCATGTTATTTTGCTTCCATCATACCTTTTCTGCCACAAAGCTGCTGTCTTAGACCTGCTTTTGGAAATTTGTCAGACTCTGTCTTCAGTATTACAGGAGTTTTTTTCACTCTGGCTACGTTGAAAGTGCTGTTTCAGAGCTCCACTGTTCTTTGAAAATTTGAATTTCTCATGAAATTAGGAGGGAACCTATACTAGTAAGATGCCTTCAGAAATGCATTTCTGGCCTTTTTTTTTTTTTCCCAGCCATTTACTGTTAGAAAGACTGGAAAAAAAAAGTCAAATATCAGATCATGTGATACAAGTATTCAGTAATATGTATGTGCAGAAAAATCAATTTACACTGTCATGAATGACCTCCTATTCCTTTTTTGTTTCGTACTTCTCATTAAGGGTTAAGAGCTTTGAAATAAGTTAATCTGTTTTTTTTTTCACTTTTCTTTCAACATATGTCTGAGCATCATAGAAAAATGTTCCTTTTAATCATTTTCCCTCTATTTTCATGACCATAGGAGTGTGCTGTTATATCCTTCTGTCCCCGGTGATTGACAATAATGTTGAGATGTCCATTGCCTCTACTTGGTTGTGCACCTACACGATATGAAAGTGATGCATGTTTTTTTCTTCAGACAGTTAGCTGTTCCTCGGTGAAAAAAAGGGAA
>VZRE01015195.1:128400-150170 GCA_013396775.1 Cephalopterus ornatus | reverse complement strand
ATGATGATGATGATGATGATGATGATGGGACTTCCTGGTCAGCTCTGGCACTGTCAGCCCTCTTACCTTCCCTCGGCTGCTGAGACGTGGAGGCACCACTGCGCTGGTTTTGGGGAACACTGTGCCAGTTTTCCAAAAGGGCAAGAAGCAAGGCTTGTAGCAAAGTCTTACACTAAGCCAAAGCCCAAGATTTCCCATATCCTTCTATTGCATTGCTCCCAGCAGCTTCCTTCCCTTTTTCTTTTGAAGACGGACTCTGCTTGAGCTCTTCCCATGGAGGGGCTGCTGTAGGGCAGGAGCCCACGTGTCAGAGCCTCACAGGGTGTAGAACAATACAGGCCTACCAGAAGGAATGACCCAGTTAGCCTGAAATGGTGCAGATAGCTCCAGGCAAAATAAAATACTTGGTTTCCTTAACTGGAAACTGGAGACAGAGCTGCTAATTCCAGCACTGTTCAACTCTGCCACTAGTTTGAGGGGAAAACAAATATAATTGCTGTTAAAAGCTGAGGATTGCAGAAAGACTGGTGGGCTAATCAGTAAGTGTAGTGACAGAGCAGTTGTACAGTGGCCTGTATCTCCTCCAGTGGCATAGGATGAATATTGTTCCTTGCAGAGGGACATACAGGAGAATAAGAAAAACAGGCAGTGCCTATAGAACTGGGACTCACTGTGTCTAGGAAAGGGTTTGAGGGATTTAGGGGGATCATCTGTACCAGTTCACAGTGTGATGTTGCAGCAAAAAGGACTGAGACTAAAGAACAGATGGGAAATCTGTGCTTTAGTCAAACACAAGCTGTTGGACTCAACAGGAGGAGCTGGTTACATCTTATAATTCTGTGTCAAACAAGAAATCAAACTAGATGTTCCAAAAGAGTCTAAGTTTTTTGTTTGCCAAGGGTCACACATGATATTTATCATAAAGAAGAAATTTGAACACATGCCTTTGAAGCCTCGTGGCCAACATCCATCTTTTGAATCCTTCTCTCTTAAATGAGAAATATCAAACAGTTTTCACGCCATTTCCCTTCCTTCCCCTGCCCTTAGAAAAGGAGTGGGCTGGCTGAGAAAGCTGTGGTTGTATAAGGCTGCACCCAGTGCTGGTAATGGGAAAGCTGCTACTGAGCAGAAATTCTGATTACAGCACAGCCTTGCCCTGCTGCACTTTGTGCTCATTCCTGCCTGGATCCTATAGTACCAACCTTCTGCAAGATCCCGCTGCTGTGGGCACTCACTGCAATGTGAAACATAGCTCTCGCTCCAAAGGTTCTCCTGGTCCCTACTATAATTGTCCTGCTTCTCACACAGTTTTCTCTGCCTCACTGGCCTGCAGTAACAGTAGGTCACCAGTTAAAGGGGCTCAGAGCTAGGATTCAGTTTGGAAAAACATCCAGAAAGGGGAATGCTCCTGGCATGCTGGCAGCACTTGTTAACTCAATGTCAGAGCTGCTACTCCAGGGACGTGGGAAGTGACATGTGGTTCATCTGGGAAGCTTGGCAGTACTTTCACTGCAAGCAATTCAGCTGTGCTCCTCAGGGAGAGAGTAGGAAGTGTCCTCATTTCCCCGGGAGCACGAGGCACAGTGTACTTTTAGCACGTGTCCATGAGGGCTGTACCTTCACCTGGGTACTGAGACCAAAGGACATTTCCTTCCCTCTCACAGAACCACATCACAAGGGAGATATAGTAGCAATACACATGAGATCAAAGACATTTTTTGCTAGAAGGCTGGGAAGAGAAGGGTTATAAGGTCCTTTCCCATCCAAGCCTTTGGGAAATCTGGAGTTTCAGAGAGAGCCTCTGTGCTCCTGCTGGCCAAGAACTGAGCTGCCTGGGAGAGACAGGAGGAGCTCCATGGAGGAGTGCTTTGGATAGTGGAGCCAGCACATTCCTTGAAGTGTGAGATGGACCCTGAAGAGCATCAGGGAAACCACCTGAGTCAGCAGGTTTGCCTCCTCAGTCACAGCTGAGCTCAGGCTCTCAGCTGTAGGAAACATCCTCCTTTCCATGTCTTTTCACATGGCAAAACCTGAGCTAATGTCAACAAAAGCATCCCTGTGGTGAGGTCTCCACACTGACCAGCTCTGGTAGCCAAGGAAAATGCAGCTTCTTTGTTTAGATTAAGGTTGATGTTCAATCCTAGAAGAAATGGCAGGAAGAATGAGGCTTCTTGGGGCTGCTTCTTTTAAGAGACCTGCTGAATGCTTGGTAGTTTTGTTTACAAACCCTGTATAAGCAAATCTGCTTGATGAACATGGGAGGTAGAGGCTTGTATTCCCATTTCAAGGTGTCTGATGTTGTTTTATGACTGTTGTTCCTCAGCATGGCCTTGGAGGTATAAAACTGGGCAGTGGTGGGGAAGGAAGCATGAGATGTTTTCTGGACCAGCCATTTCTCAGGGGAAGGGAGGTGTCTGAGGACTGGGATGAGGGGATGACAGAAGGACAGTGGTACTGGCATATCTCCTGCTTGCTACTCCCCAGGAGAGTGCTGAGATATTTCCACTGCTCTGTGTGCCAGGACAATCTGGGACAAGCCAGTTGGGCCACTTGTCCCTGAAGGACACTGTGCCATGGCCAGTGCTACAGCCATGCCCTCTGCCTGGGCACCAGCAAAGCTGTGGCTCCATCTGGGCCAGCTCCCAGCTCCCTGAGCATTTTGTCCTCCGATATTGTCTTTCTCTCCCTCTCTATCACACACATTTTTGACATTACTGATGTTCATTCATTTTTAACGCTGAATGCGCTTTTCCTGCTCAAAGCCTTTCCTAAACATCAGCTAATGAAGCTTCTGTGCTCCCCTTGGAGACTGGCATTAGGCACAATTATCCCCGTGGCAGGGATTTGCCCAAGAGCATGAAACAGGTCAGCTCCAGAGCTGGTCTTTAGCCTGGAACTGGAGAGCCCAGGGCTGTGCTCAGGCCAAATGGGTACCTGTGGAGCATCCCACCCCTTCCCCTGGGAAGGGCACACACAAAGGGTGAGTAAGGTCTTCATCCAGGGTTAGGGGACAAAGGGCTGATGGCCTCTGTGGGCTAAGCTGCACACCCAAACTGCCACAGCAGGTCTGAAGCCATATACCATATAGGGGATGAGAAGGGTGGTCCTGCTTCCCTGTACCAAACTTGTCAGCTACAACTGCAGAGGTGTTTTGTTCCCAGCAGAGACCATCAATCACCCAAATTAAGGCTCTAAACAGCAGTTCTTTGGTGAAGGATGGGTGTTATTAGCTCCAAAGCTCTTGTGTCTGAAGGGTAAAATAAATCACCAGCCTGTTCCTGTTGCCTTGGTGTGCCTGGCCCAGGGAGCTTCCCAGAACCAGGAGCTATCTGCATCCCAGCACTAACTGTCTTCATCATTATCATCATCATCATCATTATTATTGTTGTTGCCTCCTCTATGCCTTCTGCAGTTTCCTAGAAAGGGCAAGTCATTAAATTGTTGGAGCAAGAGCACACAGAGCGAGCACAGCTGGAGGAGGCGGGAGAGCACTTCCTTGCATTAATGTTTCCTCCTTTCCAGACATCAGCTTTGCTTTCAAGTGGCAGCTGGATCATGTAAGACAAAACTGAGGGGCAGGAGCCGCTTTGATTTGCCCCATCAAGCTGGTGCATCTCGACACTGCAACCCAGAGATCCAGGGATGGCTGGGGACACAGGGATGCCTGTGCCTGCAGCCTGCCTTGCACATTCCCAGCCAGTCTCATTGAAGGACGCCTCACTCTTTATGTCAAGCTGTTTCTTAATTTGTTTTCTTTCCTAGGTGGCATTTCGGGAAACGTGCAAATGTCACTGGTGTGTTTAAATGAAAGATGAAATGCAGCAAAAGGCCCATAAAAATGAAATGTGTGTGTGCCTCACCCTTCCTCTTTTCTACTCACATTTTTCTTTCTTTGCATCTAGAGTGGAGTAGCTACTGTAGGAGCAAAACTAGCAAGGAAGGAACTGGGCATACAGCAGGTGATAAAACAGGGAATGTCAAGTCGTTTGCCGAAGCCCAGAAAGCCTGTGAATTAGCATGCCAAAATGCTTGTTTCAGTCCCAGCACATTATAGGTTCTATTTAATCAGTGTAGCAGAGCCGAACTGTCCTCTCCCCTCCAGGGCAGGGTATGCAGGGTCTGGCCATTCCTCCTCACCGCAGCCCCACACACCTCCTGCTCTCACCAGTGATCCCAAGGACCTGCATCGTCCAGTCCCATGTGTAACGAGGGGTAACAGGGAAGCTGGATGTGTTTGTCATGGTTTTCCAGGAGCAGGAACGCTGTAGCCATCGCTCCCAGTGCTGGCCCTCTGTTTTGCTGTCCAGGTCAGTAGGAGCAAACTTGCCCCGCACCTGAGGCCACAGGGATGTGTGCCAGGGCTTGGGCTGCTTAAAATCCTTCTGAATGCTGCAGAGTGATATCAGCTCTAATGTTGGTGCTTTTAATTATTCCACAAGTCCTTTTGGTGCCTTGAGTCACATAATTTATTTGGAGCATTAATGAGGAGAAATATTCAGACACTGGAACAGATTGCCCAAGAAATTGTGGATGCTCCATCCCTGGAAGTGTTCACAGACAGGTTGGATGGGGCTTTGAGCAACCTGGTCTACTGGAAGGTGTCCCTGTCCATGGCAGGGGGTTGGAACTACATGATCTTTCCAAACCATTCCATGATTATGTAAATAACACACATAGGGCTTTCCCAGGTAAGGGGTATAGAGGCACTGCAGTACCAGGAGATGCTGGCATGGGGGAAGGAAGCCCCACAGCCTTAACTGGCTGTTACTTGAAAATTAAACCTGCAAACAAAAAGGTGCAGCAGATATTTAGTGTATAGGTGACATGTAATGATGCAGAGCTGTGTGTGTGCCTGGGGAAGTCAGAGGGGGGTCTGCAGCTCTGATTTCCTTGACCATATGTTACCCCAGATTTGCCAGAGAAATGCAGCAGCCTGCAGAGATGGACATGCTTAGAGGACAAGGTTTATTCCCTGAGACCTCATCTCACCCCACAGGATTATGCCTGATAATCCCAGAGTGATAATGGGAGTGATTTTTGCTTCATCACCTTCTTTGCTTCAGCCTTGCTGGGAGGGGAGGTGTTTATGTCACATCCTGACCTCAGCAAAGCAGGAACACTTCTGTTCTCAGCCACAGCCATGGAAACAGTTTTCTAGGGATTTTTTTGTTTATTTTATTTTCATCTCTTCAGCCTGAGGTTGCTCTTACTGCAATGAGTCACTGAGTACATATAGAAGAGAAAATACTTGGCTAAATGCACAGAAGAGCACAAATAAACATGAAAATTTGTCAGAAATCAATATATTTACACCAGTTTTTGTTTCTGGTGATTTCAGCCTGTCCATCAAGCCAAAGCTGATTTTTTCCACTTTGTACATGATCATTTATAAAATCAACATGTACAGCCTACAAGCAAGTATGTGTGAGCATATTCCTGTGTCCACACAATTTACCACCTTCCTAAAATGGCCCCTCTGTGAGTCCAGAACAGAAGTCGACATTATAATTCTAATAAGTTCATCAACCATCCAGCTTTGCATGCAGACATACTGTATTTTTTTTTTTTTAATGGGACAGAATACAAGCAGAGGAAAGAATAAGTTATCGACAACGCTCTCTAAAATTAGAGAGTTTTTTTCACATACAAGTGTGTGAAAAGCCAGAAGGCAAAGTGGAGATGGGAATCTGGTGCCTTGGAAAGTCTGCAAGCAGTTTGATGTGTCAGTCATATTTTACTGTCTTGTCCACAGTGTCATGAATCTCTCCCTGTATCTGCATGTAAAAATGCCACAGACAAATGATTAGCTATTAATTATATGCTGGATTCGAGCGAGAACTACCATAACGTGCCACAGAATCCATAAATATGAGATCCAAGAGGGGCAGAATGGCCTTTTGTTTCCCTCTCCAGAATTATATGCATGACCCACTTTTTTCTAATACTGCAGTGGCAGGAGAGACATAGCATTGTTTGTTCCACTGCAAATGGGGAGGGGGGAAGGGCTCTGTTTTGCAATGTACAGTAAATAAACTCTTGTATTGCAGAATAAGACCAGAGAAAGGATACTTGAGTCTCTTGCTCCAGCCAGCAACATTTGCAGAGACATCTCACAGTTAATTATAACATTTTTCTAAACTGTTTGTGGCCAATCTCAGAACCCAATTTCCACTTTAAATACCCCTCTCCTACCTCCTGGGTCTCCTGTTGGTGATGTAGGTTGGCTTAACCTGCTGGTTTGGATGGAAGATGAAACCTGTGAGCCCCAGCCCCTGGTGCCTGTGTGGTTTAGAGGAGCTCAGGGCTCTCAGGGTGACAGTGGAAAAGAAGAGGGCTCAGTGCTTAGGCTTGGATGCCCATGGGACACCAAAGCTGGGAGTTGTGTGGTCCTCATCCCAAACAAACTCACCCTTCAAGCTGTGTGGTCACGGGGATGAGCAGTGTGAGACAGGTCAGCCAACTCTGGCCGGGAATGAAGAATTTGGTGGCTGAATTTCCACAGCTGAGAGCCCCCCACCCTGGGCAGAGGTACATAATTACAGAATATGGGGGAGGATCCAGTTTTCTTGGAGAAATTACGGTGCTGATCTAAGGGCGACCCGACAAAGGGAAAAGGGCAAATGCAGTGATTGTCTGCTATGTCTGTACAACCTCCCACAAGGGTCTAGGACATAAATAAATACAACATGAATCCTTAAGACACAGCCACAATAATGACATAATGCACAGTGAACGCACAGCACAGAAACCTATTTCTGTCCTTATGGAGGAAATCTGGGAAGAGCAGAGGAAAGGAAAGCAGGGCCAGGAGGGCACATCGTGGTGCCTGGGCTGTGGCCATGGCAGGAGACATGAGGAGGAGGCAGAAGAGGTTCTTCCAATTATTAAGAACACTGAAAGCAACTGATGTTATTTTAGCTACTCATAACTGGAAATGAGACAGGCAGTCCGAGTCCACTGCATCCATTGGATACTGGGAACAACATTTCAGCTCAGATGGACAAACAGTACCTACATCAGACTCTGACCATGGGGAGTCAGCTGGGAACGGGAGGGAGAATAATTTTCAGGACAGTGGTCACAAAGTGGCAGAAATAATTTTTCTCACAAACAGGGAGGTTCAAGAGCAGGGACAGAGAGATGCTGGATCCAAGCCATGTGATTTTGGCAGACCTGGGGAAGCTGTGGATGGCTCCTGGGGAAGCAGGAGAACCAGCACAGGAGGGAAAAGCCCTAAAGGCACTGGGTGGTTTATCCTGCCAGGAGGAAGGCAGAAAACATGACCACTGACCCCAAAACCAGTGGTCCTGCTGCAAACGCAGGGCAGAGGGAGGTGGGAACCATGAGAACTCGGTATATATTTACAGCCAAACCTGCCTCATTGTGAAACTGCACGGGAAGGCTTGAATGAGTTTCACCTAAGAAGGGTGGGGGGAAGGCTTGAATGAGTTTCACCTTAGAAGGGTGGGAAGGCAACATAAAATGTCAGAAGGAGAAGAAAGAGGGAGGAAAGTAACCAAGGGATGACTCAGAAAAGGTCAGTGCTGTGACCACAAAAAAGTTTCCTTGTTATCAGCTGATTTACTGCAATTACTAGTTAATCAAACCAAGGAGTGGAACAGAAAGAAACCATCTGGAGATAGTTTAGGTGGGACAGAGGACATGGAGTCAGCACAGGCGGAGGATGGTCCCAGAGGAGGTGAGTGGACGAAGGAGTTGCGATGCTCTTCCCACACATTCTGGGCTAGGAAATGTCCCATGGAGCAGAAACCTTCAGGCACAGTATCTCCCTTTAAAAAGTAGGATTTATATGTCAGGAGCCTAACTCTGAGCCCTAGAAAAGTCCTAGATCAAATTATTAAACAAACAGTTTATACAAAGCCAGAGGAGAACATGCGGATAAGAAGAAAGGTGAATTTGTCAGAAATAAATTGCCCAAATCAGAGTAATGTTCAGCTCAGGTTCCCTCTTGGGCAGCTGAAATATGCCATGATTTAGGTAAAGCTTTTGAAACAGTCCCATCTGACATTTTACCAATTCTCTTAAATTAAGGAAATATGAGAAAGCGAATTTAGGAACAATTGAATAAAATACACTTGGAGTCACTGCAGATAGTTTTCAGCCAGACAAGGAGGAGATTTTGAGCAGTGTCCTCCTGGATCAGGCATAAAGGTGATTCTGTTCAGTATTTTCATTTACTGATTCAAGTGATGGCCCAGGGAACACACTTCTGAAATATGTGGGTTGTGCTGGATGGCAAGCACCTGGGAGGACTGGATGAGAATTCAAAATTACCTGGAAAGAATTGGAGAAAAAGCCAGAATGAAACAAGATGAAATGCAAAAAATAACAGCACAAATTGTGGCTATTACAGGAGCGATATCAAACACACGGTACTCACCAGGGAGCTCTTACCTGGTGACGGCACAGCAGAATTGGAAGAGGAATGGCAATTCACAAAGGATGGGGATGAGAAATCTGCCATTGGGAAAACACCAACAGAAGCAAATCTCTCTCTAGGATGCAATATGAAGACTGCTTTGTGTAAGCCAGAGGAGGTAATTATTCAACTCTCCTCCATGCTGGTAAGGTCTCAGCTGGACCAACTCTCTTATTTAGAGTACACTTCGACAAAGATGTTAATTAATATGAAAAAGTAGAAAGGTTGAAATATTTAACTTTGTTTTGCCAGGAAGGAGAAGCTGTGATAAAAGCTCTCATATACAGCCAACTCTTACAAAGAGCAGAGATTTGAGTGTTGCAAGAGGAAATCACATTAAATTGCATCAGGGAAGTGTCTCCTTCCCTGTTAACCATTTAACTACCTTTTTCTCTCCCTTTTCCATCCCACCCTGGGGTGCAGAGACCTGAGCAGCACGCAGTGCTCACTGGGTGCACCAAGGCTGAAGACAACATCCGAACAACAGAACCACTGCTCTGTTCTCCATCTCCCTCCTTGGTGTCCTCTCCTGCCTGGGATTCCCAGGCTCTGGCAGGGACATCTTGGCTGGACTGACTGAACCAGCAGCACAGATTTGAGCATTGCTGAGCATAGAAGCAGGGAAAAAAGTCTGTGAGTCCTGCAGGGAATGCAGCAGGACGAGGAGCTGGAGCTGGATGGTCCAATTTAAACACCAGATAATGTGTGTGTGGCAACCCTTGGAGTGGGTCTTCTAGCCCCCTGCCTTAGCCCTTTGGACTCCAATCTGGGTTCAAGCTGTTGGATATGCATCAATTGAAAATAAACCCAGCAATAATTAAAACACTGTGCAATGCCTTTTCCTCTGAGGACAAAAAAAAGAAAAAAAAAAAGAAAAGAAAAAAAAATCTGTTTGTATTTTTGGCCTGGTTTTCCTCATTTTCTGCCACAGAAAACAATTCTCTTTAATGATGACTGTTCCACATTCCCGCTCGTGTTCTTCGCTTTTGTTAATGTGAAGATTTAAATGCACCATTTAATACCAACATGGGCCAATGAGCTCATGGTTACACTCGCACTCCCAGGCTGCCAGGAGGATGCACGATTCTATGACAGGCAATTAAAAATCCCATTATGGGACTGTGGAATAAGAAGTAGATGATATATTAAAACAAGGGGCATGTTTAATTTATAAATTCAAGTTATTGCATGCTGTGAAGTGCTAGGGAGAGAAATGAATAAAGAAAGGACTTTGTAGTGTTGCTCGCTATTAAGTATTATAAACAGCAATATATGTCTGGCTGTCAGAGCCTCCTGGCAGCTCTGCATCCCAGGCAGCCCTCTGCCTCCCCTTACCCTGGGGCAACTCATTTCTTGTATTTCCAAATCCAATAAGAATTTTTGCTGCATTAGCCAAAAAAATCCCATAGCCTCAACATTAGGGCCTCTGGTGCGAGAGACCTGGCCTGGGGGATGGGATGTAAAGTGGAATTGTGCAGTTTCTCTATTAAAATCCAGCCCCAGTAATTAAAATTTGATGATAAAGACCAGCTCAGCACCTCAGTGCTTTAGAGATTAATTTCTTAGGCACATGCCTGTCCCTCCTGTGCCCAGTGTGGTGGTCCAAGGCCTTGCTCTTCTGGTAGATGCATTCCTGGCTGGAAGAGGGGGCTGCCATGGGGCCCTATTCTCCATTTAATTTTTGGAGGGAAAGGGAGAGATATATCACATACAACATACAAATAATTGTATGGGTGGCAATTGCATACACAGCTCCATCCTTCCAAGAAGGATTGATGCAGTGGGATGCAGCCCGCGTGTGAAAACTCCTCCAAGGAGGGCTGTCAGGTCAGATTGAGGTCCTGGAGGAGTACCTGAGCACAACTCTCCCTCTGGATGGGAAGTTGAGGCTTCTCCATGCTCCATACACACAAGTTGCAGCAGTAATTTATCGTTTGAAGAGCAATGCCTTTGGCCACAGCAGCTCTAGGGACAGAGGGATGCTATGAGGGATGCTAGCCTGGGATGACCCAGCAGTGTGCTGAAGGGGGTCAGAGGAAATCCCAGAGAGAAGTCAGGGAGAGAGATAACAGGAGGGCAAGACATCTCCAACCCAGAGGGAGGGCTGGGAGAGGAAACGGTCCATTAGCAGCGTCTGGGGGAATCAAAGAGCCATTGTGCACCAGGCTCTGCTTTCTCATCGTGTTTCCACCTCCTTGGGGACAGAGCTCCAGCCTCTCACCTCCTTACGTCAATGCATTTCCCAGCAGATTTCCCCATCTGTTTATCATCTCTGGTGGTGAAGGGTCTCATGGGGAGCTCTGCCTGCTCTGCATCTGCTCTTGTGACAGGCTCCATTCTGTCTGCGAGAGATGAATGAGCAGCCCTGGGGCGGGGAAGTCCTGGGAATAAATACTCTGGTCTGGGGAAGGGACCTTTGTATGGTGAGGGTGAGACACTGCACTGCTGCTCTGGTAAGTTGGAGAAGAATGGGAGCTCCTGTCAAAGGAGCCAAGGGGGTCTTTGTCTTCTTCCAGAGAAAAGAAATAGTATGTTCCTATATGTCTCACTTCACATTAATCATAGAATCATAGAATGGTTTGAGTTGGAAGGGACATTAAAGATCATCTTGTTCCAATTCTCCTGCCATTGACAGGGATGCCACCCACTAGACCAGGTTGCTCCAAGCCCCATCCAACCTGTCCTTGAACACTTCCAGGGATGGGACAGCCACAGCTTCTGTGGGCAACTGTGCCCGTGCCTCACTGCCCCCACAGTAAAGCATTTCTCCCTAATATCTAATCTAAGTCTCTCAGTTTAAAAACATTCCCCCTTGTCCTATCGCTATCTACCCCTGTAAAAAGTTGCTCTCTCTCTTTTTCATAAGACTTCTTTACTTACTGGAAGGGGCTCTAAGATCTCCCCAGAGCCTTCTGTTTTTCAGGTTGAACAACCCCAACTCTTTCAGCCTGTCTCCATAGCAGAGGTGCTCCAGCCCTCTGAGCATCTTTGTGGCCTCCTCTGGACCCACTTCAATAGGTCCATGTTTTTCTTGTTCTGAGGACCCAAGACGTGGACACAGTACCCCAGGTGGGGTCTCACAAGGGCCTGTAAAAATCCTGTTACTCCCTGGATATTTAATGGGGAAGAACATTATTCCACCTTGTCTCTACCAAAGGTGATGCCCATCTCCAGACACACTTGTTGGCCGAAGGACTCTCACACAGCAAACTAAGGTGACTAAAAGATCCTGGACCAAACATATCCCACACAAAACTGTCTCTGAGAGTTGGCTGAGTCCAGGAGCACCTGGAGACAAGGGAAATCAACCAGCAAGCCACGACAGAGAAGTCCAGACCACCCAAAGCCCAGCCTCTTGCCACGCACAAGCATCTTCCCCTGACTGCTCAGAACAGCTGTGTAAACAGAGTGTGTGTTGAGGGACATCTCACCCAGGCACCCAACTGGACTCCCAAAGCCATAAAGGACACATTTTCTCTTCCCTCCTGTCAGTACCATGGCCACTGGAGGACACAAAAGCCCCTAACTCTCTTCCCCTTGGCACTGGGTGGTGCAGTTTTTCTTGTGAGACTGGTTCTGTTGTTCCTGGTTATATCACTGAAGTACATCACTGACTGAGCTTCCAGCCATCACAACATCCCAAATAAGCAGATTCATCCCCCTAAGGCGGGGGTAGACCCTAGAAGGGACTTTCCAAACCATTAAAAAGTAAAAGTCCCTGTGACTGGGGCAAGTCCACAAGGCACCGGCTGGATGGTCACTCTTTCTGACTTGATACTTCAAGGATATTTATGAACTTCATCGAGGGCGAATGCCAAGTCCAGCGCCTGGGAAGGAATAACCCCCTTCTACAACACAGACTGGACTATGCAAAAAGAACTTGGTAGTCTTAGTGGACACTAGGTTGACCATGAGCCAGCAATGTATCATCACAGAAAAGCAGGCAAACGGCTCCTTGGGCCGCATTAGGCAGTGTTGCCAGCAGGTCAGGGGAGGGAAACCTTCCCCTCTGCTCAGCCCTGCTGACACCATGTCTGGATATTGCAACAGCCTGCAATGCATGAGAGATAGGGGCACGTGGGAGTGAGTCCAGAGCAAGGCCATCAAGATGATCAGGGCATGGGAGAGCACAGCCTGGGGGAGGAGGCTGAGGGTGCAGGGCCGGAGGAGAGAGAGCTCTGGTGGGGATCTGACAGTGACCTCTAATACCTGCAAGGAGGGTTATGAAGATGATCACAGAATCATAGAATATCCTGTGTTGGAAGGTACTCAGAAGGATCATTGAGTCCAACTCTTGGCCCTGCATGAGACAGTCCAACAATCCCACCATGTGCCTGAGAGCATTGTCCAAACACTTCTTGAACTCCGTCAGGCTTGGTGCTGTGACCTCTTCCCCAGGAAGCCTGCTCCAGTGCCCAACCACCCTCTGGGTGAAGAACCCTTTCCTAACACCCAAACTAAGCCTCCCCTGACATAGCTTCATGCTATTGCCTTGGGTCCTGGTCACCAGAGAGAAGGGATCAGTGCCTGCCCCTCCACTTTTGCTCGTGAGGAAGCTATAGACAGCTATGAGATTTTCCCTTGTCTTGTCTTCTTCAGGCTGAACAAACGCAGAGGTACATAAATGGAACACAAAGACACTGGACGTAAGCTGAAACAAGGGAAGTTCAGACTGGATATGTGGAAAAGTGTTCCCACTATGAGGAGGACAGTTCAGCACTCATACAGGATGCCCAGCCTCAGAGGTTTCCAAGACGCAGCTGTGTAAAGCCCTGAGCAACCTGGTCTGATCCCAGAGTTGGCCCTGCATGATGAAGAGTTTAGGCTGGAGACCTCCTGCAGTCCCTTCCCACATGAGCTATCCTGTCATCCTACAGTGCCCAAGGCCATCCTGTGCCCAAGACACACAGTGCATCTGTGGCTCAGCAGTGCCAAACACTGTCTTTCCTCTCTAGGAACAGGATTGGTGACTGCATCTTCTGCCTTGCTGGGGGACCTCCACCAAACCCACAGCTACCAGATGGCCAAAAGCTGCCTTCCTCCAGCACTAGCAGAGAGAGGGGGAGCAGGGAGCCTTCCGGCGCTCTCCCAGGCATCCCTAACCACAACATATTGTTCTGGGCATCTCACAATAACCCCAGACAGAGCAGGGTGTCGTGGGGGGGTGGAACCCACAGTCACGTCCCAGCTGCTGCATGTCACCCCCAGGAACAAAGCCTTGCAGGAGGGCAGGGGGCTGTGTGCCGAGCGTGGGGTGCAGGAGGGATGAGGAGTGCAGCTCTCTTTCCTCTGTCACAGTCAGCATTTCATTACCCAAACCCAGTGATCGTAAAAATCCCCCACTCATCTGGTAATAATAATGAGCCAGGGAACAGCTTGTCCTTGTCTGGCACCACGGCACTCATCAGGCGATGCAGCCAGAGTGCACTTCCCTATGCTCCCGATCCTGACCCACCCTCTACAGCTACCTGCAAGGAGAGGGTCAGCAACTAGCGACAGGATATGGCCTCAAGCTGCACTGGGCGAGATTCAGGTTGGACATCAGGAGAAATTTTCTTCATGGAAAGAGTTGCTAAATATTGGAACAGGCTGTCCAGGGAGGTGATGGAGTCACCGTCCCTGGAGGTGTTTAAGGAAAGACTGGAAGTGTCTAGTTGCCAAGGTGATGATTGGTCTAACTTTGGAGTTGATCATCTCAGAGGTTTTTTCCAACCTAAGTGATTCTGTGATTCCAAGTCGCTCCTCTTCGACTCCTCCTTGAGCACAACATGAGCCCAGAGATGGAAACTGGAGGTCTGCAAGCTCCTGTGTAAAATTCCTCTCACTTCATGACCTCGAGACCTTAGCTCAGCACAACCCGTTTCAGAAATTGTGCCCATAAAAAATGGGCTGCCCTTGGGTTTTGACTCTATTTAGTAGGTCTTATTCTGAGGGACAACAATGTGCGGTTCTTGCTAAGGGCATCACTGAACAGCTAATGATAAGTAGTGGCTAATGGGGGTGGGTGGGTGGATGGATGGATGGATGGATGGATGGATGGATGGATGGATGGATGGATGGATGGATATCTGATTCCTGGGAGAAGTGAATAGCCTGCAGTTTGAGATCAGTGCACTCACACAGTGGAAGACTGAGGGATGGAGGCGATAGCCAGTTTTCATAGAGGCCAAGGAAAAGCAACAAGAAAGGGAGAGATGAATGCTTGTCTGTGTACTTTGGATGGAGTGGTTGTTTGTTGTTATATTATCTGCTTTCCTGTTTCCCTTGCCTCCCATCCTTTCAGTGAAGCACTGTTTTGATAAGTTCCTTTGTTCGCAAGTGGGGAAGGATAGCTGGGAAGGGAAGCAGGGGAAGGATGGCTGAGGCATGGGGTGAGAGAAGGAGAGAAGAGGCAGAATGGTGGGGGAAAGCTTGCAGGGCAGGATAGTCCCTGGAGTACCCAGGCTGGTTTGACTAAATTTTCCCAGGTTTCTGGTGGGAAATTAGTGATGTGTTTTTGAAGACCCTTAGAAATTAAGGGTTCCTTAATTGTTCCCTTGCTGCTGCCAGGAAGGCTGTATTTATTACAGAATTGCCCCAGATGCAGCATACAGAGCTTTGAGGGCTGTGACCTGGCTCATTTTCAAGAACAGCTTTCTCCATAGATACTCCAGCAGCTTGCCCAGTTCCCTCAGCCTCAGGCCTCTAACCCCAGTTATCACTGTAGCCTCAAATGACCATCTCCACTTCTCTGATACCATATGACCTTGGAATCAGCTCTGATGCAGCAGTCATACCCATAGTGAGTACCCTTCATCCACAGGCTGCCTGAAACCACCCTCCACCCCCATCCTGTCGGCTCCCTTGCACCAGCTTTGGTGTTGCGCAGCCTCCACACACCCAAACTACTAATCTGGCACAAAAATAACCGAGTGAAAAAAGGGAACAGGTTTCTGCTAAGTCAGCGCTGAATTATCCAGTGCAAAGGCTAAGATAGAGGGGAGGACGGGCTGGTGGCCTGGAGCTGCAGGAGAAAAGACAGGAATGAGACCTCTGTGTAGGCAAGCTCTTAGGCTGGTTCAAGCTGATGTGTTTAAGTCATGGATAAAAGTGTTTTGAGCTCAGAGAGTGGGACTTATCCTTTCTTCTCCCTCTTATCCAGCTGGAGTATTACTGCGGTGGCAAACAGTGGAAACCATCACAGGAGAGGGTCTGAAAAGCTGCCAAGGGAACAGAGAAATTGCCCAGTCTATAGGGAGAACCTGGACGCTGAAGAGGTGGCCCATGACCTCTTCACTGCTTTACACATCCAACCGTCTTATTTTCTCCAGCAATAATCCCCACTAAAGATCCTCTCTTCCAAAGTCATTTAGCACCAGGGCTAATTCTCAGTTTCCTGCAGGAGGATTTGCACTCAGTTAAAATGTGTGAAGGCAGGAGAGTGCCAGACTGCAGGGAGTTTCCTGTAGATTCCTCTTGCCTCCTAAACTGGTATATAATACAAGGCTGGAGCTCCCTGGTGCTGGAGGTCTTGCTCCCTGGGTATTCACTGAAAGCTTATCATGGCATAACCAGCTCCGTATACAACCCACAGAGTTACTCTAATGTAAAGTCTATAAATTAGTCTTTAAGCTAGGTCTGCTTATGTGATGAATTAATAGCCTGGAGTGATTTTAATCAGCCAAGTTTGGGTGAGGCTTTTAAATAGTTGTGCTGGACTGCAGGAGCCTACGGAAGATGTGAACACCTCGCAACCTCCAAGTCACTTTGCCCTTTTCCCTGTGGTGCTGAGGACATCCAGTCACTGTCTGGGCCCCAGGCAGCTGCCTGTAGCCACAGCAGGGTGCTCCGTGCACACTTCCAACCGCTCCAGCGGAAAGGCTGCCCTGCAGCACTCGGCCGATGCAGAGGGGAACACCCAGCACCGCCAGGACTGAGGTTGCACAAATGCTGGTGATTCAGAGACTCGGCATGTTCCCAGGCTCTGTCACCTACATCTGCTGTGAGTGATATCTTAGTAATTCCCCTGTTGGTTTTCTCTGTGTCATCTCTGACTTCAGCCTTATGTTCCCACCGCCACTCGCCCGCTGAGCCCTCCCCATCCAGGGGCTCCTCCATATCCCTCACCGTCCTTATGGACGCAGAGGAGGCTTGTTTGGCTTCCTTGCGCACTGCTGTGACCTGATACCCGTGGAGCCTCTGAAAGGTTCTGGCATCTCATTCCTTGGTGGCACTAACCCACATAGAGGCAGTTCTTGCCCCTCTTCAAGGACACAGAGTTATGTGTGCTTGTGTTGCCTGGTCAGGCACTATGTTTTCTTTGCTGTCACCTTTAACTGCTCTGAATAACTCTGTATCAAATATACATCAAATATGATGTACAGTGCATGGTTAGCAGAGCCCCTCTGAGCTACTTCTCACCCTGACAATCCTCCCTTCATGAACACCATTACCTGGGTAGCTCACAGGGGATGGGAGGAGACCTTAAGCTGTGACTGAGGTTATCTGTGATATCTCTGCAATGAGAGATCCGCCCTGCTGGGTGCAGCTGGGATGCTGCATACGGTCAGTTGGGAGGTGACATTTTCCAAGGGCTCCAAACACAACCCTAAGGCTGCACAGCTGGCTTTGAGCTCTCACTCAAGCAAAGAAACCAGCATGCTGTGTTGAGTGAAATGAAGGCTGTTGGGGTAGGGGTGGTGAGAGTTATTTGCTGGATCATCTCCGTATCAGGAGGATTTAGGCTGGATTAGACAGTGGCTGCTCGTGCTACTTTGACAGTCCTGCAGGTGACACAAGGCATAAAGCTGGCACACCACGTGTGCTGGGTAATCTGACACAGGAGGGATGTTGCGTCCACAGCTGACATGAATCACAGATTTGCAGGGGGGGTTGTTTGGTATCTATATTTGATGTTGAACTTACAAGAGAGCACAACTCTTCCAGGAAAGCAATTGGCTTTGGGAAACTGGTACTTTGCAGTGCTCTCTGAGGGCTCTGCCCGCCAACCCCCCCCCCCGCCCTCCCCCTTGCCACTTCCCGGTGCCACTCAGGTTGTGCTCAGAGGAGCAAGACAACATGTGATCCTTTGCTTACCATGAAGCTCTTGGCTCTGCTGCCAATGCTCTGATCATAGCTATACCACTTAATTTTCTGCTTCAGTTTCTCCCATAAAAATAATCTTCATCATTTTTTTATTTCCAGCTTCATGACCATCAAGAAACCCTGGCTGAGAGCAAGGCTCGGCTTCGTTAGGCACTGTTCAAGCCTAAGACCCAGAGCACTTGCACCAAGGAGAAGGAAGGGAATGAGGAAAAGGGAGTAGGAAGGTGAATGAGGGCACTGTATGATGTTCCCAGAGTCACAGTGCTTTTGGTTAGGTTGAGATGAGCATCCAGGCTTCAATATCTGGACCTCAGTCCCCAGCAGAGCCAAAGAACCTCCTGCAGAATAAGACTCCATAAAATCAAAGGGATAAACCTCCATAACAAGGAACGTTAGCTTTATACGCACCCATTATTTTTCCTTGTAAATGTGCAGGTGTGACTGCTGGGCTTGCTCCACATGCCCTGGGCTGGGCATGCAGGCAGCTGTGGCTTTCAGATGGAGATAAATTGTTCTGTGTTGCAGCACTTGCATTGCCTTATGGCTCGGGGGGGCAGGAAGGAAACTTCTTTTAAGTAAGCCACTGACCTGTAAATTATTTGAGATGCCAGCCATGTTGCCCCTCTCTTACCAGGGGTGAAGATACAGGGCCAGTTGTGCTTCAGCTGCCACCTCACCTCCCCATCTGCTGGTTATCCCACAGCCCTTTCCCTGGGCACAGGGCTAAAGTGGTGTTCATGTACTTAGCCTGGCCATCAGCTGCTCAGCTTCTCCTTTCTTAAGGTCCTTTGGGAAAACAGGCTCTCCAGCTGTATATCCACCTTTTCCAGATGAGAGAGATCAGCTCAGGAGTGATGGCAATCAAACCTGCATCCAACAGTGCCACCCCTGGTTCCCTGGCCCTGTCAGTTCCAAGGAGTACTGAGGCAGGAAATCCATCAGTGATAACACGCCTGGCTTGAAACCACTGTGTTTATATATATGTGTGTGTGTGTGTATATATATATATATAATCCTGCTGGGAACATCTGCTCTTGGTAGACATTTCCCTTTCCAATTTCCTGGAGATCATAACGAGGGCCAAAAGGGTGAGAACACGCACCCAAACTCTTGTTTCCCTCACCCAGGGAAGTCTATGGGCTTTGTTGATTTAACTTCCCACTTTATGTTAATGCAAGTTATAATTGTGGTTTCTATATGAGTAGGTGCTGTGAATTTTCCCAGGCAGCAGCTACTTTCCCATAAAAACGACAGGACATAGAAATGTTCTGTTTCTATGGGAGATGTGCAAGCGATGGTCCATGTGCAGAGAATGAGAAATTCTGGAAGTAAATGATGTCTGCCCCATTAGTCTGGCTTCTTTTACTGCAAATCAGTGATGAGAAATTGCTTCCCAGAATGCTTCTGGTTTCTACAGGATGAAGCAAGTGATGGGGCCAAATCCTGGAAGTGTTCAAGGACAGGTTGGATGGGGCTTTGAGCAACATAGTCTAGTGAAAGGTGTCCCTGCCCATTTCAAGGTGCTTGGAACTAGATAACCTTTAAGGTCCCTTCCAACCCAAACCATTCTGTGATTCCATGGTTCTGTAGTGTATTCTTTAATATTTCCCAAAAACCTTCTTTTGTTGAAACAATTCCTCCGACTTCATGGATGTGCTTTAATCAGCCTCAGATGACTAAGCAAGACCTCTGGTTTCTCCTTGCCAGAGGAGAAAGTTTGCCATTGGAGGGAAGATGATTTCTGGTGGCAATCCAGGTCAGTAGATGCCTCTCCATCACTCAACTCGGATTCCCACCACCATCTCAGCAGAGACCCAGTAAGTGAAGACATTAAGTCTCTGGTCAACACGAGCAATGAGGTTCACCAACTCTGATTAAACAAAATCCTCCTTCTTGTTTTTCAGAGTTAGCAGTTCTGTGACCCGCGTGTATTTGCATGATTCACAGGGTGGCTCAAAAGGGAAAAGGAACCACATGCAGGGAGGCAATGAGGAACTTCTTGAGCCACTGCTGCCACCAAAAACACTTAACACGAAACTCCAAACTCAGTCACCCACTTCCCTATTTTCCTTTCGAAGACTGACAAAAGTGGAGAAGCAGCAAGTCAGTTGTTAATAAACAATTTATGTCTCAGCCAGTATGAACCAGTCTAGGCAGTGTGACTGGGGTTTGTCATTACAAGGGCTGGGGGTGGGGGGGAGCGATGGGGGATTTACAGATCAGCCCGCACATTTTTGGGTAATCTGTGGACTGCCTTTAGGTTCTGTATAAATAATAATAATTAAAAGCGGATGTAACTAATTGGAATCCATTCCACAGCAGTAACATGATCCATCTTATTGCCAATCCCCTGAGTCACTCCGTCCTCCAGATGATTATTTTTCTGTTTTTCCCTAATACAATCTGAACGCTGCCTTTCACACTGCTGGTGGATCCAGGGTGGGTTTGTGCTGCCAGGGCATTTGAAACCCTCTTCTAGCCTGGACACAACTAGTCTGGTTAGCTCTGCACCAAGATGTGCCCTGTATTTGATTGGAGAGCTACACACTTTTAAACTTAAAATCCCCTCTAACATCCACCAGCCTGGTGTTAAGCCAGTTGTGCTATTGCCTATTATTTGCCCAATTTATTTTAAATTAAAAGCGGTAATGGGCATCCTATTTCTTCTGAACAACCTTACTGTGTCTTGGTTTGCACTGTGATCTCTATTTGGGATGAAGCTCCCCTTCGTTGACCTCCTGGGAAGAGCATGTTGTTCCCGGGTTTGGGGGCCCCAAGGGAAGGCAAAACCCTAAACAGGGCTCTGCAGCACTAGCACAGCAGCACAGCCAGCTGTGGAGGAACATCTTCTCCCTGCACATGTGACATGGTCGGTCTTCTCCCCTCCTGGGAACAGCAGTCCTGCCACTGCCACCCCAGCTCTGGGAGGGAAGTTCTTCTCCAGACTCATTCCCAGGCTCCCAAGGGTCATTACTCCCTTCCAGCACCTTTCCAGAATTAGAGATGGAGAAAGTATAGAGAGAAAGTATGGGGAGAAAAAGTCTACTTTGTCTGGGACAGAAGCCTTCTAGCTGGATTCAAACCTCCCTCAAACCAGAACGGGGCTTCTTGTGGGCTTCCAAAGGGCTTGGATGAAATCCACATTCCTGTAGATGAAGAACACCACCTTTTATTTTCCTTTTTTCTTTTTTCCCCCCCTTTTTTAGATGGATTTTTATAGGTTCCTTGCTGCTTTCTTTGGTGTGGCACTGAAACTCTCCCTTGATTCAACTGCCTTCAGGATGAGTCCAGAAGGTGACTGTTGGTCAGTAGGATTTCTGCATGTTCTGGAAATCAGCTGTTTGAGTGTTTTCCTCAGTCGACAAATAGTAAACCTTGCAGGCTCAGGTTAGCCATACCTGGGGGTGCCCTGGTCTCCTGGTCAGATTCTGGAACAACCCTGAAGCCTCGTCCTCAGGGTTCCAAAGTAAGGACCTTGGACTTATGTTGCAACTCTGGCCCCATCTCCTGTTCCTCCTGACTTCTTGGATAGCCCTGGACCTGTTTCCATCACTTGCCACAGCTATCAATGGACACTGTGACCAGCACCCTGCTCAGATGTGGCAGGATGGGCCGTGACAGCACTGTCTGTGCTGGGGCCATCCTCAGCGTCCAGCTAATCCTCGCCCAAGGAGGGATATGTCTGCTCCCTGATGCATTCCTTCACCACAGGGAATGTGCTGCACATTCATAGAGTCATAGAATGGTTTGGGTTGGGAGGGACATTTAAAAGCCACCCAGTTCCAACCTCCCTGCCATGGGCAGGGACACCTTCCACTAGACCAGGCTGCTCAGAGCCCCATCCAACCTGGCCTTGAACACTTCCAGGAATGAGGCATCCACAGCTTCTCTGGGCAGCCTGTGCCAGGACCTCGCTGTAAAAAAATTCTTCTGTTTATCTGTCTTATATTGGAGAACAAGAAAAACAAAACAAACAAAAATGCCACCCAAAGATTTCATGGTGCTGAACACCTATCCTGCTGCAATTTCTCTGTGCTTGCAGCCATGGAACAGCTGAGCTCCACCCAACCAAAACCACCAAGGGAACAGAAGCCACTGCTGCCCCATGGATTAGGTGGACGATGGGGTGGATTTGGGGTGGGGGGCACAGGAGGGTTTGAGGGCATGGGGGGGAGCACAGGACGGTATGGGGGCACAGGGGCATGCAGGGGCACAGAAGTGTGTGGGGACATGGGGGGTTTGAGGG
>VZRE01015195.1:0-127399 GCA_013396775.1 Cephalopterus ornatus | reverse complement strand
CGCCCGCGCAGCATCCGCGTGTCCGCGGGGTGGGTGGGGACGTGCTGCAGTGCGCGGGCAGGTGGGCAGGGGATGGGTGTATCTGGGTGTATCCGGGTGTCCTGCGGCCCCCCCTCCGCGCCGGAGGGGGGTGCGGGGCTCCCCTGTGCCTTCCCCGCGGTGTGCTGCCCACCGCAGTCCCTCAGCCCCTGGTGCTGACAGGGGACGCTGCCTGGGTGCGATATTCCCTGCGATATCCATCCTTCCCATCCCCATGTTAGCGCAGGCGGAGGCATCCTCCATCCAGGGCTGTGCCGCACGGCCAGGGCTGAGCAGATCCTTGCTCTGCACTCTGCCCCGCTCCTGTAGCTCGGCACTGGGCAGGGATCCATCCATCCATCCATCCATCCATCCATCCATCCACCCATCCATCNCCATCCATCCATCCATCCATCCACCCATCCGTCCCAGCTGCTTTTCTTGCCACCCGTTGGCCAGGCAGCAAAACTCCCCGTTTCGAATGGCAGGCAGCTGCCTCGACTTATCAGGGAAATATTTTCCGGCAGCTTCATCTTCACATCTACCTTCCCAGGTAGGGCCCTTCCCAATCAGCGCTTTAGGGCTACATCCCGTCTATTCTGGGGAGAGATGGTAATTCGGTGTGTCAGGCAGACGCCGCAGCTGCTGCGGCTGAGTTGTGTAACCGAGGAGAGCACTTGCTCTTGAACTCAAGGTGGATCTGAGCAAGCAGGCGCTGGCTCGACAGGAATCCGAGTAAACAACAAATAATCTGAAGCTGGAAGAGCATTAGCTGGGAAACATCCTCTGAAGGCAAAGGGTAACTTGGGGCAGCGGCAGAGCAGACGGGTCCGTGCACGGTGCTGGCCGTGCGCTCCCGAGCGCCGGGTTCCCGCTGGGAGAAGCGAGTGCTGTCTGGAAGATGAGATGCTGATGGGGAGCTTGAGATATGCAGCTCCAGCTAGGATCCTGGAGGTCAGTTGGGAATGACGGCTGTAGAGGGGAGGAAAAAGGGATGATATAAAGGTGTGGGGAAATACAGTTCTGGAGAATAAAGTGAGACTCTGAGCGAACACACATGTATGTTATTTGCGTGTTCTCACACTTCTGTGTGTGTATGAGCAAATGAGCTGTAAGACAAAATTCCCATTTGCTTGTGAGCTAGCAGGATGCTTCCAGGGTTTTCATCCAATATCTTCAACATTTTGGGCATCTCCCTTTGGCCCAACAAGGAGTTATTGTCTTCCCAGCCTGAGGGAAGTGTGTTCAAATCCATAGCTAATGGGTCTTTTACTGGTGCAGCAAACCCGAATCCTTCTGGCTGCTTGTTTTTGGAGCGGTAGCGGTTGCATGGGGCTGGTGGTAGCCGTGGTTTCACTTGCTTGGCGGATTTTTTGGGCACCCACTGGCTGCTGCAAGGTGGTTTCCTCCATCTCCCCCACTGCCCTCACCTGGAACCAGCACGATGTCACCTTGCTTCAACTTGGGGCTTTTGGAAACCTGGAGGTTTTCATCTGTTTGGAGCAAAACCGTGGCTGGTGGGGATGCTGGTGAGCTTGGGTCTGTGCTGGCTGCAGGGGTGGCTGCTGGGTTTTCCTTCATGGGGACCAGATGTTGCAGTGCTGCTGTTCTGGCTCGCTCATCTGCCTGCGTTTCGCTCTTGAGATGTAGTAAAGGAACTGATGAGCAGCAAGTCCCGGACTCTGGTTTCACAAACCCCAAACCAGCTGAAATAGCTGGTGGTGTTGCAAGATGCAGAAACTTGCTTTTCTCTTCGATACTCTCATCACAGGCAACTTTTTTTTTGGTCTGAGTAACTTGATCCTTTTTACTGAGAGTGGGGCAGGAGATGGGCTCCTCCTGTCTGCCAAGTTACCGTAAAACTTCAAGACCAGTTTATTTGTCTTTCCGGGGTTTTTATATATTTATTTTTTTAATGTTGCAAGCGTTTTCCCAGTGCTGTCAGCGAAGGATGCAGCTGATCTTCGGGAAGGGTGGCGGGCAGCACAGCTCATCCCCAACCTGTGCCAAGGCATGACCATAGAGCCAGCTGCTGTTTCTACCAAATTCTGTTGGTTTTGCTTGGAAACCATTCTCAGAGTATCAGTTTAGCACTGTTGGTCCCTGCGCTCGCTTACAGCTCTACTCCTGTTCTTCTCTACTGGGATCAAGTGCCCTGCATTTAGCTGCCTTTTGTCTTTATTTTGTTTTATTCTATTTTATTTTTATTTTAGTTTTAGGTTTATTGCTGTGTCCCCACAGGACTGGCAGCAGGGCACCACTTTACACAACATAAGTCTTGGTGTCACAGCATTTTAGGACACAAATTTCAGGACAGAAAGTTGATTCATCAGCTTTCTGCTGCTGCTTTGACTCACCAGGCAGGTTTGGGTCCTGAGTGAGATGTGTATTCATAGAATCATAGAATAGCTTGGGTTGGATGGGGCCTTAAAGATCTGTTTCCAACCCCCTTGCCACAGGCAGGAATGCCAACCACTAGACCAGGTTACTCAAATGTTCACAGCAGCATCCTCTGTGCAAGTGCCCAGGCAGCTTGTGGACCCCCAAAAGCTGTTTATTTTGCAGGTTGCCCACTGGGTCCCCCTGCAGCACACAGTTATTGAAAGAGGGTGATGGAGACACGGCACAGAGGCAACCACTGAGGTGGGGTCATCAAGCTGGGTGGTGGTGAGGTGGGTTGTACCCATGCCAGCTATGGGGTGCTGCTGCCTCGAGGGGTTGTTTGCAGCTGAACATGAAGGTCCCCTTGTTTGAGTGTTTCCCAGTGTGGGGAGGTGAGAATGGAAGTGCGCCTCAGCCCAGTCTGATTTCCTCATACCATAAAACCTTCATGTGTTGAAATAGGTGAAGGTGGCTGGGAAGTGCCTTTGCCCGTGCATGGCAGGGTGTTGGTGCTGAGCTGGGGATTGTGGCTGTCCTGTCCCACTTGAATCTTTTGGAAAGGGACCCCTGTCCCTTTTAACCCTTCGTTGTTAAGAGCTGCTCCTGCCTCAGGCACGGGGAGCATCACTGAAACTGCTGAAACTGAATCTGCTGTGTAGTGTTGTCTTGCACCAATTCCTGTTTCCCCTGTGTTTTTTTGTTACCCTATACGCTTCCTTTGGTACCGGAGTAATGAACTGAAATGCAGTGGCTCAGCGGAGCTCGCTTTGCTACTTGGTTGTTTTTATCACTGGCACTGGTGTTGTCAGCCAGAAAGGTCTTGTTCTGTGTGCTAGTAGGCAGCCCTGAGGGTGATGGAACAAACCAGCAGATACCCCTTTTTGCTGAAGGGGTCCTCCTGCTCCTGGCCTTTGCTTGCAGAGATCCAAGGGGTGCAAAACCCGAGCAGCTGAATTATTTCAGGGACCAGAAATGCCAATCTGAATAAAGAGCGGATGCACAAAGCTGCTTAGCCTTCCCCCACTGGAACTTGCTGTTCTCCCTAAGCTTGGATGTGCATGTGCAGCTGAAGATCTTGAGATGTTCAAAAATACCAGCACTGCTTTGCTTGAGATAGGGTTTAAAAAAAGCCCAACCCAAACCTGGTGTGGTTACAGTCTTTAGTTACCCGGATGAGTGATGGGAAGATGCTGGAGATGGGAAAAACAGGGAGAGCGGGAGGGAACCCATGGCACACCCTTGTAGCAGGGCTGTCCATGGGTTTCCCGAGGTCTGGCTTGATGCTGAGGGAGAAATCAGTGTCTGAGACAGCAGTACACAGCTCACTCCTGGTGAGGCAGGAGAGCCACTGCCTGTCCTGCCTCTCCCGACACCCTGTCCCGCTCGGCGCTGGCACGGGAGGAGGGTGAGTAACACAGGTGACCCCCCCATGCCGCCTCGAGAGGCTGGATTGCTAATTCAGGGATGCGTCATGGAGATTACAGGGGAGGGTGGCAGGCTTCCTTAGAGTCAGCTAAGCGCTTTGTTAAATCATGTCTTAGGGGAGGGGAAAAATAAAATGCATCCTGTAAGCCTTTGCTGCCTGCCAGGGCAGCCCCGCTTTTTAATTTGACATGCTGTAATTAGTCTGGCCGCTGCAGGATCCTCATCAGCTCCTGCGGGCTTGCCTGCTTCTGCCTGCTCTGTAATTGCTGCTTCGGGGGGGTAAAAATAACTAACAAAAAAAAAAAAATAAATAAAAATATGAAGTGTTTTGTACAAATCCCAAGCCGTAAATTATTTAGCAGGTGAAACAGGAATGTGCCGTGTGTTTCCAGGAAGAGAGAGACTGCACCAAAAAACGATGCGGCGCGGCTTGCAGCTCTGCCGCGATGTGCCTTCTGCAGAGTCATGTTGTTGGGAGCCTTTTTTTTATTTTTTTTTTTTTCCTTCTGAATATATTCTTGTTGGCTGATAGCCCAGAATAGGTAGCAGAGCGGGAGGCAAGGGATTGTATAACACAGCCAAGTGATTTATGTGCTTGGCTGTGCAGCTGAACAGCGTTAGGGTCTCTGGTCTTTTTACCTTCAGTGTAGGGAATGCACCTTTGAAAATTCAAGGCAATGTTGACTTATTCCCTCTCGCCCTCTGAACTTATCCTGCGGCTGCTTGAAAACGTGTTTCCTATTGCTTTGCATGCTGTGTGAGGTTGTGTCAGCCTTTCTTTTGATATGCCTTTTGTTCTTGGTATCTTATCTCCACTGCCATAACTAACGTTAAATCCATGGACCAGAGATCTTCTGGGGGAAGCAAAGATCCTTCCTGGTAGATGGGGCTTCTCTTAGGGATGGAGCAGCATCGATGTGAAGGAATTAAGGGAATAAAACCTTAAGACTGGAAGTCAGTAAAGAGATTTGTAGCCATCATATGGCGAAGCCCAGCTGGTTTCAGTTCAGTGTCTAAAAACTGGCGTCCATTTACCTGTGTCTGATGCAATGAGGAGCTGAGTTACAGCAGAGCTGTAAAAATAGCACTGGGTTTTCTCTCCTCTTGCTAATGCAGCTGGTTTAGAGTGAGTTCAGATGTGGTTGAAGGCTCAAAGCAGAGCATCCCTTGTGGTCTCGACCAACCCAGTACTTGCACTGGGCCGTAAAAACTCGTGGAAGGACAGAGGGGCTGAGACATGGTCCAGAAACAGCTGCTAGCCCGGATTTTGTCCTGGTTTGTGTTACTTAGAAAGGTAACTATTTGAACAGGTGCAGATTAACAAATAGAGGAGGAAAGTTTTACAGGTCAGAGCTTCCACGTGTGTGTGTGTTTTTTGTCTTCTTGGCAAGCGCCTGCCTCGTGCTGGAGCCTCTCAGCCTTGAAATGCAAAGCTGGTCTGAATTCTCCTGGGGTGCCCAGGTAGCACGTACTGCTGAAACTCAATTAGCAGTATTTACCACCCTGGCAGGGTTGCAGTGTAAATGATGCTTAGTCTCACTGAGAACTGTGGTGTCAAGTTTAAGGGATTATAATTGTAACTGTCGATGTGTCGGGAGAGTGTGCTGCCACCTCCACAGGTTCTGTTCCACTCCAGCCTCACTGAGGTCCCTCCCCTGGGCGTAGCAACTTGTCCATGGTCCCGTGGCTCTGGGACATGGCTCTGGGACATCCCTTGTGAACCTACAAGGGCTCGCTTGGCAGAGAGGGCTCCGGTTGCATGCTGTTGTTGACTGATACCTCCTGTTTGTTTTCCAGCTGCTCATGCTCCTTGGCACCGCTGATGGTCAGTCGAAGCTGACCTCTGAGCAGAATGCCATCAGCCTCTCCCCTGGCAAGTACCGCCACCTCGACCGTGCCACCAACGAAGAGCTGACCTGTGACAAATGTCCCGCAGGAACCTACGTGTCTAAGCACTGCACGAAGAGTACCTTAAGAGAGTGCAGCCCTTGTCCAGATGGGACCTTCACCAAGCATGAGAACGGCATAGAGCGGTGCCACCCCTGTAGGAAACCCTGTGAACTGCCAATGATTGAGAAAACTCATTGTACTGCCTTGACTGACCGCGAGTGCACTTGCCTGTCTGGTACGTTTCAGACGAACGATACCTGCGTCCCTTACACGGTGTGCCCGGTCGGCTGGGGCGTCCGCAAGAAAGGAACCGACACGGAAGACGTGAGGTGCAAGCCGTGCCCTCGTGGTACCTTTTCTGATGTGCCTTCTAGTGTGATGAAGTGCAAACCATACACTGACTGCTTTGGGAAAAACATGGCGGTCATCAAGCCAGGGACGAAGGAGAGCGACAACATCTGTGGTTCTCCGGCGTCTCTTCCGAACATGTCTTTGACTTTGTCGAGCACCGAAGCGGGTGAGCAGCCCTATGAAGTTCCACCAACCGCCGATCTTCCCAAAGGTAACGTTTACCACATAAATACAGATGTAGGTTTGGTTGTCGGATTATGTTCCTGCCTCGGTCAGAGTTAGGCTGGTCAAAACCAACCTGGTCTAAAGCCAGGGTGGTGCTTTTGGTTCTTGGCCAGAAGGTAGCTGCAGAGTACATTGGGTTGCCTTCACTTGTATTAAACCACATTTAAGAACATTTTCAGTGAGATTGCAGTCATGGTCAGACTCCTGGCTGTCCTGCTGTTTGGGCTGAAAGGACATCACGTTCCCCAGCCTCTTTCCCCATCTCTGTGATGCGCTGGCACAAGCGTGCAGCTGTGGTGAACCTGAGTTGGGATGCAGCAGGAAAGCCCCTGCTGCAGTCTCCCTGCAGCTGGGAGACTCCTCCTCTGATGGATTCATTGCTTTCATGCCTGTGCTTTCCTTGCTGTGTTTCAGTCTGTACTCAGCCAGAGCATTGGCTGAATGGGAACCATTGCTGAAACAGCCCTGCAGGAGTCTGGGCTGTCCTTTACTTTCTTTAATCTCTACGATTTCCACAGGTTACCAACAGTGGGGAGAACCAGGTGGAGTTCCCCATTCTCTTGCTTAACTGGGAGTGGTCCATCATCACAAGTCTTTATAATGATGCTTTAGCTGTGGCTGGTTTTGGAGCTGCTGCTGTAGGACTCCACTCAAGGTGGTACTCTGCACTCCCTGGGAAGCAGTTTCCCTACAGTGTCTCATATTGAGCATTTTAATTAAAAAATGCAACTTTTGATAACCTTAACACATGAGCTGGTAAATATAACTGCAGGGAAGTGTTGACACTGGTAGGCTTCCAGTGCTTCACCTTTGTTAGGTTTTTAAAGCTTTCTCTGACATTGTTTTATCATTGGGAGAGGACAGGAGGGTGTTTCCTGAACTTTGAAATCAACTGCAGACAATGACGTAAAAGTTAAAGGGTTTTCCCTGGTTGCATCCTGGTCAGAGTGTTTTGGGTAACCAAATCGAGGGCAAAACCAGGTTACACCCACTTTCTCTCTCAGCTGGGATGAGACACGATCTTCAAAAAGCTATACTTTTTGCCACAACAGCCCTTCTTCCTCTTCTCGCCAGGCTTTGGTGGTGCAACTGGCTGGGACCTGAGAGCTGTTGGTTGATAAGGAAACTCAACAAAGGTGGAAGATAGCTCTTAGGGGGAAGTTTGGTTGCTTCAGAAACCTATTTTGTAGTTGATGCACCTGCAACTGCTTGCAGTGCTGATAAAAAGTTTGTGCGTCCTTAACAAAATCCAGTGGAGAGATACTAAGCTTGCAAATTGTCGTGTATTTTTGTACTTTCAGCCTAAATACGAAATTCCACAACTGGACTAAAACTAATTTTTGTAAACTTAAGAAAGAAAAATCAACTTGCTCGAAGTTGGGAGTTTTCTGAGAGATGCTGAATATGGGACAAACACAGATTAACAACATGGCTATAATAACTAATTTTTTTTAATAAGCTGCCACTAGCCTTAGCTACCAAGGGTCAGTTTTACCTCGAGCCTCGCTCTGTAACTTTACCCATCTGTTCCCAGAGACAAACCTCAACTTCACCTCTACTCTTTCTTGCTGCCTGGCGTTGGGTTTCTGCCTGCTGGCCAAGCAGGGTCCTAAACCTGCCATATCACATCTCCAGTGCTGTGACACTGAACTCTCCTCTCCTTTCGCAGGTCTGAACTCTTCAGTTCCCGATTTTGTCCCCTCTCCAGCGCCGCGCGCGTCCAGCAGCATGGTGGAGCCGGCACGCTACGACAACGAGACCTCGGCCAACGGGACGGACAGCGCCAGCGCGACCCTCTTGGGCTCTGGCACCACAAGCCAGGCACAGAGCTACCGGCACAAGCAGACCAGCCAAGCGCTGGAGAAGCAGCCGTCGCTGGAGATGATGGGGGGCGAGAAGTCCAGCGTCCCGTACCGGCCCCCCCGGCGAGGTTCACAGAACGTCCACCAGCACTTCGACATCAATGAACACTTGCCGTGGATGATCGTCCTCTTCCTGCTGCTGGTCCTGGTGGTGATCGTCGTCTGCAGTGTCAGGAAGAGCTCACGGACTCTGAAGAAAGGGCCCAGGCAAGATCCCAGTGCCATTGTAGAAAAAGCTATTATGAAAAAGTCCACCACCCCCACGCAGAACAGGGAGAAGTGGATCTATTACTGCAATGGGCACGGTGAGCAGTAGCAACTGGGCTTTGGAGGGGCTGCCCCACATCCCGTGATGGCTTTTCTAACTTTCTGGGTATTGTAGTGAGGACAAAGCTCATATAGTGGTTCCTCAGATGTTTCTTCATCCTTGGCTTCTCCTCCTTCCAGTTCCCGTGGTGTGTCCATGCTCCTGGAGGAAGGGTTAATGGAGGGAATGTCACCTGCTCACTCCACCTCCTCTCCTTCTTCCCACCCATCCTTGGTAGAAGGATCTTGAGTGAAGGCACCTTTTTTTTCTCCTTTCCACTTTTCTTATGTGTTACAGTGTCCTTATTTTCTCGGTGACTCAGGGTCTGGTTATCTTTTGTGTTGTCCTTTTACCCTCACCCCATCAGTTTCTGGAAGGCTGAGTCATCCCCCGCCTCTTGGCAGCGCTTCCATTTCAGGTTCTTAGCCCTAAATCCCAGCTGCTGGCTTGTGTCCCCAGCCCTTTGCCCATGCTGGAGCCAGGAAGGTTGTCCTTAAAGGCTGTGTTGTGGACGTGTACAGTTCCGTGAGTGTCGTCAGGTTTGCCTGGGCGCTCTTTTTGGTAGTGTTTCCTGTGCATTTAGTGGATGATTTGCTGTCAGCTTTCTGATGAGACGTTAAAGATGACATGTTGTGATCATTAAATTGAAATCAGTGATAAATTAATGGTGGCATGACTGTGAGCACTGAGCAGGGTGCGTGGTTCTTCCTCTGCAGAGCTACAGTGTTAATTTTGACCCCTCCTTATCCTGTGCAGACAGCACCGACAAATCCTTAGTCCGAGCTGACGTTGCTCAACCTTAAACATCCGTTCACAGTTAACCTTTAGAAAAGCACATTTAACAAGGGGGGGGAGCAAAGAAAGAAGGGATTGAACAAAGATTGGAAGGTTTAAGAGAGATCAGTCCTTGATGAAAGTCATCCTTGAGTGCTCAAGTACAAAGCAAAGAAGGTTTTGAATAGGGCGTCTTCTGTCGTGTACTCTCTTCACCTTCCTGCTGATTAATAGACCTACACTTTGTTTGACTTCATTAATGCATTTATAGAACCAGTAAGGTCTTGTTGGAATTAGTTTTCTGCCTTCTCTTGTATTTGTGTTGCTTATCAGTTTCCTTTTAACTTTTTCGAGTTCTTGAGCTCCAGTTTCTTAAGCTTTTTTCTGTTTGTGATAACTTTTTCCCATTTGTGACGACTTTTTCCCATAGCTCCTGCACTCCATTGTCCCTCAGATCTGTGGTACCTGAAGCATGGTCCTTGAGGCTGTGGTGAATGATCTGCCATGGAGTTGCACAGCTTCATTAGACATTGTTATTTGTGGGTGCTAGCAGAAATACCATGTGTCTTTGGCCACAATTCAGTGGCCAAAAGCACATGGTTGTTACTAAACTGTAGTGACTCTTTCCCCCGAGACCTTAATTACCAGTTGGTTGAATTTCTGACACTTTCCTGTTTTCTGAAGCATCTTGGAGCAGGGTCTGAGTTTGTACAGGACAGGGAGTGATTGAGAGCAGGGACCAGACCAAGTTGGACGGATGCAGTGGATGCAGTTCTAGATTCTAACCTGGTGTTTCAGACACTGTGCCAAAATGCCTGTGCTGCAGGTGGTCCTTCTGGAAACCTACACATTAGAGCTGCCTTTGTGGGCACTGCTGTGTGTTTGGTCTCCAAGAAGGTTTCACATTAAAGAAACCATGCAGATAAGATAAGGTTTATGTGGTGAGCAATGAGGCTGTATTTAGGTATAACCCTAAATATTTAGGTTGTTACCTCACTTCCCAGATCTTGTCATCCTTTGGGGGACAGCGTCATTCATGGGTCTTCCTGTGCTTCCCAGGCTGAGTTGTTCCAGTCTTCTCTGTCATCTGTTAACAGCTGAATTCATCAATTTTGCAAGATTTCCAGATTGGGAAATAATCTGGATGTAATAGCAAAACCACTCTTAGGTGATAAACCAGGCTGTTTTGAGTCTGAAGGTGAATTACGCCGTTACTCCCAGTCATTCTTGCAATAGTCACGCTGGTTCCCCCTTGGCACGGGTGGCTTCGTGACTTCCTCCTGCCCAATGTCCTCAGTTGAACTTTGTGCAATCAAGGCAGACAGATGAGTGCAAAACAATTAATGCTTTGTCTTGCTTTTAGTGCAAACTAAATACTGTTGCATTAGCTGGAAGGGCCTTGCTCATTAGTTCTTGCTTGGTGGTGGTGCTCTGTCATGTCAGATATGGAAATTATTTTCATTATTCTCCTCCGCGGCAGTGTATAAATCCCTCTTTGCTTTTCCAGTTGGAACGTCTGGCTCTTAAGGCTGTTTACTTGAAAAGAGAGGTGTAGGGCCATAAAGGAATTGACCTTTCATTTAATAACTGACTGTACAGCTGAGATGAACTGCAGAGCTGCCGTGTCATGGCTTAGCTTCCTGCTGCTCCAGCAGTGTTTGTACCAAATCGTGCTTCATCCTGAAGCAGTGTTTCAGACAGGGGTGAGTACAGCCAGGACTAAACTTCAGGCTGTTGCAGAGAGGATATCTTTCCCCTCCCGTGCTACTGTGTAGATACTTCTATGGTAGGAGCCAGAGCAAAGCTTCCTTAGATGTGAGGACCGCAGCTGCTCTGCAGGTGCTGGCCTGGTTTGTGGTTGCACTAGGGGTGTGGAGAGCAAGCAGTTAGGTTTTAAATTATATTCTGTGGCTGGGGGTGAAGCCCCTGGGCTGGGTGCTGGCAGTGCACCCACATCCCTATGACTTGCTCACCTGTAAGTTGGCCACACACCAGCGAGGGGTTGGGGTGTGTTTATTGCCTGTTTATATAGCTGTTGCAAACAGTCTCCTCCAACTTTTTCCTAGTTTACCATCTCCTCCCTCCTAATCCTTTCAGTAAATATCTTTAACCTTTGAAAGGAAAGTCCGGGTCTGACGTAGGCTCTCCTGGAGGAGCTGTGCTTGGACAACCCCCTGAGCCTCCTGTGGCACCAGGAGGGCATCCAAAGCCTTGCCTATTTGGAGGATTTTATTACTGATTGCTTCAAGGCCATGGGTGCTGGGTGAAGCACAGTCCGGGCGGCAGCAGCACTGCTCTGTTCTGGAGCAAAGACGTCTCACTGTGCTCGGGCTCCTTACCAAAAGAGGAGCATTTTAGGGTGGAAGCAGGGGCTCAAGCTCTTCCCCAGTTCCTGAAGGCACTTGGTTCCTGAATTGTTTAAATAATTGAGATAGGTTTGCTATCCTGGACAGCAGTTGTCACTGGGTGTTTCACTTGTCCTCGTCTCCCCGTGAGCTGGTATCTGTGCCCCATCCTCTCTCTGGCATAATGCATGCCTTAAATAACAGCCCAAACATAAAAATAGAAGTAGCTTGGGAGGCTGGTGTTAAAACTAGACCTATGTCCTTAACGTGGATATGTTCCAGCCAAGGCAGCAAATGCCAATGATTCTCACTGGATTAAATGCTTCAGAGGTCTGGGAAGAGCTTGCAATGACTAGTGGCCTGAGTTAGCAGTCAGCCTACCTCCACATCTCTGCTCGTGTCCACCCGCACAACAGGGGCTCTTCTCAGAGCCCTGAGGTCTCGTCTACAGGGGATTGAGAAGGTAAAGCAATGCCAGCAGTGCAGCTGTGGTTAGAGAAGCTGGACCTCTTGCTGCTTCAGCTGGCTCTTACTTTGCAGCCCTGCAGATGGGAATCCAAAGGAGAAAAACAGTTTACCAGAGATTTCCCAAGAAATTATCCACGTGGTGCCTGAGTGCTGTGGGTACTGGGCTGATAGGGCTCTGTGGTTTAACCTTGTAGAACTTCTTTCTTTTAGAAGATCAAAAACAGCCTACACGCTGGATTTTCTTGTAAATAATCCCTTTATTTTAGCAAATATCCATTTCCTTTCTTCAGATGTTTTCAGAGGCAAGGAATTGAGCTTGGCAGACACCTTTCAATAAAAACTGAGAATTGAAGCCTGTCTCTCAAATGTCATGGAAATGCCAAATTTGCCATCACTCTATGCCAAACATGAAGACGGGCTTGAATTCTTCTTGCAGAATTTGCTGATAGTGCTGCCTTTGACTTTCACACATTTAGTAGCAGCGGATGAAACACAAAGACTGTAAAATGTTAGGGTAAAACCTGCGTATAGAAGCAGCTGCCTGAATTGATATGCCAAGAGGCAAGAAGAGAGTTTGGTGATTTTTGTTTTTTGGAGTCAAAAGACCAAAGAAACAGATCTTGGCAGTGCTAGCCTGGCATGAGATGCCACTTCCCTTTTATTTTTCTTCAAGTCTTAAAATTGCACATTATTGCAGTGGGTGGTGAGAGCAAGGCCAGGAAGCCTCTGGTTAAATAACCAGAGAAATTAACTCTTCTGCAAAACTTGTTTGCAGCTGGGATGGAGCTGAGGCTTGACTGCAGGTAGAAGTTCTGTGCTGAAAGGGGCTCAAGATCAAAGTGGGGAGTTGAGGAATAGTCCTTGGCTTTCATATTGGTTGCTGAGGGACCAGGGCTAGACCTGAGCTTGGTCTGCTTCCAAGGAAGACATTGAGGATGTTAAAGAGAGACCACACCCTTGTTATCTTGGAGAGCCTGATGCTGTACTGCAGCTCCAAAGCATCCCCACAGGAAAATAAGCAATGGGGGTGTAGGCAGTATGTATGGGGACAGCTGGGTCACTGCAGGCCTGTCCTCACACGGGATCAAGTACTCAGGGTTAGTGTTGGAAGATGCTTATTGGAGTAAAATTACTTGATTCTTTTCAAGAGACAGTACATGAAAGTTATGTGTGGGCTTTCTAAGTCACTCTTTTCAATAGGTCCATCACATAGTGAAGGGAAGCAAGTGCATGGAAACAGCGTAGCTGAGGATGTAATTCCTCAAACCTATGTTACTGCTACCCTAACTAAGGAAACGCAGCTGCAGGGTTGGGACTCGCAGGTCTCCGTGGTGGACACCTTCCTTAGTGCTTGTGTGGGTAAATCAGCCACTCACTGTAATGGTTTTGTTTGGTAGAGGTCATTTACCCTGTGATCAGCTCCTGAACAGGTCCCATCTTGGTGGCAGGAGCTGCTGTGGAAACACACCCCTGGAGACTATCTTTTCCATCTGCAGAGCGTGGGGAGGAGTGATGGGGTTAAAAGCTTCACCAGCCTCAAACTGTGGTGGCCTCGAGGTTTTGTGCCCAGACCACAGGTAGGGCAGAGATGGCCACAGCATCTCAGGAGGGCAGGTGTGCCCATTGCTGCTGACATAATTGGGTAATTGCGGTCACGCCTGGAGAGGAGCAGCCCTGGGCTTGTGTGCAAACCCTGATGTGACTCTGGCAGGCAGAGCATGAGATGAGGGATTAATGTCTGTCTACCTGCCAAAACAGAGAGGCAGAAGGTAGTGTGTTTTGTTTTTGTTTTCCAAAGCAGTCTCTCCTCTGGCATCTGCAGCTTGATGATCTGCAGATGACTCCTGGTCCTCTGATGACAGCCTGTCCGCCTCCGCAGAGTGAGACCCAGGCAGAAAGGGAGCTGGTTAAATTGCAAGAGGCAGGTATGTGCTGGGCACCACAACGAATATGGATGCTGTGGTACTGGCTGAGCCTTAAAACAGGACTGCTTCCTCAGTGGAGTTTGTTCTGCTGCATTTTGTGGGGTGTTTGCTCCAACATGGGCACAGTGCTCTGCTTTGGGTGGCGTGAAGCAACTCTGCATCTGCAGCACAAACCTCTGCCGTAGGAGCGTTGGGCTGATATCTGATGAGTTCAGAACACCATCTTTCATGAACTCCCCAACTTAAAACATTTGTTCAGGTTTGCCCAAAAATCATCTTTGTCCTTTTGGGAAGCTTTATGGTTTCTAAAGGGCATATGCAAGAGCTGACCAGGAGCCTTGGAAAATGCAAACCTGGGAGGCTGCTGTTCTGCTTAGAGAGGAGGAAACCTAATAACGTACAGGTTTATCATCTCTTGTTCCTCGACTTACTGCATTAGCACCAAAGACTGGTGCTTGATCACTTTTAATGTGTGTTGCTACACGAGCCATCTATCCAACAGCATGAGCAGGTCTGTGTGAAGCTGTCCCAGGAAGCTGGAACATTTGCTCCAAAATCTGCTTCAAAATAGAAGAGAAAATACCAAATTACCCCATGGCCAAAATTCCTGGGTGGCCCCTGTATTTATTTAATGAGGGATTGGGATTTGTGCCTGCCCATTAAGGTGTAGGGCCGAGTGTTGGAAGCAGGGCAGCTCTGCAGGAGAGGAGGATTGTCCCTGGAGAAAAACAGTCCAAGCCCAGTGTGATTTTTTTTGGCCAAAAACCCGACAGCAGTTTCTACGCCGCCGGGAGGGCTGTGATTTCACACTTCAGTAAGGCTCTCACACATCACTCCTCGAATAACAAGGCAGATTGTTTTTTTTAACTTGCTCTCTAAGACTAGGGGGAAAAAAATGCAGGAGGTGAATTTAATCCTCAGGTTGGCATCTGTGGGTGTCTGGATATTTATAAGGCTCTGGCCGCGGCAATGTGCGTGCTCAGGGTTACCAGCTGTCTCAGAGGGTTATAATGAAGATTAACTCAGCAAAAGCTGTTTAAAATTTAATAATTACATAAAATACTTACGCTGGCCATTCCCATGCAAACTGAAGGAAGAACAAGTCCACCCTGCAGATCCCCAGTGTAGCATCCCATGGTAGCGGGCAGGAGCTTGCATGGGTCCTGGGAGGGTTGGACCAAGGTGCTATTACAGAAGTGACTTCCACTTAAGAAGTGACTTCCACTGTGTTGGGAAGGAAAGTCTTGTCTCTTGCTGACCTTCAAGTTCCCAGGTTAGAAACATGTTCCTAACTGCATGTGGCTGATTGCATGGTTTGGTTTTCCATAGAGTATGTGGTAAGTGTTTGTCAGGTTTCCTGCCTTGCAAGAGTTTTGGTTTTGTCTTTTTAAAAAAAAAAAAAAAACAACAACAAAACAAGTCCAAACATAATGATTTAGTGGTTTGTTGCCCAAACAGCGCTTGCTGAGCTGTGAATCACTGGCTTCTGGGAGGGTCTGATAGCAGCACTGTCCTCCCTGGTTGCAAAAACTACCAGATCGTTAACAACTCTTCCTGAGTGTGTCCTTTCTTCCTGTCTGAAAAAGGCTCTTGTTAGAATCATGAATATGTTTAGTTTGGAAGGGACCTTAAAGATCATATAGTTCCAACACTCCTGCCACGGGCAGGGACACCTTCCACTAGACCAGGTTGCTCAGAGCCCCATCCAGCTTGACCTTGAACACTTCCATGGATGAGGCAAGCACAACTTTACTGGGCAACCTGTGCCAGTGAATTTCTTCCTAATATATAATCTAAACCTGCTCTGTCAGTTTAAAGCCATTCTCTCTTGTCCTATCACTCCACGCCCTCATCAGAAGTCCCACTGCTGCTCTGTTGTAGCCCCATTAGGTACTGGCAGGTGCTGTAAGGTCACCCTGGAGCTTTCTCTTCTCTGGGCTGAACAACCCCAACTCCCTCCTGCTGTCTTCTTAGGGCAACTGCTCCAGCTCTCAGCCCATTTTTGTGGCCACCTCTGGACCTGATCTAACAGCTCCATGTCCTTCTTATGCTAGAGTGGATGGTGGGATCTCATGAATGTGGAACAGAGGGAGAAAATCACCTCCCTCGACCTGCTGGTCACGCTGCTACTTATGAAACCCAGAACATGGTTGGCTTTCTGGTGGGCAAGCGCACATTGCCAGCTCATGGTCAATTTTTCATCCACCAGCACCCCAAGTCCTTCTTGGCAGGGCTACTCTCAATCCCTTCCTCCCCCAGCCTGTGCCCATACAGGCAATTGGCCTGACCCAGGTGCAGGACTCCTGATATCCACATCTTCCAGACCTCGTTTAGGACCTGAAATATATTTGGAGGGCAGGGGGAAGAGTTTGAGTTTCCAGTAATCTCCCCTTTTTTGCCAGCGGTTGGTGAAATTTTTATACTTTGGAAAGGTATTTGTGTTGGGGATTTGGGATTTCTAAGTGCTGGTTTGGCTGAGCTGTGGTATCTTGTCAGCTGGAGTGTGGATGTGCCGCATCCTGGCTCGCTTGTACATGCAGGCTCTCGGGTGTGTGCTCAGAGGTAAAAATAGGCTGCTCTGGCTGTGTTTCGAATGAGTCAGGAGGATATTTGGGGGAGGGAGGTGGGCTGAGCTCAGGAGCAGAGCTGGGTTTGCAGTGATTCGGAGCTTTTATCTGAACGTAGGGGAGGGTTGGGCTGCATCACCAAGGTTTTTCTGTCTGACTTGCGTGTGCCCTTGGGCTGTGCACTCTGTCTGTGATGCCTCATCCAGACAGCCTGTCACAGTCAGGATTTGTCACTGCATGTGGTGCACAGACTAATATCGCCCATCTCTGGAATACCTGTGTCAGTATGTAGGTGGTGGAAGCTCCGAGTGCTCCAGCTCAGATTGGTACTGAGATGGTAGGGGTCAGTTCCCCCAGATGCTGTGGATGAACTGGTGGGACCTGTCCCTGATGATGAAGGGCTGGAGCATGGAGTCTCCTGAAATCCAGCCTTTCTGAAACTTCATGAAGCTGTCTCTGGAACCCTGGGCAGATGAGGTGCTCACTCAGTGAGACTGTGTGTGCCACGGGTCCTGGACAATCTCCTGAGCTTTCTTTTCTAGCTGTATAAGACCCCTTATAAGACTTGAACTGATGTTGAGTTAAACATTTTCTCTGTGCTGTGTCCCTTCATTCTTCATTATTAATGGGATGAGAGAACACATGGCTTGGGAGGGCTCTGAGTATGAGATTTCCCCTTGAAGGTGGCATTTTCTTAAGGAGCGCTCTTCTGAAAAGCACCAGTTATGTTTGGCTTGAGTTCTGAAAATGAAAACTGTGATGTCTTTTTGTTCATGAGAGGAAGGAACTGCAGCTCCTCTATGGCCAGGCTGTGGTTAGACCTCACTGTATCTGCTGGCAGGTGCTGGGGTGTAGCCGTGGCGGGGTGGCTCTTCCGCTGCTCTTGAGTTTGCTTAAAGATGTGAAAAAATAATGTCAGAGAAGAGGAATGGCCCCTTGCAGGTACTGTACGTCAGCGTGCCAGCACTGCCGGTCACGGCCCCGCGCCACACTGGCTTCTTGCCCTGCTGGAGGCCAAATGGTGCTGAAGAACTGGGTCTGTGTCCAACCTGTAAATAGCAGGATTACGGGAGACCAGTGAGGCTTGTCCAGAACAAGCCTTTAAAGCCCAGCCAAGTCTTATGTGCGTGTTTGATGACCACCTTGGTGACGTGGAAGGAATCTGACTTCTCTGACTACATCAAAGTGTACTGCAGTGAGGCGAGGCACATCTGAAGGAGCTGGAAATGGGTGGGAAAAATATTGAACCAGATTCAAAATAAGCAATGGAAGTCACTTAAATAAACTGAAGTGGTGTTTATGGGGAAGAGGTGAGCTGTGTCCAGAGAAGGACAATGGAGCTGGTGAAGGGGCTGGAGCGCAGGTCTGATGAGGAGCAGCTGAGGGAGCTGGAGGTGTTTAGCCTGGAGAAAATGAGGCTCAGGGGGGACTTTATCGCTTCCTATGACTACCTGAAAGGAGGCTGTAGAGAGGTGGGGGTCAGTCTCTCTGCCCTGCCTCTTCAGGAAGGTCCTCCCTTCAGCTCAGCATCTTTGTAGATGAGCTGGTTGTGTGTTCAGCAGTGCTGTTTGCTTGGGCCACTCTGGAAGCATTTTTCCATTTCCAGACTTGTCTCATTTCTGCCAGTGTTCTCTGGTTGTAGATGGACCCGGTTGTGCCCATGGTACCATGTGTGTGCATCCACCCTTGGGCTTTACACCTGCCTATGCACAACATGGTGGCCTTGTCCTGGCTTGAAGTGGAGCTCATCGTTGCTCTGGGGTTATCACTACTTTAAAATAGTAGGTGGCTACAGAGAGTAGCCTATCACAACATTTAGAGACTTGCAGTGTTAAGGTAATGGCAATTGAAATGCCACCTGCCCTTAGGTACCTAAAACACACGTGGATGTCCTGGATCCTTCAGATTGTTGCCTGCTCTGGACTGGCCATGGAAAACATAGCTCAGCTGGATTCAGATGTGGGGGTTCCTTTTTATTTCCATTGTCTGAGGCAAGCAAAGCTGAGTCATCAGTGGTGACGGTTCCTGATGGTGATAATGTAGAGGGTGGTGGCATCTCCTGCATTTGCAGCAGGATGGTGACAGCTCTCCCAGGCTGTTCCTATGGCCTGTGATAAAAAAGGAAGACAACTCAGGCTGTTGCAGGCTCAGAGCAGCTTTAGCTTTAGCATCAATATGGCTGTGACCAGCCTTGTGTGGGAAGTGTGAAATGGGTGAGTTAAAGCACCATCTCTGCTGAGCTTGGCCATTTTACTTGGGATTGCTGGGGTCTGGAGGGCTTTGAGCATCACCTCCAGCCTCGGTGTGCAGATGAGTGTGCTTGGAGAGGGTCCTCATGCTTCAGGGAGTGTGGAGGACCCAGGACCTAAGATGGAGCTGAGATTTTGGCTGCATGCACCTTGGTAGGCAGCTTCCCATCGTGATAAGATGCTCTGGCACTATTAGTGCTCTGCACTGTTAACTCGTAGGACTTCTGGAAATATGGAAATAGTGGGATGGTAAGCTTATTATATGCATTACCATTTTATTTTAGTTGGAGCAGTAATACTTGGCAGCATGCAGCCACAACTTGTCATATAATGGTTTTAATCTTATTTTTCAAGAACAGAGGGAGCAGTGTTTTTCTTACTGACTGGAGCCAAATCTGCAGTCATGTCTGTGTCTCTTCCATATCTCTCTGGGGTTTTGTTTGCACAATATTGTAGTGGATGTAGCGAACATATGGGGATTAAATTCATTTAATAGTCGCAAGAAAATGAGTTTAAGGTTCTTACAGTATTAAGGTAGGCATTTCCAAATTCATTTTTAGTGGAACATTTGTTCTTCAAAGATTATTACGCGCCATTAAGTCCTCTGCTGCCTGGTGTGTTCCCGTGCCCTGGGATGTTATTGCCAAGGGATATAAACATGTTTATGGGCCTAGTTTATTGAACGGTGAGATTAAATATACTAAACTTGAACATGTCAGTAGGAGCATGAGCGCTTTGTCATAAATCCTGTGTGAGAACATGAGGACATAAATGTCATGCCGCCGCATAAAACTGGCGCAAATCAAGTTGCGAGCAGCTGAAAACTTTTCTCACCAGTACAGCAGCTGTAAACACTGGGATTTATCAGCATTAAATACGTGGATAGGAGGTAATATATGGGTTTTTCTGGGTGGATTAGATGTGCCATGAAGGGATCATAAACCAGCAAATAATGTTATAATACTTCTGTATGACTGACATGCACAGGAGTGGGTGTGGGCAAAGCCCCCACCCAGCTATAGTGCGTTCTCTTGCTGCAGGGCAAGTGCTGGCAGGGGGACCCGATGCTGCTCATTTTATGCGTGTATGGGCAGCATTATCTCTATCCATATATCTATATATATGCCACTCAACCCAGCAAGAATAAATTCCTGAATATGAGAGTAAAAAAAGCTCTGCAAGATTTATACAGGGAGATAATGACTTATGCACTATATATATATATCTATATCTAAGTGCATAAATCAGTATCTTTCTATATATAGACATATGTAATAGGTAGTGTCAAACCTGCTCATCCCTCCTCGCCTTGCTTATTTTACCTTGGTGCACAAGCCTCGCAGAGCTTTTTCTGCCCTTGTATTCAGGGGTTTTTGTTTTTTTTTCTTATTTATAAAATCAAGCGGCTGCTGCATAAACCTGGCATTTTGCTGCTCTTGTGCCAAAAGCAGTTGGATTTGCTGGTTTGAAGGACCTGACTCCAAGCCTAAGTTGTCTTTTGGGCTTCTTACTGACCAGGGTATGTGATATGAGAAGGCACAAGGGCTTGGCTGCTAGTGTGGTTTGGGCTGTCTGTCCTTCCTGCACAGGACCGACAGCCAACCTGGATGCAAAGTCATCAATGGATGAGAATTTGGGATTTGCCTGGAAGCACGCAAGCAACCTGTGTCCCTTGAACTGAGGACCTCTGGGTCTTCATCTGGGAAGCATTAACAAGACCAGGCTTAATTCCTGCTGCGCTCTTGTAATGTGACGGGCAACAGCATCTGATGATCTGAGACACATCAATAACCCCATCATAAATCTCAACAGCAGGTCTGCAGCTTCTTCTCCATAGTTAAAACCAAATCCTCTGGTTGGTTTGGGGTTTTTTGGGTGGGCTGCAATCCCAAAAGATTGGTGAGCTGTTTTTTTCTGGTAGGAGAAACTTTGACTCTTGGAACCCATGTGAGATAGTACATGCACGTGACTGTACACAGCTCGGGAGGGAAGTGTGGTTGTGGTGGGAGGATGGTGGGGAAGTACAAAATGTGGTTTGTACTTTGTGTTTCTTGGTGTTTCTGATTTAGCGCAGGTTGAACACCGGCTGGGAATGCACCAAGGAATGTGGGCTCATGGCTGTGTTATCTAGTTTGGAAGTGAAAACTAAAGTCTCTATATAGCAGATCTTGATAAGCTTCCCTTAAGTGAGAAAAGGTTTGGTCAAAAATATCATGAAGCTGTATCATTTATGTATATATATTTTTTAATATAAGCATATATACACATATATGTAAAATAGCTGTGTCATATATTGGAATATATAAAAGCATGTGTAATATATATATAAAAATATATCAGGCTGAATAGATATTTTATATAGGTGTGTGTGTACTGTATTGGGTTTGCTTGGCAAGGGTTTGGTAGCAGGGGGCTACAGGGGTGGGTTCTGTGAGAAGCTGCCAGCAGCTTCCCCCGTGTCTGACAGAGCCAATGCCGGCTGGCTCCAAGACAGACCCACCACTGCCCAAGGCTGAGCCCTTCAGGGATAATGATAGTGCCTCTGGGATGACAGATTTAAGAAGAGGGGTGAAAAAAAGCCAGTGATTTCAGCCAGTAGAAAAAGGAGTGAGAATATGTGAGAGCAACAACTCTCCAGAGACCAAGGTCAGCGAAGAAGGAGAGGGAGTGAGGAGCCCACACCTCTAGAGCAGGTTTGCCGGCAGGACTTGTGACCTGTGGAAGGGACCTATGCTGGAGCAGGGAAAGAGTGTGAGGATTCCTCCTCCTGAGGAGGAAGGAGCTGCAGAGACACTGTGTGATGAACTGACTGCAGCTCCCGCTCGCTGTCCCCCTGTGCTGCTGAGGGGAGGAAGGAGACAATTCAGGAGTGAAGTTGAACCTGGGAAAAAGGGAGGGGTAGGTGGGAAGTGATTTAGGTTTTATTTCTCATTACCCTAGTCTGGTTTTATTGTTAATAAGTTAAACTAATTTCCCCAAGCCGAGTCTGTTTTGCCAGTGACAGTCTCTGGTGAGAGATCTTTCCCTGCCCTTATCTCAACTCACAAGCCTTTTGTTATATTTTCTCTCCCCTGTCCAGCTGAGGAGGGCAGGGATAGAGTGGCTTTGGTGGGCACCTGGTGTACAGCTAGGGTCAACTCACCACGTATCTGTACACATATATTTATATATAAAAAGGAGATAGCAATATATCTACGTATATCGGTATAGGGGTTTTTTTGTGTTTGGTTGGTTGGTTTTTTTGGTATGTTTCTATTTGGCTATATCAGAGCTGCAACCTGGAGTTGGGAGGTTTGGTCTAAAGAGCATTAGAAATGATTAGATTTTAGGCCAGATGGAAAGACCATGGCTATGATATTCTTCTGTAAGCAGCTGTTTTTGCTGACACAGCAGTTGTGCCTGCAGAGGGAAAGAGAAGTGCTCCCTGTAGTGATGGGGGCACGCTGGCTCACTTGGAAACCCGAGGTGTGGTTGTCTCTCTGGAAAAAGTGAGTTTCTCTTTGCAGCTCACTTGTGCTGACCCTGCGTGTGGTTGTTGGAAAAAAAGGTGTTGCTCAGCTTGACAAAATGGGGTTCATTAGTTGTTATGAAGGAGATACGGCTCTACGTGAAGGTGTAACTCCTGACCTCTAGTATCAAGGATAAGTATGCTGTTTGTGTTGCTCCCTAACCTTCATGGAGAAAACCCTCACCGTCTCAAACCAGCATGTGTCAAGGGCTTTTCTGGGGGAAACTCTGTCTTTTTGCTCTCCCTAGAGCAAAATTCCTACCAGATCTTCCATTCACCCAGTGCTCACCCGGTGCAGTGTCTCCCACCCCATAACTGAGTCATCCCGCCGGTCCGCACTGGAAATGGCTCTAAATGTGCTTATAGCTTCTGTAGGTGCTCTGTTATGGAAATACTCATCTTTATTGAGGTGCTTTGGTGACTCACCTCTTAATCCAGCTTCTGTTCAAGGCAGTGGCTGCGATGCAGGTGTGTGGATGAGCACGTGGCCCTCTGCCCTGTTCCTGCAGCCGTGCGCTGGCTGAGTACCAGGGGTCTTCCTGTGGCAAAGAGTGCAGGAAACTTCACAGCTAAATTATGTGATTGATTTTAGAGCACGCTGGGGCACCTGATGGGTCTGTCACCCTTTACATGCCTAGGCAGCTGTTGAGCATGTCATAACATGCTTCTCTGCACCCTGGACTCATAAAAGGTCTTAATATAATAATAACAATAAGATCTCAAAGACCAACCCAAGAAAAGCAAAGCATGGCTATTTGGCGATGAGAGAAGCTTTGCTAAAGCCTGCAGGCCCCTGTGCCTCACCTGTACCTTCTCTGCCCCCCTGCAGGCATTGACATCCTGAAGCTGGTGGCCGCCCAGGTGGGGAGCCAGTGGAAGGACATCTACCAGTTCCTGTGCAACGCCAGCGAGCGGGAGGTGGCGGCTTTCTCCAACGGCTACGCGGCCGACCACGAGCGTGCCTACGCCGCCCTGCAGCACTGGACCATCCGCGGGCCTGAGGCCAGCCTGGCCCAGCTCATCAGTGCGCTCCGCCAGCACCGCCGCAACGACGTCGTGGAGAAGATCCGCGGCCTGATGGAGGACACCACACCGGTAATGACGGGCTGAGCCCTGCGTGGGCTTGGAGAGCATGTGGAGGCAGGGCACCCAGCTGTGGCCTGGGGCTTAGCTAAGAGCTAAGCTGGGCTCTGTCTCTTCACAGAGCTCCTCAGGGGGCTTATTTTAAGTTGTACATTGCTGTTGGACGAAGTTTTGCCAAAGTTTACTCAAATCTTAGTCAAAGTTTTGATGAGCTCTTAAGTCCTGTATGTTGTGCTTTGCACATTATCTTTGAAGATCACCAGGAGGACCTGGTACCAGAGCCCTTGTGTCAGGGACATGGAGGAAAAAGCATCCCTCTTTAAACTTGCTCTTAAATGCTGTAACTAAATGCCATGGATTTTGTGAGAAGGGCCAAGTAAGGTTGAGTAGTAAATGAGTTGCTTCCTCCAAGATGGTAACCAGTAGCATGGAGGAGTCCATGCGTGCAGTCCTCCAGAGTTGTTGCTCTTTGTCAGCCCTGGCCTTAAAACAACCTGTCCCATATTTTGGGAGAATAAATAAATTGCTGCAGAATATCCTGCAGTAGGTTCTCAGCTGGATGTAGGTTATTGGAAGGTGCCTCAGTGACCTTTGCAGTTTATTTTGGCTACTGCTGCTTTACTTGTTTCAGTGTTTTGGCTCCGGTAACTCAGTGGTCTGGAAGCATTTGTAAAGGTGATGGATGAGGCTTTTTCTGCATGTGGATGCCAATGGGACAGCACATGGATGGGAGTGGGGGAGGTTGAGGGAGGGGTCTTCTCCCTAAACTGGTTGCTGAAACATTTCTTGTTGCCTCAGCAGTGACCCAGACCCAAACAGGAGCAGGTGGGTGCCTGCAGACCTCTCTGGGCACTTAGTGGGGGCCTGGCAAGGTGAACCTCCACAGACAGTAAAGCTTTTGGGGCGTAGCATTTGTTAGGGCAGGGGATTCCCAAATCCTGATTTGACCATCGCAGACTTCACCTTATAAGAGAGACTGTGGTCCCTTCACTGTCTCGCATATCTTAAATCACTGCACTCAGAGTATGAAACGTCTTGTTGCCTTGTAACCATCATGTGAAATCACAGGGTTTGATGCAGTGGCAGGAGCCCTGGGCTTACGTTTTTGAGAGACCCTGAGTCAGGTGTGTGCTGAGAATCACCCTGCGTGCCCTGCCCAGATCTTGGATAGGTTCCCTTTGCCAGCTGCCTCAGCTCTCCTGCTCCCATTCAATTACTGTTTTTTTCCTTCCAGCTCCTGATAACTAAGCAGCATGTGGCCTTCTCATTGATGGCAAAAAGTGAAATTAAAAGCCCAAGACAAAGCTGTGGTTAGGGAGAGGAGGGAGGCGGATAAAATTGTTATTTTGCGTATGTGAATTAAAGTTTCTTGTGTGTGCAGTGTCCCAGAAGGACACATTGTCCTCTTGCTGTCCTGGAGTAGGTAGAAACCTCTGTCCTCCTAGTTAGTGCTTTGACTTTGAATTCTATGGCAAAGTGATGGGCAAGGACATCAGATAAAACACGGGGCTTGTTCATCAGAATGATGCTTAATTAACAGACTTGGGCTGTGCAGTGCTAATCGCTCCTGAGCCTTGTGTTCTTTTGGCCAGGTTGTGCTTATCAAATAGCACAAAAATGCAGGTGTTAGCTAGCTCCAGGAGCAGGGTTTATTGTGTGACTTGTTGGGATGGCGGACTCCTGCTGGTGGAGTAACCGCAGGCTGTGCCCATAACTCTGAAGATACATCAAGCAGATGCTCCAGGGAACGAGCAAACCCAGTTCTCATGGATAACTGTACACAAGTCTTCTGGACTTCCCAACCACCTTTCCCATGTCTCTTTGTTTTTTAAGAGTATGGTGGTGTATTCTCCCGTGTCCAGCAACACCTGGACCGTGGTGGTTCCCCATCAGTTTCACTTGTTTTTCTAGAAATGGGTAAAATTGGGTTGTTGATCTTTTGAGCAGATGGCTCAAGTGGATTCACATGAGAAATTTGGCTTGTTTCAGCGAAGGCATTGTTTTTTAACAAATTCACCCAAGCTGGCACATGCTCTTTCCCCATGCATCTGATTGGGCTTTTTCAGATGAGCATCCCTCATGATCAACCTTAGGAGTTGGCCATTCCCCTACCCTGGAGATCCTGAAGCTGTGTGTGGGATGTCAAAGCCTGAAAGCACCCAGGGGTGCACATTCAGCACAGCAGCACATTGTGTTACCTGCTGTAACCTGTCTGCCTCCTCTCCCTGAGTTGGCTCCTGCACTGTCGATGTGGGTGGTGATAGAATGGCTGTGGGCGGGATGCAGGAAGCCTGTGGGAAGCAGCTTGTGCATGGGAGACTGAATCCCTGGAGAATTGTGCTGACGGTTGATCTGCATCGCAGCGGTCCAGGGAGCCAAGAGATCACTGCCAGGAGTAGGCAGGGAGATTGATCTTTGGATTTTTTTTTTTTAATTTGTTGGTTCGAAAGTCTTTAATTGGAGCTAATTGAGGTTTGACTCATGCTGATTTGTCTGTCCAAATGCAGACAAATCAAGGCAATTTTTCTCCACACCAAACTGGTTTGATCCAAAGGAGTGAGTTGCCCTGTTGGTGGCTGACATGGGCCCTTCCAGCCCTGCAGAAGCAGTCTTGCAAAAAAACCCCAAAACAACAACAAAAAAGAATAAAAAGAGCTTTTTGTGATGTGGAGGGAACAAGGACTCCCATAAGCAATGCAAATGCATGCATCCTCTCTATGGCTGAGTTGGCCAGAGAGGTTGTGAATGTCCCATCCCGGGAAATGTTCAAGGCCAGGTTGGACACGTCTTGGAGCAACCTTGTCTAGTGAAAGGTGTCCCTGCCCATGGGAATGACATGAGCTTTAAGGTGCCTTGCATTCCAAAACATTCTGTGATTCTGAGGAACGGCATGATGCCCTTGGGGTGACCTGAGCCAGCAGCAAGTCTCTTAATGCATGCTGGTGTGTCCTGCATGAACCCAGGAGGGATGGATGCATGGGTGACTGTGCTGTCTGTGATACCTTTGGCCATGCCCAGCGTCCCTGGGTGCAAAAGAGTTTCCCCATCTCTCCCCTGATCCTGTGTCGTAAGAAAGCACCAACACCCCCAACTCACAGGTAAAAATTGTGTTGTTGAATAATGCAGCTCTCAGATGGCAAATCAATACCTTAAACGCATCCAGCCTCCCTTCCCCATCCCATCCCACCTGCTATCGCATCCTTGTCCTAAATCCTTTATCTGGTGTCTGGCTTTGCCTTGTAAACGTATGGAGGCAAAGCTGCTCTCTCCTGTGCATCCCTATTCCCTTGGCAGCCTTTTGTGCTCCAAAATCCAAATATTTACAACCCCTGATAGGAAAAGGGGAATTAATGGGAGTCTGTGGAGCGTTACAGTACGTGGCATGAACATTTTCCTTCAGGTAATGAACAGCTCCGCTGCAGACTTGCCGGCTTTTTTAGCTGTGGGAGATTATGCTGGTTTTGCATGGCGCTGGATGAATTTAGGTTAAACCGAGATTAGCCCTCTGAATCGTTTTGCTCGGGGTTTTTTGCCGCTGAGCCAGAAAATACGGCAAGAGCAGCAGCTGTGGGAAGGTTTCTTGGGGTGCTTTTAACTCACAGGGCTTCTGTTAAAGCCTGGCCTGGCCATTAATGGTTACTGGGCTCAAGGTTTACAAAATCTCTCCCCTCGCAGGCAGGTTTGCTGGACAGCAGCATGTGAGCCTGGGCACTGCTTAGCGAGCACGGCCGCACCACAAATTAATGGTGCTGACAACAACAAACGCAGGGGAGAGAAGGGGGGAGAAAAAGGGAGAGGTCTCACTGCTATCCCAGCAAATTGCGATTCTCCATTTTTGAGGTTAAAATCAGAAAAGCTCACTGAATCCACTGGGTAATGAGATTTTTTTTTTGTTTTTTTTTTTGTGGTGCATAACCGAGCATTTTGCAGCTACCGGCGGAGTTTGTGCTCACCTGGGCTGGCCTGGGGTGGAACCGGCACGGACGGCCGTATTGGCTACTCTGAGTGCCCTGCTGTGAGCGGTGCTTTAAGCTCTTATCGTTTTATTTATGGCTCTGCTGGCCTTGGCTGAAATGTTTCAGGGACTGGATGGAAGGGAAGCAAACAGCCTCAGTTCAGCAGCGCAGCCTCAGCAAAGCTGAAAAAAAAAATACATGAATAAGGGAGATGTTGAAAGTGGAAAGGGCGAGGCTGCAGCCCCGAGCCCACCGAGGTTTAGGTTCTTGGCTAATTTCGTGTTGTGAATAATCCCATGAGTCAGCAGATGTGTCAGGGCAGGGGCTGGTGTGAGGTTAAGATGTGGGGGTTTTGGGGGTGCCAGAGGAGAAGACGATGTGAAAGCAGCCCCGTGTCCAGGCTTGCAGCTGTGGCAGTGCCTTGTGGTCCTTTTCTTGCTCTTTCACAGATCAAAACCCCGAGAGGGGGAGGGGGTGTTGAGCCTGGAGCAGCATTCCTCAATTCCAGCCACTGTCAGCTCCTACCTGTCCCCTTCATCTCCTCTTTTGGCAACGCAGAACTGGACTGGGCCCAGTAATTAGGAATTAAATTTGTTCTGTGTTCACTTCATGTGTCAGCAGTGGCAGTGAGGGTAAAGTGGTTGGATGGATTTCCCAGCCGGAGGAGGCTGTGGTCCGAGGGCTGGGAAATGCCCAGGCAGCCAGAAATGGAACAGAATTTTCCTTCTGGACTTGCATCAGGTTTTATTTGAGGCACAAAGCTGTAGGGTGAAGCGGCCAGAGCCCTGGCGAAGGGGTAGGGCTGGTTGGGTTTTGCTGGAGTGGGCATCACTCCAGGTTTGCTCTAAACCATGACTTGATTTTCGGCTCGGGTTTGAACTAGGCTGGAAATGTGCAATAAAAAAAAATGTAATTATTTATAAAGTAATACAAATATAAATATCATAAACACAAAAATAGAAACTTTATAGATGCAGTGATATTTGAGGTTTCCCTGCTGTGGTGGCCACATCTACTGGGGTCTGTATGTTTGCAGTGTAATGGGTTTGGGTGCCTAAGAAGAAACTAGAAGGTGGTTTCTTGTACTAGCCAAACTCAGCATTGATTTACTCAGCCTGTAATTGGGTTTGGAAACTCTTCATCAGAATTCCATCAGCTCTTCATTATGGTTTGACTTGAAAAAGTAGGTAGGCAAATCCATAGAAAGGAGAAACCACCAGGAACTCTCCTGGAGACACCATCTCCTGCTTGGAGGAGCACTTTGCCCACAGATGGCCAGGACAGAAGGGGAAGAACTGCTTCCTCTGTGGGTGGCTGTGCTTTAGTCTTGGCATCTAAACCTTCCCCAGACTTCCCCAGCATTGCCTACTCTGGGTTGTGTGAGGCTTGATTTGAGGAGCTCTTCTCCAGGGCTGCCTTGTGTTGAGGGATGAAGCTCCACCACAGAGATGGGTCAAGCACTCTTCTGAAACCTGACTGGTGATATGAAGGGCACAGAGGAAATTTGGGCTTTCCCACCCCCTCATCCTCGTGCCTTTCCCATCCTGGCAAAGGTCTTGCCTCCTGCTCTGCAACACCACACAGTATCACTGTCTCAGCCACCTCAGTGAGACCTCCTGGCCTGCCCAGTGGTGTTTCACCTGCCAAGATCTGGTCTGCCCTTAAGGTGGATCCCCAAACACCATGATCGCCGTGAAGCTGTTGGTCCATCCTCCCTGTGCCTGTGGGGACCATAGTGAGAGCATCCCCCCTCAACACCACCCTGTGCCTGCAGCATCACCTATTCCGGGGTGCCACCCAGCCCACCCTGCTTTCTGTGCTGGGGCTTTTCCTCCCACATCCCCTACAGAGGCATAACAGACCTGGGAATAGGGCTGGTGTCAGCCAGGTGTCATCTTTTGACAGGGAATCTGGGAAACGGCTGCCTCGGTGCTAAATTTATCCCCCCAACATCCAGGAGGGTGCACGGCCACCCTCGCAGCAGCCAACCTGCCACTGGCTTTTGTTCCCGCCTGGTTGCTGCAGGAGGAATTACTGGGAAGCATCGCCTGAGGGAAGGGTGTTTTTTAGTGCTTACTGCTGCTCCTTCCTAATATTAGCACAGCAGCTGCAGTTTCTGTTTGTCTGAGTTAAGCTTTTATTGCAGAACTGTAAAACGGAGGCAGAAAATGGGACCCACCAGTTCAAACAGAGCTGTTGAGAGCAGCTGTGAAAAGAAAACAAAGCCAAGCCTGTGTCTTCTTCTGCCCCCATCCCCTTCCGTCTCTTTTTCTTCCATTTAAGAAGGACCTTGAGCTGCTAAGAGCGTCCTCCCACATGCACTGGGATCCAAGAGGTGCTTGAACTGCAGTCTAAAGGGCTGCAAGTACACTGGAGCTTTTAGGATTTTTTTAATTAATATTTTTTTGGCATTGAAAGTCTCTTGCTGCAGTGCTCAAAAAAAAAAAAAAAAAAGCTGGCAGAGCGCCCCAGTGCCACTGATGGGTCCCAGGAGGCTGCTGATGTGTCAAAGCCGCCGTGGTGCCTTTGGTTTCCACTCTGGACTGCCCATCTAACAGTGTCCCATGTGTCTGTCTCTGCAGGTGCAGATGCAGCCTCAGTGGCAAGCGCAGGACCCCGGCAACGAGGACGTAAAGGTGAGAAATTTGGTGTCTTTGGAAAGGCAAAAGGGCTGCAAGAGGGTTTTTTTTTTTGTGGGTTTTTTTCCCAGCCAGAGCTCAGTTTCACTCAAGCACTGCTGTTCTTAAAAATAGGGATGGCCAAGGTGGTTTTGACAAAATGAGTCATGGGCTATGAATAGTGTGTTTTTAGACCTATTCCACAGGCTTCACCTCTCAGCAACCTTCTGCATTCCCTGGTCTTTCAAAGCCCTCATTCCCACTTGCTTTCTTCCCATGGTTTAAATATTAACAAGCATCCGAGCATCCTGTTTGCTTTGCCTCAAGCTCGCAACTGTTCAGCTGTTTGGAAAGCCTTGGGCTCCCGGGATGGCTGCAGTCAAATAACCTCGGGTGATTTTGTCTTTCCTAGCCTGTTTTAGCAGCTGTTTAATTAAACTCCAAATGAGTTGGTTTGGGGAAGGGCTTTTCCCTTCTGCTGGGAAGACAGAGCTGGGGCAGCTGTCTGCTCCCTGCCCTCCCTTGGCCAATTGTTACTCAGTCATCAGGCCCCTTTTTGGGAATCAGTAGAAGGGTTTGTTGTTGGATATTAAGTAGATGAGCTGCACAAGGAAAAACTAACTCTTAAAGCTTATGTTATTTTTAAAGGGGATATCAGAGCGTATTACAATTTGGAAAGCAGCCAGCTGCTGTTCTGGTCCTTCCCTTGATATTCCCCCTTAATGGCAATAGCTGATTCTCCATGATGAACTGTTCTGGAAAGGGAGTTTCAGAGGAGAAGGCAGATTCTTTTAATTAAAAATTAAAGCTGACTTTTATTTTTAACGTGCCTATTGCGTAATGTGCTGGGCTGGAACAAATCCTCCCCTGTTTGTTTTCAATGAGGGGAGAAAAAAGCTTTTTATTCTACCAGGAACAGGCTTCAGTGTTAATTTAATGTGAACTAATGGGCGTCCCAACAGACATGTGATTTGTGGGTGGTGAATTCCTCGACACGGATGAGGAATGTTCAGGCACATCCATGCCGGCGCGGAGGTGGCTCAGCAGCTCCTTTTCCCACAGCCTTTAATCCCAGTTTTGCATTTTATCCCTGAGTACTAGGCAAAAAGCGTGTTAGCAGGAGTAGCCTGGTCTTTCCTCTGTAGAAGAAGAAAATGGATGTGAAATGCTCTTGGGAGAGGGAACTGTATGTGGAGAGGGCTTGAAATTCTGTTCTCTGGCTGGTGGAGCAGGGATGCAGGGTTTGGGAAGATGGTTAAATATGGGATGGCCCTTAAAGCAACCTGTCCAGAGGGACCTGGTGACCTGCAGAGGTGCCCAAGCTGCCAGCCAGGGATGCAGGGGTGCTGCCCAGGGCACCTCATCCCTGCAGGGAATGGGAACAAAGAAATGCTGTGCTTGAGATTTGCACCTCGAGGGGATGTTGGGAGATGGGAGGAGGGTAGATAATGTTGGCTGCTGCCATGCAGGTGGGAAGGAGATCCAAGAAGGAAGATGCAGAGTACAGACAAATTAGGAAGTGGATTCACAATGGCACCCAATCATAGAATCATGGAATTGTTAAGGTTGGAAAGACCTCTATAAGGTCATCAAGTCCAATTGTTAACCCAGCACCACCATGTCCACCCACTGCATCATGTCGCCAAGGCCACATTCACATGTTTTTTGATGCCTTCAGGGATGGTGATTCCACCACTTCGCTGAGCAGCCTATTGCAATTCCTGACCATCCTTTTGGTGAATAAGTTTTTCCTAATATCCAATCTAAACCTCCCCTGGCACAGCTTGAGGTCATTTCTTGTCGTCCTGTAACTTGTCACCTGTCACTTGTCAAATGGTGCTGCTTCCCAGTGCAGTGCTTCCCAGCAGTGCTTGTGCCTGTGTCTTTGGGACTGTGGAGCCAAATGCTTGCTCTTGGCTCCCATCAGGGTAGGAAAAAGCAAAGGCACTTGAGTGACATTGTGGTCAGTGCCATCTCCTGCCTGTCCTTCCTTGCTCTGAACTTACAGTCTGGTGGGACAGACTTCTCCATCAGCCTTTAATGGGGTGCTCATGGGAACAGGGGCAAACAAAAGGGGCAACAAATAATTAACTCAAGGTGTGACCAGTGTAGCTGGTCAGAGCCACGTGCTGCAGTGGGAATCACTGAGGGGTCTCACAGCTCTTGCCCTGCAGCCTTAGCACTGGTTGGAGCTGTGAAGCTTTTAACCAAACAGTAGCAATGGAACAGGTTTCGGGGAGAGCTTCGCTGCTTGGGCATCATCACTGGTTGCCCCCAAGAGCTGTGCTTTGTGCTTCAATAAACCAAGGGTGAGAAGGAAAACTGAGCTAAAACGCTCTGCTGTGCTTGTAGGCGCCATCCTGGTGCAGTGGTTGCTCCTACCAAAGATACCAAGGGTGTGGTTTGTGTTACCCCTCCTGCCTGATGTGCCATATGCCAGTGCTGATGTCCACCGCAGGTCATCTCCAGTGCCTGTTCTGGGACAGCAGGTCCCCTGGGACGAGGTGGCCACCAAATGTGGGCACCACTCGCTGAGGGTGGGCTGGAGTGTGTTGGAAGCCAGGGTGCAGATAGTTTGGAGTGTGAGCCCGTTGCATGCCATCCCCCCCAAGTTAATTTTCCCTCCCTTTCCTCCCCCCAAAGCTGGAAGGTGACAAGCTGGCGCTGCCGGTGAGCCCCAGCCCGGTGAGCCCCGCGCCCACTCCCAGCCCCAAGCCCCCAGAGGCTGCTGTGCTCACCGTGGAGCCTTCTCCTTCCGAGAAGAAGTGCTTCTTCGTGGATGAAGCAGAGCCCCTCCTGCGGTGCGACTCCACCTCCAGCGGCTCCTCCGCGCTCAGCCGGACAGGCTCTTTTATTACCAAAGGTACCAAAATCAGCCTGGTGGGAAATGGGAGGACTGAAGGGATGCCACGACATGTCCCATGTGGTCAGCACATGTTGTAAAGTTGTTCAGTGTACGATATCATTAAACAAATAACTAGAAAAACTGGCCCTCCAGGATATGTTTATCACATCCTCATTCTAGACCAGAGTATCCTGTTGGCAAAGAGGGTGAAGATTTCAAACCAAAAAACACCTTTAAAGCTGTAGTATCCCTGGATGTTTCTCCTGACTTTTGGTATTGCCTTTGCCTCTGTGTTATTTTAGGAATTGAAACCAGAGAATGTAATTTCAAGACTGCCTTTTTTTTTTTTTTTTAAATTTTTTTCACTCTTAGTCCTGTTTGTTGCAGCCTGCGACTTGGGACGTAAAGCACCATTAGCCACCTCCACTTTTTTTCAGAGGGTTTAATTTACTGTATTTAACTTGCTGCATTTAATCAGTTTTTAAGTTCTGATGAAAGTGAAACACTGAGCTCAGTCAATCTACCAAATTTATACTTGAGTGCATAAATAAAGCTGACCCAACGAAAACAACTTGAAAGAGCAGAATTCAGCTTTTTTGGCTCCCCTCCTGCCCTCACTTTTCTGCATTGGCCATTCAGCATTTACAAATGCTGTGTTTGCTCTTGCAGGATCCTGGCTGAGGTGCCTCAGCAGCACTGGGTTCTCCGTCTTCTCTCCTCCCCATCACCCTCCACCTTTTCCCTCAGTTCTCCTTGTGACGTGTCCCTCTCCAGAGGTGGCACCAGAGGATGGTCTGAGGAGAACAGACCCTGATTAGCAGAGGTTCCTTAAGGAGTTTCTTGACCACCCTCTCCTTTCCTCCTACAGAAAAGAAGGACACTGTCCTGCGCCAGGTGCGCTTGGACCCTTGCGACCTGCAGCCCATCTTTGACGACATGCTGCACATCCTCAATCCCGAGGAGCTCCACGTGATAGAGGAGATCCCACAGGCTGAAGACAAGCTGGACAGGCTATTTGAGATCGCCGGAGTCAAAAGCCAGGAAGCCAGCCAGACCCTCCTGGACTCTGTCTATAGCCACCTTCCCGATTTACTGTAGGCACTGGGTCACCACACACTCTCCGAATATCTGCTAGAGCTAGCTTGGCACTCGTTAAGATGAACGACAATACGCAGGCAGGTTTTGTTGTAGAATATATGGCCAGTATTTTCGTTGAGGTGTCCTTGGTTTTTGGAGGGGGGGCAGTTTGCCAGCGTTGCACCCCTCCACCGTAACTATTGCTCTCAGTCCAAGTCTCTGCCCCCTTCCCGAACCTCTCTCCTCCTTATTCTCATTCCAATCAGATCAGCCAATGCACTTTAAAAAAAAAGAAAAACAACAAAAAACCCACGCAGTTAATGAACTAAAAGACCACGAATCTGGTGTAGTTTAACACATGGAATTGGGGATTGCTCTGTAACCCCCTTCCTCTGTCAAAGGTGTGGCTCAGAGTGACCGTCTCCCATCACCTCCCTTCGCCTTGGAGCAGTAAATGGCAAAAACACACAAAAAAACCACCCCCAATTGTTGCCGGTTACTGTCTCTTAACGCAGCTAAGCTTCCCACTCGAGCTGACTTTTTTATTAATGTACTATTGTTTGGCTCATATCCACTGCTGAGATTTTACTAGCACGGTTATTTATTGTATGGTTTTAACCCGGACAATGCATCGCGCTCCTATTACGCTACAGCAGAAGCGCTTTAACTGCAAAAGGGTCGAGTCCCACCAACCTCCGAGGTGATGGAAAGGTCCTTTGCCTCCAGTCGAATGTAAGGAGTTATCTTGCCTTGCGGGAATGGTGGGCCCCCAAGGGAGCCGGTGCTGGACGTGGGGAGGCGAAGGTGGCCGCCGGTGGTCCCGCTCTCCTCGTGCTGTAAGACTTAAACCAAGCTCTGCTTTTACACTCGTGTCTCTTGTTTTTTATACAGACGTGGCCGATAAGTTCTTTGAAGACCTTATGTGGTCTCTAATAGTCTCTTCAAATCACACTTCACTTTTTATTAAAAGAGGTTTTGGGGGGGGGGGGCAGGGGAAGAAAAGCTGCATTGTAAGAAGTCTGTCTGATTATATTTGCAATTATTATGCTCCCGTAATGAACAGTCTGTACTACGCTCAATCTGAAGAAGTAATGATACAAGGGTGGCATGAGCTGCCCCGTGGGAAGGGGGTGGGAGTGGGGGAAGAGGGAAATGAATTGAAAAATTGCCTTCCAGTGTACTAATTTATTAATAAATACTAGGTGTTTGTTATTTGACATGATTCTGCGTTAACCTCCTTAACAGCTGCTTCTGCTGGGGGACCCCTGGGTTTGGAGCAGGGTCTTGCTCAGGGGGGCCCATGGCAGGGTGATGAGGGAGATTTTGGAGGTTGGGAGTGGTGGAGGGGTTGTCCCCTTTAGCGTTGACTCCAAAATATGATTGCTTTCTGTTGACAGCAGTGCCTTGAGTCCCCACGGTTGCTGCTGGAGCTCTCTGCAGGTCCCCGCTCTGCCCCAGGGTGGGGATGTGTGTTAATCCCCATAGCCGTGCCAGATTAGATGGCTGCCGGGGCTTCCAGGGTTGGTTTTTGCAAGCTCTCAAAGGCTTTGCAGGCATTTTGGGGAGGCTGAAGTATTAATTTTCCAGGATGCAGCTGCTGTGCTGAATCACTCATGAGCGAAGGTCTTGCAGTTACAGCATTTCTTTTGCTGTTATATTACCCATGTCCTTAAAGTCTCTGCTTCCAAATAACTCATCCCTTGTTATTCTGTCTACAAATGGAATCCTTAATGGGGCAAATGCTTCTGGTTTATAAGACTGTCATTTTGTTTACTTAGCTCCAGAATCTTTTCTGTTAACCAGGGTGCTGTGTTTTCTTTCTGGCTGGCATTGGAAATATCTGGTACAGGACCACACATAGGTTCAGGATTAAAACTCTTCAACACATGGACAGATGAAATATAGTGTGAAATAGCAAGAGCCTTTATTGGGAGTTCTGGGGTGGAATTTTCCCTTGCTGGCAATGAAGCATTGAACATTTGATGCCTGCAATGTGTCTTCAAAGCATCACAAAGAAATAGTGATTGTGGCTGATGTGCCTGGCATACACCGGGTTGCTAAAAGCTCTGCTCTGAGGTGGAGCCCAGTACGAGCTGTTGGCAAGTGGGTCTTTTACCTCCATGTTTGGAGCAGTGGTGGTTGCTGTTGATTCACCTGGGAAAGAATGGGTAAGGGGAGGGAACGTGTGCAATTGTGGGCTCAATCGATAGCTGGCTTTAAATTATCCTTGCCAGGCTCTGGGAGCAAGTCCAGCTGGGAAATGAAGAATTTGTCCTTTTCTGGTGGACCAGGTTCTGCCAGTTGAAGGGCTAGAGCCACAGGCCGCCCTCCCAGGGAACCACCAGCCCTATCCTGCAGCTCTGCTTCCCATCCTGGCAGCCGCTCACATTTTCTGATGGGATTTGAAGGAAAGGTGAAATGAAAAACAGTCCTGGGAAGGACTGAAGAGCCAGCTGAAGAGACACCACAAAGCAGGCACGTTGAGGAGGTGCCTTTGCCAGGAGATGCCAAAGAAGCACAAGGAAGCTGGTGGGTTGCCTTTAACTCATCTTGATGACAGATTGTGGAACAGGCCAGGATTGGGGCAATCCTTGGCTCCATCTGTGCTGTGCACACTGCCAGCATTACTTTCTCCTCTGCTTGCACTTGGATGTTGGCCTTGTCCCTGGCTCCGTCATTTCAGATTTTCAGTCTTTTGCTTTATGCATATGTATGTGTGTGAAATATATTTATTTGTTATATATTTATATAAACATTATATACACAACATAAACGTTTTTATATTATGCTATTTATATGTTTATATTTTTCTATATTCTTATTATGTATTTTTTACAGGTGTATAATATATAAATATTTTCTTTCTCTGGGGGTGTGCAGGGGAAGTGTCTGAGAGCAGCTGAGCCCCACATACAGGCAGGGTATTTCCTGGACACGTGGGAGGTGTGAGGAGCCACAAGCCCTGTGCCCCCACCCTTCCTCTGAGCCAGCTCTCTTAAGCCTTAAGAAAATAAACGAGGCAGGTGGGATCGATGGGTTCCTGACCTGGAGGCATAACTCCATGGGAGGGGGGAGATTGGGCTTGTTCTCATCCTGGGCTTACTCGAGGCATTGTGGGCAATGCACAAACTGTGCACTCTGCAGCACCAGCTGTGATGTGCAACTCAAACAGGTCAAGTCTTTGGCTAAATGGTTAAGCAGGGTAAAGGTGTGACCATAAAGATCTTTATAAATACATGCAATATCCATAAAAATGCATCCTATACAAAATCTGCATTAAACACATACTTGAGAGTGCATTGCAGGTGAGAGTTGGGATTTGCCCCTTGCTTGGCCTTGCTCAGTTGTGGTGTTTGCTCCTTGTGTGGTGTCCCCACTTTGGGACAGGCAAGAAAAGTGGGCTTTGGGTGCTGAGGTGGCAGTCCTGGATGGCAGAGCCTGTGAAACCAGAGGGGCAGGAAGCATGTTGAGCACAGTCATGCCTCCCTCTGCCTGCTGTGGGCATCTTGCTTCAGAGCAGAGACAGATATATCTGGTGTGGGTCACACAAAACATCAACTGCTCCAGTCCTGGATGGTGGGGCTTGGACATGAGATGTGGACATCACATCTTCCCCCAAGGTCACAGTGTTTGCTGGGAAAAAACGCTCCAGAGACACCTCCAGCGTGGCCTGGCATCCTCAGGACAGGCTGGCTCTGCTCTTCCAGTCCTTTTAATTCCTCCAGTGGAATTGAGGATTGGGATTGTATCTTTTAACTCTCTTTTTTTTTTTTCCCCATGAATTGCAGGTGCTCTCTGCAGGAGAACAAGACATCATGTACACTTTCCTTCTACCTCAGCCAAATTGGAATGCATCCTAATGGGGAATTAATTGCAAACCTCTGGGCGTGGCTGCTTGCATCCCAGTTGGAAAAGCACCCGGGTCTCCTGGGAGGTCATTCACCCCTCTGGCTCTTTGTATATCAGCCAATTCTCTGTGGGTTGCAACAGTGTCTGCGGAGGAGGGATCGTCTGTGCAGCCTTTTGTGTGAAGATCCGTGGTGATCCCACTGAGGATGCCCCGCGGGCTCTGTGTGGGGTGTGGGGCTTATTCGGGGAAGGAAGGGGTCTGTGCCCATCACCCAGGGCCAAGCTGTGTGGGAGGGAGGCAGGTTGGTACAGGGACAGCTCTCCCCGAAATCTTCCTCTGGAATCGATCACGAAGGCTTTGCAGCTGTTTTTTCCTTCTCTTGGACTTTGCTCCTGTGACTGCCATGACGGGGGAAGTTTCCAGGGCAACTGGTAGGAAATGGGAAGATGGAGGAGAAATAAGAGGAGCCATCATTTGTGTATTCATTGAATAAATGCCTGGTGGCACCCCCCGAGGTGTTTATCACACCAGCCTTTAGGACATGCCTGCTGCTTCCCTGTGTGAGCATCCATGAGCTTCATAGTCTCCTTTGGGATGCTGTAATGTAATTTTCCTTTCTTTCTGGGATGGGTAGGAGAGGAGGGACCTGGGGGGATGATTGAGGACCTGCCTGTTGTGGCAGCTGTGGGTGTTTCTGGCCAGCTCAGGGTTGTTGCACCATACCCCAAGCCCTCGTAGCTAATGCACCCTTGTATCTGTGCTCCTGCTCCCCACTTTCTGCTCCAAGCTCCTCAGGGACCCCTTGTCTGCCACGCCAGCTTTGTCTGTCTGATCCCTGCCCACTGTTTATCAGATTACCTTCACTTTGATTTAATTTCAAGGAAATGAGTTACTCTGTAAGCATGCTGGTCTCAGAATACATTTCTGGGCACATGAGCTTTTGCCAGGATCAGTCAGGCTCAGCGGGAAACCAGGACCAGGGCAGGACATTAATCTGCCTGACTTTGTTTCTTGGCAGCTCTGATCTCTCCAGGCTAACACTTGGCGAGAATGATATTAACTAAACCATTGATCTTCCAGAGTCTTTCAGTAGCTGGTGAGTGCTGTTTGCGGTAACTGCTTCTTCTCTACTGATAATATTAATTTATTTTAAAAATAACCAGTTGTCTTACCACTCTTCTGATGAACAGAGCTTCAGGTGCCTGACAGCTGAGGCTGGTGAGGTTATTGTCATTTTCCGGGTGGGGAAACTTGAAGGACAGAGATGAAATTCTCCATAGGCAAACTGATCAGGGAAAAAAAATCAGGGTAAAATTCAGAGAAAAGTCTTGCTCCACCAGCCCCTGCACCCGCCTCCCTCGAGGAGCGTATGGGTGAGATTTGGGATGTGAAGTGCTGCAAAAGCAGAAGGATGGAGGCAGTGTTACCAAACCATGCTTTCCATTAATTAATTTGCCCTTTAAACTAGTTTTTGAGCTGGAAATAAATCTATGGGCCTGCTGGCTGCCTGGTTAGACCATTCCCCTTCATCTTGCCCCGTTTTGGCAAGTGCAGCTGGGAGGAAGGCCCAGCTCCAGGGATGAGCCAACAGGCTCGTCCTCCATCCTTAGTCCCCGTTTCCCCCAGAGGAAACCACTCACTCCTGCCTTTTGCCCCAGCCTGTGCTGTGTCCAGAGCAGGGATGCTCCTTCTCTGTGTTCCATGGAAGGGCACAGCATGGCAGTGATGCCCGACTCGCTGAATGGAAGAAAGACACGAAATCAAAGCTTTTGGCTTTTCAAGCAAAACAATTCCACAGCTCCAGGGAACTCACACCTGGAAATCACAGCTGTCCACGAGTAGTGAAAACCTTCCCATCAGATTCCCTCAAAGGAGAAAAGGAAATTACAGCTGTTGAATTGCCACATAGCAAATAAAGATTTCAGCTGAGTAACAGCAATTTTTTCTTCGTTTCGTGTTTTTTCTCCTTTTCTTCCTTTCCCAAGGACCTTCTCCCTGTATCTGGCCATCATTTCTGTGGCCGGAGGATGGTGGAACAGGCACTGGCAGTGATGGGAAAAGGATGGACTCTCGCTCTGCCAGCCTCCAGGATGGGTGGGTACCTCCCAGTTCTGCTGCAGGGAGGGAGCACCCACCTGCCCTCCACTCCTTGGATGGGCCCTGCAGGCAGGCTGGCAGCCTGGGAGTTGGCCTGGGCTGAAATCAGGCATGGGAACCACCCACAAACTTCAACAGTCTGGACAGTAAAGATGAATTAACCAACCCACATGCAGTCAGACCCCCTAGGGAAATGTGGGAACAGGATATCAACCTTTTCCCCCACCCCTGCTGTTGCCACCTTATGAAATTTTCTTTTTGAAAATGGCATTTAAACTTGAAAACAGCTTTTTCTTTCCCCCTCCCCCGCCTCTGCTTTTTTCTGATCAAATAGGTGGAAAGTTTCTTCTAATTAAATGTGTCCATGGACTGATAATCCTGTTTTGCTCCAGTGTCAATATAGTCCTTTAGCTAAACTAAATATTTTCCCTGCCTGATATTTATACTTCCCTGGCTGCCCCTTATCTCCTCTCTGGAGGTATTTGAAGACTGTGATCCCATTCCCTCTCTTTTATTTTTTAGTTCTCTGGGCTTTGTTTTCTCAGGGCTTTGTGTCATGCCTGGTTATTTAGGGGGTTCCCATCCTCAAGCATCTGCTCTCCCTCTCTTGATGTTTTCACACCTGTAGCAAAGGTGGGGAGGAGAAAGCAGGTATTTTCCCACCTCCCACAGCTAAGCCCAGCACAAATCATGAGCCAGAGCCCCTTCTCCTTGAGTGAGCAAATCCATCCTTCCACATCAGACCGTCTCTGGCTCAGTCAGTCTGAATATGAGGAAAAACTTCTTTAGTGTGCAGGTGACAGAGCACTGGAACAGGCTGCCCAGAGAGATTGTGGAATCCATTTCTCTGTAGATACTCAAAACTCATCTGGACACAATCCTGTGCAACCCGCTCCAGGTGAAAAGGGGTTGGACTAGACAATCCTTAGAGGTCCCTTCCAACCCCAACCATCCTGTGATTCTGTGTAGGAAATCAGGCCAGTGGATGGTGCTGCTGCTGCTCCGGACCTCAGAGTACCATCCAGGTACATCCAATGCATGGGGAAAGCCATATGCCATCAGCACATATCACTGATGGAAGCTGAAACACCATTCACTTCTGCATCGCCCTCGAGGATCTTACAGAATCACTGAATGGTTTGGGTTGGAAGGGATCTTAAAGATCATCCAGTTCCAACCCCCCTGCCATGGGCAGTGACACCTTCCACTAGCCCAGGTTGCTCCAAGCCCCATCCAACCTGGCCTTGGACACTTCCAGGGATGGGGCAGCCACAGCTTCTCTGGGCAACCTGTGCCGGGGCCTCACCACCTTCATAGTAAAGAATTTCTTCCTAATAAGTAATCTAAATCTCTCCTCTTTCAATTTAAAAAACATTTCCCCTTCTCCTATCACTATCTGTCCTTACAAAAAGTAACTCTCACTCTTTTTTATAAGCCCTCTTTAAGTACAAAAGGTCACAGTGAGGTTTCCCTGAAGCTTTCCCTTCTCCAGGCTGAGAAGACCCTGATTGTCCTCATACTCGTGGCATTTGCTGCCAGGCTATGGTGATGCTGTGGGCTTTGCCCTTTTGAAATCAGGAGCCTTACTTATCACCATGGGTTTGCTGGCACTTTCACCGCACTTCCATCAACCTCCTTGTCTGGACTAATCCAGCCTTCCTCTTCTCTAACTTTCTGTGATTGTGATAAATAATTTATGTAACAGGCTGAGTCAGGATTTGTTGCCTGGTACAAAGCACACAGGCTTCTGCAAACCATCCCTTGGTCTTGCTGTTAGCCTAGAAATAGGGACACTAATACAATAAGCACAAAATAGCCCTGGCTCTTCTCCCTCCTACGGTGACACAAATTGGGGGTGACACTTTTTTGGTAGCTGCAGCTACTCAGTCGTGCCATGAGCGTGCAGGATGAGGTGCCAAAGAGTCGCATCAGCAAGATTTTCTGGACCAGGCAGGGAAATAAAGCTGGTCCAGCAGGGACCAAATTCTAGCAGGTCAATAGCAGAGGTAATCTCTGAACTCACAAGCGTGGGCACATGCTGTGGAAGAAGCTCAGTGTGCCCCTAGGACACCCGAGCAATTCCATGCTGGGGGGAAAAAAGAAAAAGGTGTTTTGATGGCAAAAATAAAAGTAACCTAGGTTTTCTGCACCTCATACTGAAGGACCCCCATGTAATTACTGTCCTTTTCCACTCCCTTTCTCTTGCTCTGCTTTCCCCTGCTCTGTGTCCTGTAGCTGCATCCCTGAGGATCTCAGTGTGGAGGGATGTGGGGTGAGAAGGGCTGGAGGGGGCTGTTTTTCTGCATCCACTGCCAAGGTGATATGCTCCTGTACACAATCCCTATGGATTAATAATGCCAGCAGTGCTTTGCTGCTGCCATGGGTGGCCATGTGGGTCATAGTCTGAGCCTAACACCCCAAGCCACAGGTGCTCTGTCCCATTCCAGACCCCTCTAGAAGAACCAAACTAGGATGGTGTGCCAGATTTTAAATGGATAGATGTCTATCTGTGTAAGAGACAGTGATAGAGCACCTGCCCTGCATCCTAAAAGAGCACTAAGCTTCACTAGGTTTGGCACACTTGCCCAATGTACAAGAGCCACTGGGGACTCAACCCTCCAGTTTGGGGATTGGGTGTTCGAAGGGGTGAAAACATTTTCCCTAAGGCAGAAAAACCCTTTCTTTGGGGTTAATGCCTCTAACACTGCCCTGCTGTTGCCCAGGGAAGGTTGTGGAGTCTCCTTCTTTGGAGATCTCGAGATATTCCAAACCCATCTGGATGTATTCTTGTCACCTGCTCCAGGTGACCCTGCCTTGGTGGAGGGGTTGGACTAGACAAGCTCCAGAGGTCCCTTCCAACCCTAACAATTCCGTGATTCTGTGATCAGTGCTGCCCTGGGGCTGGGTCCCCAGGCCAGGTCCCATCTCCCTTCTCAAGTGTCACCCACTGGGGTCTCCATATGAAGCCCACAGGACCGTGTTTCAAACACTGGGAGTGTTTCCCAGTCAGACTAATTGGTTAGTTGCCATAAAAAAATCCAGCACTGCCATTACATAGCAAACCTGCACTCAGAGGGAATGAACAGACCCAGGGAAACTTCATGATGGACAAGTCACTCAAAATAACCCCTCATTTGTCTGGAGCGCCAGCAGCTCCTGGAAAACGAGCTCCACGATTAACACTGAGGCATCAGCACCTGCTGATGCAGCACTGCTAATTATAGAGCCAGGGCTCAAGCAAGCACAGCACAATTAACAAATCTTAGATGAGGCTGCAAGAGGCATGAGAGCTGCTGGGTGCTCCCAGACCCCCCTCCAGGCTGGAGGTGACAGCAGGATCCCACCAAGAGCTGCCCCAGCACAGTGGTGGTCCCATGCTGAGTGGCAGGGATTTACACCCTGCTGCTCCAAAGGTGACATTTGGGCTGATAGTTCAGTCTTTAATACTGGAGTAATAAATTCCAGGTGGGTCTTGGAGGAAGGCCAGGTGCTCCCCACTGGCAGCTCCAGCAGGAGGGAGGGAAATGGTGGGAGTGTGACATTAAGGCTTGCAGCACCCATCACCTGCGTCACTCATTGACGTTTTTCCCCGCAAGGCTTGGTTAAAAAGCACAAGGTGTAATTTTTAGTGCTGAAGTGTTGGCACCTTACCACCTCTGATCTCTAAATGTGCAGGCATTTTCTTCCACAGGAGACTTTTTTCTGAAGATAGAAAGAAACTCATATTTTGAACAGAGTAAGCGGCTGATTTCCTGCACTTGCTGGTTTTTGCAGCATCTGTCAAGCTGGTGTTATCACATTAAAATCGCCCCATAGATTTTCCGTCCTCAGGCTCTGGGAAACCTCCATGACCAGCACCACTACAGCATCTGAAATTCCTAATTAAAGGCCAGCGATAGTCCCTGTGCCCCAACACATGATTCCCAACACCGCTGTGACTGGTGTCAGCCTGGACACCAATTCTAGGCTGGATTCTGAGAAGGGTGAGTGGTCCTTTTTAGTAGGTTCTGTTGTCATAGGACATGGGGTAATGATTTTAAACTAAAGGAGGTTAGGTTTAGACTACCCTCTTTTCATGATAAGGGCACAGTTTGCCAGAGGGGTGGTGGATGCCCCACTCCTGGAAACATTCAAGGTCACGTTGGATGGGGCTCTGAACAACTTGATCTAGTTGAAGGTGCGCTGCTCATGGCAGGAGGTCAGACTACATGACCTTTAAAGGTCCCTTCCAGCCCAAACCAGCCCTATGATTTTGTAATCTCTGATCAAAGGGCTGAGTAGGAGTTGTAGGATCTCTTTGTGAGATGCAGATGCTCAAGTTGGAAGTACCATCAACCCCACGAGGCTTCCCTGGGACACATGGTGGTTTGGAGGAGGACACCCATCTCCATGGCTGCATTGAGCAGGCTCCCCAATGTCCTCCAGTTTGGGAATGGGTCCCCATGGGGTTTTGCTGGGCATTTCAGATGAGCTCAATGCCCAGGAAATAGCCACATTGCATCCCTTTCCACTCCTCCCCAGTGGCTCTCAGCAGTGTTGGAGCTGGTTAATGGGTGAAGAGTTTGATATTTAACTTGTTTCCTCAGTCAGGCGAAGGCAGGAGAGGTGACTCAACAAGGTCTCACCCTGGTTCAGGCAGGAAAATCACGTCCTGTTCTTTTAGCAGGAAAAATACTTGGCCACAAACACTTTACATCGTGTTGTGCATGGAGGCATCTGCTCCTCACCCCAACTGGTGTCACCTCCTCTGACCCCTATGACAATGGGCTAAGAACTGGCACAGCATTATTGATGCACACAACTGCCCGGGCTCCTGGCAATTTCAAAGGGTGGCCCACGTGGTGCTTGGGACTTCAAAACAACCCTCCTTGTGCCTGGGATTGGGCTCTCTCCATCCCACTCGAGCAAAGACTTTGGGTCTGTGCCTGTCTGTGTGTGTGCGACTGCACATCCCCATCACCACTGCTTTAATGAATCTGAGGAAACGAGCACAAAACCATCGAGCCGTACCGATTTTATGTCACTGCCAGGTTTTGCACTCAGCCTGGGAGCCAGGCAGATAAAACACAGCTCGTTTTGTCGATGTCAATGAGGTTTAAAACTCGAGGCAAATTAATTGCATCTGTATTTTTTTGATCCTTGAAGGCAATTTTGTGAAGCATTTGTTAAAGATGCCACTTAAGGAGGAATTTCCGAACTGCACAAGTTAATAACTTTAAAACTGCTGCTCAGGATCCCTGCAAATGGGGCTTTGTGCTGCAAATCTCTTTGAGGCTCATAATTCAATCCTATTTAGAAGCAAATTTTCTTAGATTTAGAGCAATGAATATTTAAATACTACCGGTTGAACAATTTTCAATTTTGAGATCATTTCAAAGCCAGGAGAGTTTATAGCATTGGGCTACTCTGCCATGCTTTAGCATCTGAACCTTAGCTGACTTTTAAGCAGCTTAAACAGCTATAAAGGGTTAGAGTAGTTTAAAGGGTTAGGGTAACTTAAGCAGAATATCGCGTTTTCAGGGCTTTGGTTAAAGAAATGGGAGTTCACAGGCTGTCAAGCTGAACAGCTTCAGATGAAGGACCTGACAAGCCTTGCTAGAAAAGCTCTCTGAAGCACTTGGCATGTTCTCTGCTTTCAAACCTTGTCTATTTTATTTTTTTTTTCTAAGTAAAAATAAAGAAGAATAAGGAAATGAAGCGAGCATGTTGAACATTGACACAAAATGCAGAACATAGGCAGAATGTCTGGGAAGTGCTGTGAAGGTGGGTTTGCACTGACAAACAACTTGTTTTGTTGCTCCCTGTGTTTGACATTTTTCTTCAGTACAAACCACTTCAAAACACAGTAACGCTCTGAAAAGTGGCAATGAAAAAAACACATGAGCTTTGCTGTGCTCGTGTTTAGCTCCTTCGATGTCAGATACATGCAAATTAAAAATCAAAAGATGGGGCTTTTAAAAACTCTCTTGCTAACCCAAGTCAGTTCTGCACACGCATTTGTCCAGGGGGATTATTTTGGATGGGAAAGCAGACAAGGGGAGAAGGGGGTCTTTTTTTTGCAAGAGATTTTTATGCCAGCCCAAGCCATAGAAAATGACCTCTGTGTGCCGTTATAATTTGTTTCTTTTGACTAAAAGCCATGCATATTCCAGTATAGTTGCTCCATCTGTGCTGTTAATGCTGGACCGTGCAAAAAAACCATTCAGGTTTTGTCGGATACAAGAGACGGCTGAGGCAGAGGGGAAACCCCTTAGCTTGGCATAAGGCAGATGGATGAACACGGGGGATCTCTTTCCAGGTGTTTCTCCAACTGCATCAGGATAAGGAGAGCATCTGCGCTGGCACCAACCACCCACACCTGTGCTACATAAGTGAGGTGAGAAACAGCGGAGCCCAGGTGAGCTGCAAAGGCTCTGCTGGGGCTGTCTCTGCTGCAGCTGCTTTACATCGGTCAAAGGGTTATCAGAATGTGAGAGGGCTGCTGTACTGGGTCATCCCATGTCCCAGTCCCCCACAGTCCCATCACTGATACCAGAACGAGATGCCTGGGAAAGGTATAATAATAGATAACGTCATTTCCTTTGCAAACCCTTCTGTTTCAGGCAGTCTGTGGCTTGGGGAGAGCCTGCAGCACCTGAGGTCTCTGTGTGCTGGGTGACCCTTCATGGGTTGCTCTCCTGTGACCACTCAGGGTCCTCTGGAGAAAGCAGGACCAGCCTTTGCCACCCAAAGCTTCCGTGCCAGACCTTGTACAAAACACTGGCAGATTTGTCTGTTTTGAGCCTGGCAACCTCAGCTGATGCCCTTATCTATCTATAATTTATTTTTAATTTTATTTGCCACTGGCTGAAGCACTGAACAGCCTGTCCTCTCCCAGTTTCATAAGCCTCGCCATGTTTCCCCTCCAGCCACCTCTTTTCAAGGACAAGAAGCCCCGACCTACTCATGTTTGATCTTCCCTGCATCCCTTCTTTGAACTTCTCCCCTTCTGCCCATGGTGAGCTGTGATGATGGATGAGGCAGGGCCACGTCCACATCAGGATTATACCCTGACAGCATTAATGCTGTGGAAGAAAATGCCAGTCCTGACCAAATATCCCCTCTGAGGCTATTGCCAGGGATTCCATCAGGGATGGGATATTTAGCATCACCACGGTAGGATCCAGGCAATCACTCAGCTGGAAAAATAACTCAGGTGCTGTGTAATGAGATCTGACAGAAATGTAGCAGTAAATGATTTAATTACTCAGCCAGTTTCAGTGATAGTGCCAGGATGGATGCAGCGGTGCTGGGTCCCTGCAGCTGACAGCAGCATCCTCCTGGAGCATGCCTGGGGCAAGCCTGTGGCTTGTGACCTTCTTGTATCCTACAGAATTGAATTATACTGTATAGACTGAGATTTTTAGTGGTATAGCTGATTTATGTGTATGTATACACTGAAATATTCCATACACTGAGGCCCCTAGCAGTCCTATTTTTCCTTCACTTTCCTCAGCACCATTTATCTTCTCACTTTCAAACTGCTCCTGCTCATCTTATCTCCATGCCCTCTTAAAACCTTTTTCCCCCCAACAATAACATGACTATGATATTCCCACCAGTTCTTATTTTTCCAGTTTCTGTGAAAACATACACAAAAGACCTGTTTCTTTCAGAGCAGGCACTCAGCGCTTCCCAGGAATTGGGTGTCTCCAACAAGCATCAATGTATGTGTTGTTCTCAAAACCATCCAGCCCCTGCATTAATACTGGCTCTTCTGGGACATATTTCTCCATGACTCTGGGCTCTGGGTTAGGGTTAGAGCACCAGGACGTGCTGATCTGGCAGGATTTTGTACCCTCTCTGAAGCTGATGAATGGAAGATCCCCTTCTTTCCTACAGCACTTTGCGAAGATATTGTAAATAACATCTGCATCACCAGAATTGGGACTTTCCTGCATCACCCGAGATTTCTGGCTTGTGAACCAGCTCCCGGGACAAGCTGCCGGAAAACTTCCCATCTGACCTAAGTCACCAGCCGGTTTCATCATCCCAAAAGCTTTCCAGGAAGCCCCGATTTAGGAATTCACGTTCCACTTCCCTCACCTCGCCGTGGCCTTCCCAGCAGTGGTCAGGCTTGGGAGCCGGAGACGTCAACACAGAAACGAGTCGGAAAATGCACGATCTGGGCGGGAATTACCTTATGAACGGGTCTTTCTGTTGGGATTTCGCGAGCAGATCACCTCCGGCTTGGCCGCAACAATTCCCAGCGTCTTTCCGAACGGTTTTCGCCCTCTGGAGGCTGACATTAGGAAAGCAAACGCGAGATTAAATAAGTAAAAAAATAAAAAAAAAAAGAAATAAAATACAAAAGAAGATACTCGAGCAGAAATGCAGCCCCCATCAGAATAAATCTGCAAAGAGCTGGTGGGCTTCAAAGAGCTTTTACTAAAAACTGGCCAGAGACTCCTAGCAATCATAGAATCATGTAACGGTTTAAGTTGGAAGGGACCTTGAAGCTCATCTCATTCTGATCCCATGCCATGGGCAGGGACACCTTCCATAGACCAGGTTGTTTAAAGCCCCATCCAACGTGGCCTTGAACACTTCCAGGGAGGAGGCAGCCACAGCTTCTCTGGGCAACCTGTGCCAGAGCCTCACCACCCTCACAGTAAAGAATTTCTTCCTAATACCTAATCTAAATTAATTATCATTTAGTTTAAAACCATTTCCCCTTGTCCTAGAGTGAGTCACTCTCTCTCTTTTTTATAAGCCCCTTTTGGGTACTGAAAGGTGCTGAAAGGTCTCCCCAGAGCCTTTTTTCTCCAGGCTGGACAACCCCAGCTCTCTCAGTCTGTCTCCATAGCAGAGGTGCTCCAGCCCTCTGAGCATCTTCATGGTCTCCCATGGACCCAATACAACAGGTGCACATGTTTCTTGTACTGAGGATCCCAGACCTGGAGGTGGGCAAGGACAATTCTGGCATTGAAAGCCTCATTGGGCCCCCAGAGGCACTGTACTGAGCCTTGGCTTCCCCATTCCTGCTGCAATAGCACTGAAAACATGTCCCAATAAGGTTGAATCATTCTGCCTTGATAATTCCAGATGAGACTTGCTGATCTGGTTCACTTTGCAATTATTTTATTCCTTTTTTCCCTTTCCCCATCTTTGCCATAGGTTGTGTAGTACAAAGGACTACACAGAGGCTAAAATGCACATGACATTTCTAAGTCTTCAAAATTAAATGTTTGGAAATTTTTTTGAAATCTCTGTAGTTTGTCCTCATTAGATACAGCTCCATTTGTTTGCTTGCAAATAGAACCACAGGCAAAACCCAGTAATTTTTTCCTTGATGCAAGATACTGGAGGGAAAAGGGTGACACTGAAAACATGAGCTCGGGTTTGTTTTGCACTGGACTTGGTCTAGCAGCATCTACATATCTGTCTGATTTTATTTCCCTATGTCTTTCTTCCATGACTTCATCCTAGTTCCCTGGAGACCCTGAGGTCCTCCTGTTCCTATGGATTTTTCTTGTCAGCCTCTTGTATATTCTCTGTCAAGCCACGCACAGCTCAGCCTCCTGAGTCTCAAGAGAACACAGACAGGGCTGTGCATGGAGGCACAGTGCCAAGACATGCCCAATGAAGGCCGTTGTCCAGGCGTGGGTGATATGATTCAGTGAGCTGGAGGCAGAGACAGAGAACATCCCCTCCCAACTGTGTTTCCATGCAGGACTCCCTGTATTTTGTGCTTGCTCTCTTCCAGCCAGCCCAAGTCCTTGCACACCTGCCAGAACAACAGCTGGAATCCAGATGTGTGAGCAATAGCTAGCACCTAATTCCTGCCAGTGTCAGAAACACCCATGGGTGCCAGCACAGGTTAGGAGCCGATAGAGGAATGAAGCTCCTAAATATTGTTTTGGACTTGAATCTTTTTTCTAGAACACAACTGGAGGACAAACTTTTTAGCTAGAGACAAGGTTTTTAGCTGGGCTTGTTGCAATAGGACATGGGGCGATGGTTTTAAACTGAAGGAGGATCGATTTAGAGTAGGTATAAGAAGTGTTTTTTTAATGAGGGTGGTAAAACTCTGGCACAGGTTGCACAGAGAAGCTGTGGATGCCCCATCCCTGGAGGTGTTCAAGGCGAGGCTGGACAGGGCTCTGAGCAAGCCGTTCTAGTGGAAGGTGTCCCTGCTCATTGCAGGGGGTTTGGACTAGATGATCTTTAAAGGTCCCTTCCAACCTAAACCATTCTATGATTCTGTAACCCAAAGCACAGGGGCACCAAGGATTATCAGATTTCCACAGCCTCAGAAGCATTTGCTTGTTGTTTCTTACATCTCTGTCCATTCTCCTGTAAGAAGGAGAATGTGATCTGCACACCTCAAGAACTCAAAAAGCTCTTATATTCCGCCAGTATGTCACAGTTCTACATCACCACCCATAGCAGGGAGAGAAGATGTGCAACATCAAGAAGCAGCACCCTCTTATCCTGCCCAGCTTAATTCCCAATCTTGACAAGGTTCACACCTCCACCTCCCCAACATTCAGCACACATAGAGTCAGCTCCATCTCGCAGGACTGCTGAAAGGAACAGCACAAGCCTTTTCCAAGGGGAAAAACAGAGATTTTGTGAAAACAAAGAGAGGGAGAGGGATCATAAGGAAAACCTTGATGGGATTTTCCACATTTTTGGTCCTTGACCCAGAGAAGACACAAAGGTTTATACAGTGCCACCTGTACAGTCCTACAGAACAGGGTTGGGTTGGCTATTAACTTCTCCATGGGACTAATTTGACTTCCCATTCCTGAGCTTGCCGAGGTTGTGCTCTGCTGCCAGTACAGGGTCCACGCGTCACTCAGCCATCCACAGGCTGCTCTGGGCCAATATCTTATCACAGTCCAGGGCCAACACCAGCCACCATGACTCCTTGGGGCCAACACCAGCAGGCCTGTGCAGGGCTCAGCTCAACAAGCTTTGATGTTTCTTGGTCCCTCCACACCTGAACCCACAGCCATGGGTTCAGCACTCTGGGTCTTCATACAGGACTTGAGGAGGCCTCCAAGAGAGACTTCTCATGTGTGGGTAGGCCTGAACTTGGGGAAAAGCCTTTTACAAGGTAAACAAAAAGGAGAAAAAAAAAAATCACTTGTCTCAATAAAAAAGCAAGACTATATCCTACTGGGCACTGTTGAGGTTGTTCTGTCCTGATACCTGTTTTAGGGGGTGTGAGGGCAATTTTGGCAGGTTGGCTCCCTGAGCATGGCACTGGTTGTGGCTGAAGGCTGAGGGATGAGATTTCCCCCTTTTTTTCAAGGCTATTATACAGAGTCCATGAACCAAGTTAGATTTTAGAGAAAGAGAGGGGACGTATCACTGTGCAGTAGAGGGACAAAGCTGGGACAAAAACTCCAACAGTTCTGGATACCACCAGAAAACATCAGGAGCACGACAACATCAGTCTAACTTTTGCACTACCTGTGCATCCCAGCACTTGCACATGCCAGCAACACCATTCCCAGCTCTTGGAGTAAATGACTTAATAATTTAAAACTGTTTATCTCTACAGCAGAGATAAACAGACTTTGGTGAAGGAGTGGAGGTAGATGCATTTCAGTGTTGCAGTCCATCTGCTGTGTGCTGAGGTTGTCACATCGAAGCAGAAGCCTGGAGGGCACTTTCACAGCGTGTGGTGAGAGGGCACAGTCACAGGGGTGTGATCACCACTGGAGATTCGGGGTTGGCTTTGTCAGTGCTTTAGAGGGAGCCTAGGAAGGCGCCAGAGATGTTTTGTATTCTGTCTGCAGGGCTGGGATTTGTACAGCTGAGCAGGTTTTAATGTGATGTTTTCCAAGGCAATAGATGTGGGAGCCTAAAGGGCCACTATTACAAAACTCCAGCCCAAGCGGAGGCACATTTTAAATAAGCAATAAAGATGCAAGAGCAAGTCGGTACCAAACAGCAATTCCACTGGAAGATCACAAAGCCATGATCAGGCACAACCAGATTTTTTATGCATGTTAAAGTCATTGGAAATTTGCCATGTACTTGTTCTTCATCTTATTAAAGGACCTGCTTCTATGAGGACACATGGGGTCATTTTCAATGTTTTTAGTGCTCTGCACAATTTCTTGGCCAGGGTTCACATTGTTCCAGTAAACAGTTACCTGGTTGTTTACTGGAAAAGCAAGGATTTCAGACCTTCTTTGGAAGATGATTTAATCATCTTACACATCATTTTGCACTTGGATAAGCAGGTCAGCAGCCAAAGCAGGAGCCAACAACAGGGTCTGCCGTGGCCTTACCTCCTGCCTCGACCAGCACTGGTATGCAGGAACAAGGAAACCAAGGAGTGCACACACATGGCTGAGTCCCTGCAGCTTTAGCATGTTTCCTCATGCCTGATGTGCACATGCCATATTAGCAAAATGTGCAAATTTGACTCAGCTCGGCCTACACTGAACATGAGTCGGAGCCCCAGCGAGTAAACAAACTCACAAGTCATCCTCCAGCTGAGCTGCCAAGAGGCTCTTCAATACCTGGGCAGAATTCAATGGGTGCCGCTCTGCCACACCACATCCGCCGCCCGCCTCTAATGGGGACAAATCATCGCCGCGGAGCTTCCCTTTGGTTCATCTCAGCGCTCACGGAGAGCTGATCCTGCAGTCTGACTCCCAGCTGGCCCAGCCACATGAGAAGGAAGGGGAAGGTCACTTCAGAAACGGCAGCACAACTTTGCCTCACTCAGCCTGTGGTTGCTCACGAGGCAGAATTGCACCATCTCGCCGTGACCCCTGTGGGTTACACCAGCGACACGGACGTGCCGTGTGATGTCCAGCGCATTTCAGGAAGCAGCACTGGTGCTTACACTTAGCCCCAGAAACTGACTTTTGCCATGGTCACGCTGAGCACTGCATGGTGCCTGGTTGAGTCATAGCCACTGGGGAGACAATACAGGTATCTCTGAGTGACACCTGTAAGCGTACAGGTACCCAGCCCTTCTCAGCTGGGCAGCTCTATGTCTGTGAGCAGAGAAGAGGAATCAGGTCTGTATAAGACATGAAATCCAAAACCAGGAGTATTAAGTGATATTTTTACCCATTTCTAAGCTGCCTCTGACCTGTCACCATTTTCCAGCTCAGTCCCTACATGTCCACTGTGAAAACTGAGTGAAGGCACCTGACTTCCTAGAATCATGGAAACATAGAATTTTTGGGCTTGGAAAGGACCTTAAAAATCATCTAGTTCCAACTCCCCTGCCATGGGCAGGTAACAGCTACTCCAGCTGCTGTCACCCCTCGGCTGTGAGCTGCAAAGGTCAGTAGAGTTGGGCAAACAAGATTTTTCTGGAGAATATTTTACCCATACCTGCCATCCTGCATAGCCTCTGCAAATCACTTGTGTGCTGTTTGCTTGTCCCATTTATGGGGCATATGTGGCACATCACACTCCTTGCAGCAAGAACAGGGGCAGGAGCAAAATGACGTGCAAAGGGTAGAAAGGATCGTACTGAAGAAAAGTATAAAAGAAACTATGAAAGACAGCAGAAATAAAAGAGAACATCAGTAGAAAGCTACAGCAGAGCTCAACAAGATTATGGCACACGTCCCTCTGGGTTCATTAACCACTAATAGGATTTATGAGAAGAATTTGTCACACTCTTCGGAGTATTTAGGAAAACGAAAAATAATCTGGGAAAAAATCTTACACCCTATAAACATCTATCCTTTCTAATGAATACTTAATGCTTGTTAAGAGTGCAGGAAGTCAAAGGAGCCAAGTGTAAGGCGATCAGGCTCCAGTTTGAGGTGAAGACCCTGAGGTACGTAAGGACCTGGAGTCCTTGGCTCAGACAGGTATTTAGGGCTGCGTGAGGTACCCTGAACATATGGCCTGGCCTCCAACCACCACTCAGTGGATATTGATGCCCCACAAGTGGACTCTGGAGCCCATATCTCTGCCTCTGATGCCCAGGAGCACCTTGATGATGCTTGAGATCTTCAGCGAAGCAAAGCAGTGGAGCTTCCATGGGCTTTTTGGTATGGGTGCTGCAAATCATAGGCCAGGCTCAAGGCCAAGAAAGGTCACATCCTGTTACAGGGAATACCACAAGAAGAATGGACCCAAATCCTCCACTGTAGCAGGGACAGTCTAAAACAGCTGTTAGGAATCCAGGAGGTGCTCACCCTTGCTTGGGTAATGAAACATCAGGCAATAACCTCCCCGAAATCAGCTGTACCACCAAAGCCAGGACTGGGGACAGTGGGGTGATTTCTGTTGCACCCCTGCCTCCCCCACAGAGCTGAGCTCCTCAAGGTTTTCTTCATTTCTTTAGGGCTTTAGGAGTCGTAAATACAAACCAATTAAGTAATGCCTGAGGCATTTTCAATGCCCTGAGCAAAACCACTGAAAATCCTCACCTTTGAACACGAGGTGGCAGGCTGGCCCCGGGATGGGGAGTAGCCAAGGCAGTCCCGGTGGCCGGAAATGGTCCTTTGAAACCACAGAAAGGAAGATACTGGTCCTTCTTGTCACATCCCAGAGAAGGGAGGAAGAGCACAAGGTTCCTGTGGGGCTTGCAGTGACTTAGGGGGAAGAGTATGTGGTGGATGATCATGTACTGTGAAAAGATGTGGAAAGAGGTCTTTTCCAACCTTAATGATTCTATGATGCTATGGACCTGTCTGGTGACCAGGCTGTGTCTAAGCCTGGTTACTGACCCACAGGCTGACTTTGGCCTGCCTCATCACCTCAGCATTTCCTGAGGACATGGACTCTGGACCTGGATCTGGCCACCATCCCTGGGCCTGCAGCAAACACGCACCAGCCATTTTGGTAAGGGAGAAATGAGAGTTTGGGTGCTCCCCATCATCCACTGATGCAGGAGCACAGCAACCCACATGGAGTACAGAGCTCCTGCTGGAGCAGAAGCTTCCCATCGTTCACGGGGCTCCCTGCCCTGAATTTTATTCACAGGGCAACTGAGATGATATTGCAGGGGCTGACTAAGCACGGTGGTTCTGTGGAAAGAGCAGTCTAATCCAACAAGTCTCACATCCGCAGTAGCTGCTGGTACTGGGTGATCAGTGAGCTTCCTTTGACACTGGTGTTGGCACCTGAGCACACCACACTAATTGGCCTGATGCTCCACCTTCCCCTTGCCCAGCTGAGCGCATCCCCAGCTCATTAAGCCAATTTGCATACAGCTCTGTGTGAAGTCATTAAGAAATGCCAGGCACATGAGTGAAACTGGATGAAAGCTTCACCGGAGGGAACAATCCAAGGAAATCCCAGTGCTCGAGCTCCAGTTTGCCTCAACAGAGGGAAATTCAATTAAGGGCTGATTTGATTTGTGTAGCTCAGAGAAAAGCCAGCTGACTGGGTGTTGGACATATTTTTGGCTCTGCATTAGCCATAAATACCAAGGATTGTTTTAAGCAGACTGGAACAAACACACTGGACCAAGCCCATCTCCGTCTGCCAGCTGGGGAGTCAGGGTGGGCAGCAGAGGAGGCAGAACTGCCCCTTACCGATGGAGAACTGGTGTGTAACTGCTCGCAGGGGTTGCCTTCCCCACACACCCCTCCCTGGGAGGAGCCTCTCCAGATTTGCCAGTCCTCTCTGCTGCAGCTTGTTCATGTCTTCCAGCCCCTGCACACTGCCATGGTGTGAGTCCTCAGAGACCTGTGCAGTTCATGGCACTGGAAACTCACCTTCTCACTTTCAGAGCTTTTGATCTCTCAGTTGCCTCCCTGGGGACACTGAGATAAGGACAGTTGCCAGTTACGATCGAGCCTTGCAGAAGTGATTAGGTATCCTGTGTTACTCATTATCTTCCTGTTAACATTTTCCTTTTTTTTCCTTTGAAAACCCACTGTTTGTTAAATCAACTGATTCATCCTTTGCCAGTGTACCGGAGGAGCAGTGCCCACTTTGGTTTCCTTCTCCCAGGTTTTTGGCTGGGACAACTCAAGATGGGTGGTTTCCTAGTGATCCCCCCCAATCTGTGCCCACCCCTGGTGGGTACCTATTAAATCCTATTAAATCCTATTAACTGCTGGCTGCCCTAAAGCCTGGGGAGCTTGCCCTCCCTGGAAGTGCTCGGGGAATTTTAGCTCTGGCATGCCAAGAGCTGCTGCACTAATAAAATTAATGAGAACTTTGCTCCCTGAACACAAGAGCCCATGCACAGCTGTGCTGCTGCATAAACACAAATCAGCTCACGTGACTCCCACGGGGACCTTGTTTGTCCCCAGGGTCCCTCTGTGCCTGAAGGTGCTTGTGGACTTGCAGCACCAGTCAAGCTCCAGTTCCTGCTCGTGTTGTGAACAGAAAAGCTGCACTGAGCCACACGCAGCTTCCCAGGAGCTACATCCATGGAGCAGGATGAGACCTGGAGGCATAGCCAGAGCTGCTGCTTGATCACTGCGGAAAGCACGGGGCAAATGGAGCAGCCCTGGGTAGCAGGGAGCAGGAATCGCTCAGAGACTAGTGCAAACGAGATGTTCATTAATTCCCTTAATGCTTCACACGTGCACAGGGAGTTAGAGGGTCCTTCTTGAAGGAAAACTCATTTGCAGTACAAAGCAGTCCCCTGGGTTGACAGCACAGAGTGCTTTTTCATTTGCTCAGGGAGCAAAAATGGAATTGCACAGCTCCGAAAGGGAGGAATGAACTGATTTAAAAGGATTTGTCCTTCACATGTAAAGAAAGTCTTTGGAGCTGTTCCTGAGTTCCCATGAGAAATATCTATGTGAACCTCTTGCTTGAATGAATAAAACAAGGCCTCTTGGTAGGACCGGGCAAAATTCTTCTCTAAATATAATATTTAACTGTGAGGATACAAATTTTCTTGCTGAAACTACTCAAACAGGAAAATTCATGTGGGTGAGTTCGTTTGACTTTATTTTCTCTCCTCTGTGTGACACATGAGGGCTTGAATGGAGATAATTATCTCTTCTCATGGTCTTAACTGTGTCCCCTTCTTGTCCATGACCTGTGGCATGTCCAGTGCTCAACCAGTTCCTCCATTCGCCACTTTGCTTCATCCCGCCACACTGGCTACAGACCAGCTCAGGAAACATCTGTGAGGTTTCCTGCCAGCTCAGTGGGCTGAACCTACTGCTCCAGCAGGGCATCCAAGGGGTGCCAAGGAAGGGGAGGAGGCAAGCAGCAAGAGCGGTCAGACTTGCTTAGAACAGGGGCGAGCAGCTGGGGCAGCTTGACTGGAGCATGCCATGCAGTCCTGCAGGGGCTTTTGCCAGCTAAAAGTTCTTCTTAAAATTGGGAAGGGGGTCCAGGAAGGACCAAGTGCTATTTGGAACATCTTCCAAAGACATGGAATACTGCTGAGGACTTAGTGCTCCATGTCTTATATTCCTCAATTAAAAAGGTTTCCAAAGGCTGGCTGGAGTTGCCCAGCAGATTTTGAGCCTCATACAAAACTCTCGGGGTTTCTGTAGTAATTCTAACATAGAAGTGGTCAGGCAGGCTCTTGCTACACAACTACAGTGAAAGCTAGACCTATCTTTTTCAGTGTTAGGCAAAGAATGCGTTTAATACTAAGTAAATATTGCATTCTTGGAACCATTTCCCTTTAAAAAGAGCAGGCGGGATGAAAGGCTTCCCTGGCTCTCCCTGCCACATAAAAGGGCAAGGTTTATTTTCTTTCTCAGCCAAGCAATGCTGCTGGATACCCATACCTCAGGTTTTCCTTCCTGCTTCTATCCTGTCTGCTTATCAGGGAATGTCACCTGTTTACTCAAGACAAGACAAACAGAGTTTGCTCATCCAAGGCCTCTCAGAGACATCCTACGAGCATCCTTTGCAATGGGAACCGGACAACCTGCAACCCATACCCCAGGAGCACGCAGTTCAGGCTGGTTCAGTTTTGCCATGCTTGGAGCTGTATCAATGTGTGTTTCTAAGCAGAACTGATGTGAAAGCTGGGCTGTGCTCCAGGGGAGCATCTGACCAACTGTAAAGCTTGGAAGAGAAGGAGAAAGCAAAAGCTGCTCTCCACAGAAAGCAGCAGGGACTGGTGCCTGTCCCACCTGACCTCGATATTTGGCCATGGGAATGGACATTGTTGCCATGTGTACACAGATTGGTGTTGCCCTATGGCCCCTTGCAGTTGGATGGGATTGAATGGGTAAGAAGGGTGTGGTAGTGGCCTGAAGTCCTTGGCAGGACTAAAACCCACCAGCAGTGAGGGGCTCTGGTCTGTGCTGGCTGGTGGGAGCAGAAATGATGCTTTTCCTTTTGGACATATCCTGCAACACACAGGAGAGAGAGTTCCCACAGTACCCACAGCCCGTCTACCCCGGGAACGCAACCCTGCAAAATCAGCAGGGTCACAGTGAAGCATTTAATGAAGTCTGTGCTCGAGTCCCTTGCCCACACGGCTCCCAAGGTCATGCCTATGCACCCACAGACTCCCTTGTGTGCGTCAGCAGCATCATACTGTCCCCTGCCCCTTGGTGCTGGGACCATGAGGATGGTGGATTTGGATGAGCCTGCAGTGTGCTGAGCCAGGGGCTGTGCAAGGGCTCTGGAAAGGAGAGGGCAGGGGTTGTGACACCTCCACCCAGTGAAGTCCTCCTACACTGTTCCTCTTTCACCTGCTGCCAGCAGCACCCCCTGTGAGACCCCTCCGAGGTGCGTCAGGGGACACCACATGTCCTCCTTCTGCATTCCTCGACGGGGTTGGGACAGGGACAGTGCTTTCAAGTGCAGACTAGTCCCAATAAATTTATCTTGCCAGCTTCCCTTTCATAACAGGAAGGACAGCAGGCAAACAATAAATGCAGGAAATGTAAAACTGACCCAGGCAAAGGTAGAAGGTTTGCTCTGGATCAGCCTTGTGTGCAGATGGGAACAAGGAGAAAAGCCAGTGCTGGAAGCTTGTGATTCGTCTTCATGGACTTTTCTACAACTGAGAAATGCCATTTTGTCACAAGTGAAGTCTTGTGGAAGTGCGCCTGACTCCACAAATACTATGGGTGGAACACTGAGAGGGTTACATGTGCTAGAAATCAGCTAAAAAAAAAAAGAGAGACACCATCAACAACCTTGGATAAACCTATGTTTCAATCCCGGTATCCTTTATTAGATAATTAAAATGAAAGTGGTTTTTTTTTGGTTTAAAAATATTTTTTCTATATTTCCATCTCTTAGAGACCCCATCAGAGATTCTCATTTAAGGTCCCAGAGCAGGATATATGTTTTGCAGTATGTGATGAATTTCAGCTGGAGGGAAAGTCCAACTTTCAGCCACCTCTAATCTCGTCTATTTTCATTTTCCATTCTCCAGCCCCTCGGACAGATTGGACATGCAAAAAATTGGACCAGGAGAGAGCCTGGGATGCATCAGCCCTCCTGTAAGGATCAGCATGTTCAGTGATCTGGATTTGAGGAGGAAAAGTCCCAGAGGAGGGACTCCACCTGCCAGTCCTCAGGTCTATTAGTGCTGTCCACCCACCACTGTCAACAGAGGATTTACACTGATGCCAGTGAAGGCACAAAAGTGGAGTGAGAGGAAGCTCAATCTAAACACTCCCATCCTTTCTGTTTAGCTGAGAAGGTCAAACCCATGCTCAATGTCAGCTGCGCTTGCTGAATGCCCATTGTAATGTAAGATTGGGGTTTATTTCCATGTACACAGTCCACTGTTGATATTTTTTCTCCATTTCTGTGCTAACCATTCAGAAAGAACCACCTTTGTGTTGCACTAAGAAAGGGGCCAGGTGTGCTGGTTAATAAACAAGCAAACCTTTTTAATCCATAAATGGCATTTTCAGGATTCGTTAACCCGATAATTTGGTATTGCCCTGTCCTGTGTTCCTCTTTCTCTCTTGGAGGAGTTTTGGGATATGCAGCAGGAGTTTTCCTTCCAGATCTGCTCTACAGGTGACATGACTCTACTGGGCTACGATTCCACAAGCTTTTTTTTTTTTTTTAAATTTCTAAAGATGAGATCTAAAAGGCTATTGGGACAAAACAAGTCTGGGAGATGCAGCCCCAGATCTTTAACTTGGTCGGGGCAGGCTCCCTGTGTGGGTGATATCTGGACCTGATGCAGGCTGAGCTCCTCAGGAGGTCACTCAGAAACCTGCAAAGCTGAACATGGATTTACCCAAATAAGCAGTGAGCAGGCAGAGCTGTCTGTAGGCTTAGGCAGTGGCTGATGAAGACTTTCAGAGTATTCGAGAGGTTCTGACAATGGACACAGAAATTGGCACATGAAATGGTGATAAAGTATTGACATCCCTATGGGCACTTAGTTTTGTCTCCTTTGGAAAGCACAAGGACTTTCCAGCCAAAACTGTTGTTGGACACAGCATCTCACCCTTACACCTGTGCATTTGGGATATCTGCTGGTGGTTCTGATCTGCAATAGAATTCAGCTCCTTATGACCCATCTATCTTGAGTAAAAATCAGCTAATGGACTGATGAATATCATGGATCAGGCACAAAGCAAAGACACTTGGAGGAAGTTTATCCAACTGCCACAAGAACTTAATAGTGCAAAAATTCTACCAGGTGGTCCCATATGGAGAGGGGTGGGAGTGGCATTTGTCAGCATTCCCCTGATAAGCAACTCAGTCGTACCAGATTCCTTTCACTTTATCCAGAAAACAAACTTTACCCTTCCTTAATGCTGTTACAGGGCAGAGTTTCCTCATTTCACAGGGCTACAAGCAAACAAGGAAATCTCTGTTAGAAGATGGGAATTCAGGTGTACTACTTCTTCCCTTCCCGTAACACTGACATAAGCCTGCTTAAATGCTTCTCCAATAGAGCCAGGATCTTTACCCATTGCTTTGGCTCCAGGCTAATTGCTATGCCCCACACCCTGGTTACTGGCCTGGGCTTCTCTCTCCGGAGTCCTTAGGGAGCAGGAGCATTTGGGACTCTTCAGCAACCTCCCACCTGCTTAACATAGAACTGTAAAAAGAAAAAGCTGTCTTATGAACCATAGAAGTAACGAATTTTTCCCCAGCTTTCTATCCAAAATCTTCTATTGCAAGATCTTGGAGTCCCACCATATTCCCTATAATACTCACCATAGCAGCAGCCAGGCCACCTCACCTCTGTTCCTAACTCTCTCCTGCATTTCCAATAGACCTACCCCTTGCCTCCCCATAGTGCCCCCAGTTCATTTCTGTACTCTCCATCCCTTCCTAATACCATCACTCAACTCAAGTGTCTCCTGCCCAGCTCATTCTGGCTGTTGGCCTGACAAATGTCTTCGCCATATACTTGGCAACCATTTCACTGGTGTTTCACTATCTGGACAGCTTTTTTCCCAGCTGCTAAGTAGCCAAACAAAATGTTTTTGTCCTTTAGGTGTTTGTCCTTTAGTCCAGTCCCTGGCAGGAAACATGTAGGTATTTATTAACTTTGGGATTACAAGAAATGGCATGGTGGTGCTTTTCCCACTCCTCCTTGGGCCACACTGTGATCTCAGAAATGCTCCTTAGGCCTCATAAACCTAATTTTCTTATCTGAATAACAACCCAAGTTGAAAAGATGCAAAGACATCTGATGTGAGTACTTCCCCAAATCCAAGGGAAAGTTTCACAGATATATCTTGTATATCCTTCGTGTCTGTGTGTATGAGTGTGAATATGCCATAGCAAATGTGCTATGAACGTTGCTGAGGTTCTTTAGACTTGTAAGTAAGTAAGTCAGTCCTGTGAGTTACTGTTGTGCCTATAGTAAACTGTATATGAACCTTCTGTTAAATTGCTTAACTTTACCTGTAAGTTAAGTGTTGTTAAGTTTTAAGTGCTGTTAAAACTTTAGGCCTAAACTGTTGGTCAAGTCTGGGACTTAGTTTTGCAAGGGGGTCTGCTCTGAACCTTGTGACTCAACGGGAGAGTTTTCCTTATTTCTTTCTGTCCTTACCCTTTCCTATCTTTACCCTTTCGCCACCCACACCCCCACCAGCCTCCATGTAGATAATTTTTGCGAATTTCAAACCTGAAATTTCAGGTTTAGGTTGATTGATTGATTGATTTTAGACTTTAGTTTGCTTTTTCTCTATGGGCCTTAACCATCCTGTAAGTAGTAAAGTGATCCTTGCCAATGAACTTGGTCATGCTTTCACTTTTTTATTAAACCTGCTCTTGCTGATATCTCTGGTGGTGGTTCTTTAGGTGACCCATTCACCTTAAAAAATTCATTTGCCCCACTCTGCCTCTCAGATAAACTGTGAGATCAGTTTACAAAGTGTTGACAAAGGAATTAACAAATGTCATAGTACACAAAACACACTCATGACTGAAAATCCCCTACCTCAAATCAGTTTTCTTCTCACAATACTCATGGGGTTTTCTCTTACAAGTGCTGTGGATATCTGGCCAGGGGACCTTTGTGGAAATGTTGTCTTCTCTTCAACAGCAGAAAGAGTGTCTCTTGTCCCAGAGCAAGGAAGGACAGCAAAGAATAATTAGATTTAATAAAAAAATAGGTCTGGGAGCTGGAACTGTGATGGTCTCATTCATGTCTGCAAAGGACAAAAAAGACCAGATTCACACAGGAAAAGTGCCTTTTATGTGGAATTGTACCAAGTACAAAGGTTTCTGTATAGCCAGAAGTTTCAGCTTTGCCCAGCCATTTTCAAGCCCCATGTTATGTAGAATACAGCTTTGCAGAGCTCTCCACACCCAAACCTCTTGGGTGATGATCACTTCTTCTTGGTAGTGCACCACTGAAAACTGCTTCTTTCATTGTCCATTGTCAGAAGAAATGATGGGAAAATAGTCCGTTGCCTGGACCCATCCATTTTAAACAGAGCCCAGCTAACCCAAAGGAAGCTGTTTGAAGTTTCAGAAAGGGATGGGTGGACTGTGCTTTGTGGGAAGGGACTCAAAAATCCCTGGGGGAATTACTCCGTGTATTCTGCTAGGGAAATCCAGCAATTGCATAAGCACAAAGGCTACCCGTAACAGGCCTTTCCCACTTCCTCCACTGGCTTTCACAGGAGCCCAGTGAGTTCTCCATCGTTCTGCAGAAGTCCCTGCTTTGGCCTGGGTCTCTGCACTGGGATTTCCTACCAGCTACAAAGGCCCTTGGTTGCCTATTGTCAATAACTGCTTTTAGCAGATGAAGCTTTTTATAATCCCAGAAAAAACATGTTGTTAAAACCACAGCCCACTAGGGCACCCAGATCCCTAATTTAGTAATAAAAGAACTCCAGTGAGTCTAAAAGCTGAAAGAGTAGGTCCTTTATTAGGGATGTCAGATAGCTGTATCTCTGTCTAAGCCCGAAAATGAAGAAAAATGGAGCGCTTCATGTAGGAAAACAGCCAGCTGTGATACAAATATGTCAAGTATTAGTGAATCACATGGAGGTTTAGATGTATGGTTGACTGCTGAGATGATTAAAAATATGGACCTTTGCTTTCAAATTAAATTTTCCAGCTTCGATTCCCCACATTTTATTTCTGTGCTTTTCATTTTTTTCTAGAAGTTTCAATATCCATTTAGCTTTTTGTGCATTCTCAGCCAGATGACTACATTACACATTTCTGTAGTCATCATCCTCCTATGATGAAATTCATACAAATGTCATAATTAGCCTAAAAAACCCCTCATTATAAACTCAAGTCACTTAAACCTGAAGGTGATCCTTAAAGCCAGGCAATGACAGTATGTGCAAGTGAAGTACTCTAAATACCCAAATTGATTGTTCTGACACTGCAATGAATTCCTTCAGGGTCAAAAAAAAGAAGGTCATCTTCAGGGATCTTGCAGTAAATAGTTTCAGTTGACCACTGGCTGCAGTGAGGCAGTCCAGAGCATGTCACTCCTTTTGGTGTGAAACCATTCAGCCTTCACCTCTACAGTCAGTTCTAAATATATTCCTCAAGTCAGATGTATAATGAGACATTTCATTACTTCCTTCCTTCTCAGCACATTTAGAGCAAAGTGAGCCAGGATTTGCTTTCCCCTGTATGAGCAAAGGTTAATTCTTTGCTCTCTGCCAGGAGAACCAGGACAGCTGAGATATCCCTTTATTGTCCCCCTGCACATTAGAGCATTGCAAGTCATTCATGTCATGACACTCCTTGATGACAGGACAAGCTTGTGATAACCCAAAATACCTTCTATATCATCCTTCTAGTGACCCATGGCATTAATGATTTATATTGGATATAGGTACTGAGATGCCCCAGCCAACTGCAGAGCTCCACAGTGCTCAGTGCTGTACAAAGTGATTAGGATTTGCCATGCAAAGACAGAGCATCGGATATATAAAAGAAGGTGACTGGATTCTTCTGAGGTCCTGCAAGACTTTCTCAGTCTCTAAAACAGATTAATCCATACTGAGGCATAAATTGCATTTATTCATGCTTGCTCAGATATCCAGAGTTCAAGCTTTCCTTGTTCCTTTCAAAATTTGTATGTCCAGCCTAAGCATCATTCTGGACTCTGGTAAATTGAATAGTTGCTGGATGATGCTGTTTCTGAACTGCACCTGTCAGCTCTTACCTTGAAGTCCGAAGAGCCATTCCATTTTGCACGATATAACAACACGCTGATTGCAGCAAGGTCTTTCCAGAAGAATAGCATTCATTTCCCTTCACTGGAAAGGCCAGCAAAGTAAATACCTGCTCCTGACTTGGTCTTCAAGGCTCCCATTAGTCAATAAAGAGAATAAGCATCTCTAGTCTGAGCTGATTTATATACTTTCTTTTGAACTATTTTAGGTATTTATCTAACTGTTCTCGAGAGCACCCATTTCTCTCCACTTTCCAGATGTGACAGCAAAATCTGCCCCAGGCTTTCTTGAAGATTTTAAACTTATCTCTGTGTTGAGCAGGAACCTTGGAAACCACCATGGAGGTGGAAAGCAACCCAACTAACAAAAATACAAATGTGAATAGAAGCTGGGAGAATGAGACTGCCCAATAAACATACTATTAGCACTTTCTATATTCTTTGCAAACTAATCACTCAGGTTCTCAACTTTAAAAGAGTAATCATTCTGTCACTTTTATCAAAGTATCGCAACAGGATTTTCTTTTCCAGATATCCTAACCATCATCTTTTGCTTATACCAGCCAGCAAAAGGAGATAAATAGGAATAAAACTTCCAGCACTAGGCAGGCATAAGGAAATGAAACTGAAAATGCACTGAAATGAAGTGACTGGTGTTAGATGTAGAGGCTGCAGTTAAATATACTCATTAATCAAAAGTGTGTAAAAAAGGGGTACATGTCCAGGCTCCCTTTCTGTCTCTTTCTCTCCCTCTCTATTGCCAGACAAAGTACGTGTCAGTGAGCATGTGTGTGAGGTGTATTCAGCAGTGAAATGTCCAAATGTCCCTTCTTGCTTTGGCAGTACGAACTGGATCATGTAGAGCAAAAAAAGTGATCCTAAGTGAAGATACCAAGTTGCTAAAATTAATTCTTGCTGTGTGCAGAAAGAAGGATGCTATTAGCTGTAGAGTCTGGAGTCCTGGATACAATTTTCCATCCTAAGACATCCTCAGAAAGATGTTCCAGATACACCCCACTCATGTCTCCCTGAAACATGGAGAGACAAGCTGTTTTCAGGTACTTGTACAGTCAAGAGGGAGAACCTGATACCTCCAGAAAGCAATACTCATCACAGATAGCACATGCCCTGGGCCATCTGATGGGTTGATGTTGGGCCACGGTGCTCTAGTTACCCTGCAAGAACATTAGAGATGGTGCAAAGACAGGAAAGACAACAGCAAGGAACAGGCTGCCCGGGGAAGTGATTGAGTTACCCTCCGTGGAGGGATTTAAAAGATAGCTAGATGTGGCACTTAGGGACACAGTGTACTGGTGGACTTGGCAGTCCAGGGTTAATAGTTGGACTCCATAAGCTTTGAGGTATTTTCCAACCAAAACAATTCTGTGATTCTAAGGAAGCCATTACAGTGTCCTTCATTTTATCAGCATAACCAGGACTGAGCTTTGGGGCACCACCTCCACCTTCCTGGAGTGCAATCATTTGGCTAGTGTTTGAAAACTCTGGGAGCTCCAGTGTGAGGCAGAAGGACCTGTGCAGCAGAGTTTATGGGTTAAATTGCAGGGGTAGTTGTCTTTGTGGATGCATGAGCCTGCCCAGATTTCTTCTGCACCTTGACAAGAAGCCCTTGTGCCACAGATGCACTGCTGGGGTGTTACTGAACACAAGCTCCTTGTGAAATGGCTCTCCTATATTAATTTGCAGAGTATCTCAGCACCTCTTAGCATGAAAGGCATCGTAGCTGAAAGTTTGGGGAGCACCTACACAACTTGGACTCCGGATCATTTAGTGCAGGAGCAACTAAGGCTCTCAGAACAGTTTACCCTAGGGAAAAAGGGGGGAAAAAAGTAATTTCTTTTACTTCCACACCCCTGACGACCAAGAGAGTGTTTTGCTCATCTTGAAATCACACTCCCCAGCAGCTCTGTTAGCACCCCCGCCCAAGTGTCCCTTACATCCACTTTCCCCCTAAAGGCAGGAAGTCACTTAGAAAACATTTCCCAGGTTCCTTCCTGGCCAGAGGTCACCTCCGTGTTTCGGACCAGCAGGAATCACCGTGTTCTCTGACACAACAACGGAGAAGGAAGATCTGTCCTGCCCATCCAGCACGGTGCTTTCAAGCTCGTGTTTTTTAGCTGCAACTCCACCCCGTGCTGGTGGAGAAGGCATCAGTTCCCACTGATCGCAGGAAAGGGAGGTCACGGGGTTTGCTCGATTAAATCACCACAAGCCAAAAGGTTCTTTCTCTCCTCTCACTGAGAATTGCTCAGAGGCTGTTTAATTTGTTCCAAAAAGAAAAGCAAAACAAACAAAAGAAAAAAAAAACCCAACAACCAACAGCACACACGGAAAAGCAGGTGTGACTCAAGATCCTGGGAAAACAAAGGGCAGAGACTGAGGCAGGAGGTGACACTTGGATGGGAAGTTTCCATCCCAGCACAAGAGGACAAGTTTGGAAAAGGCTCGGGCAGGACCAGCACTTGTCCTACAGGTATGGATGATGTGTGCGAAACGTGAACATTGTTTTAACCGTTTGGGGCAGGTGAAGGCGGCTTGGAGGAATTTTCAGGGCCAGATTCTGGCAGTGTGGTGCGAGCTTTGCATCACCTGCAGCAAACCTGCTGCGGGAGGGCTGTGATCGGCACGTGTGTCGTGTCGTTCTGTGGTGATTAGCTGGCAGTTTTCTGTAGGAAACTTTTGGCTTTTCAGGGTGTGCATTAAGCCGTTCAAGCCTCTGACAAAGTGCTGCTGCCTGTTCGCTTGGCTAATTGAATGTTAATAGAGGCTGTGATTAGTTTAGTTTAAGCTCGGGGCTGCAGAGGTGAAGAGGGACGTGCATGGAAATGCCGTGCTAATGCAGACTGCATTTATTACCTCCTAAATCGTGCTACAGAGTTTCGGGGGCGGGGGGGGAATCAACTGCAATAGCATCCAGGTTTTTTTTCCACTTCGTTTTATGCTTACAGTGGCTGAGATTTGCAGTGCAGATGCAGCACTGTAATTTTGCCAGCTGTATAGAGCTGTGGCTTTGTTTCTTTTAAGAGCAGTCTCTTGCATTTGCCTTCAGTTTCATATTAGGTGACATTCGCTGACAGGGAAAAGAAACTTGGGGCACCCGTGGCCACAGGTCTTCAAGCATCATATTTATCTTGTTTCCATTCTTTTCTATCTGTGTTTTGAGCTGCTTTAATGAAAACCAGTTTTACTGTGTTCTATTGGAGTGCTGGTGTGCTGCTGCCAGTGCTCCGTGTCAGGGGGGATACAGGGATGCTTTCTGATGCTTTCACCTCTGTTGATTCCTATATCCCCAAAAGCTCTGCTCCCTTTCCAAACATCAGCATTTCCAAGCAGTACCCACTGTTTGCTTAAATGATCATGATTCAGAAAAAAACGCGTCTGTGGTGTAACCTTGTACAACCTTGTTTCTCTCTCTCCGTCAGTGGGAAGGCGATGCCAACCTACGTGCACAAGGAGCTTTTGGGTTTGGGGGAGAAAGGTGTTAATGTTTGAATGCTGTAACTCTCATTTTCAGTGACAGTTTTATGGGAGGCAATGAGCTTGCGACAGGCAAGGGAATAGCAAGGGAAAGGATGTTGAGAATTTGAAAGCCCGAGGCTCCATTTCTCCTTCCTCCATCACTTGCTGTTGCATGATGAAAACGGTATTTATCAACCCATAGGTTTTCCCCTCATCCAGAAAATTCTTCATCATCACTTAACCTTTCCTGAAATGTCTGGCAACATTGCAGAACAAAGTGATATTCAAGAAAATTTAGGGGCAAATCTTTAGCATCTGCACAGCAGTGATACTTGACTGAACTCAGTGATGGCTCAGCCAGCTCAGAAGGAACCTGGTGTATCTGGCATCTGTCATTATTTAGCTTCCCTAGATTCGTCTGAGTTTACCTCTGGTGATCCGTGTTTAAAAAACAAACAAACAGAACATGCGTAGGCTCTGGGAAGATATCTTTGTCTTGATCTTCTTGGTTATTTTTATTTTTTTAACACCTTTCAGACGGGCTTAATAAAGCAGTTTTCCGACATCTGAATTGGAGACGTGGGAAATTCCTCAAACTAGGCAGAGCTTCCTCTCATTGTTATAACACAAAGGACCAGTGCAGCCTTTACTAGAGTTCCTTTTTTAACCCATTCATCTTGACCAAGAAAACCTCCCTGCTGCTGCCACGGCTCAGGGCTGTGATTCACAGTTTGCCAGTAGACAGCAGACAAGCAGGGATGTGAATTGCATCATCCATGATGATAGTTTTGGGCCTCTCTTTGCACGTCATAAATGAAATGCCCTTGCACTGAAATTTCACTGAAATTTCAAAGCTGAAATTATTTGCTGCTGGAATTAATCTCAGCCTTGTGCAAGAATCATGGCTTTTTAAAGCAAGTGGGAAGAACCTATAGCAAAACCAAACTCCTTGCAGAAAACCGTTTCCAGTTTTCCATGAAACAGTTTCTTAGGACTGGGATCTCCAAGAGAGGTTCAATTGCCATTCATGAGCTGATCCGACATAACTGCGTGATTATGCAGAGTTTATTTCTTAAATGGTCTTGCGTGTGGCTCATCCTGCCTATGGGCAGTTACCACCCTTCAGCTAATCTGATTCAGCACCTGCTGTGCTGGTAATGGAGCAGCAGCTTGTCCCCCTTATCTGTGCTCAGCAACATCCTGAAGGAGGACTGAGCCAGCACTGGGTGAGGGCAGGAGCTGTGGGGGTTGTGAGAGTGGCCCTGGAGGGGTTGTATTTGGAAATTGGATGAGACTGAAGGCACAAGGTGAGTGTACAGGAACAGGGAAAACAAGAAAGAGATTGCAAAAGAAAGATTTAGAGTGGCTTTTTGTTCCTCTGTGATGGAGGAACGGTCCAATCCATGTTTGGTTTAGTGGTGGTTTTTTGTGGGTTTTTTTGGGTTTCTTTTCAGAAAAGAGCAGCTCTTACAGAGCAGTTACCTCAATGTTGCAGGTTGTATAGTAATTACAGTGCTATATTTGCATGCTATAACACTGCCCCAAAGTGGACATTGTTAAGGAATTTTTTACTACATTTACAGGCTATTCAGGGGGCTTGTCTGCTTGCAATGGTGGCCTGGGAGAGGTTTCACTCTGACAACCATCCTATGACACAACATGGATGTTGTAACCTTAATCCACCATCTCTGCACCTAGTCCATACCTCTTCTCCAAAGTTCAGTTTATTCCTGTGGAAGCCCGCAGTGCATTCCACCCCAAAGCCCTCCCCTCTCCATCATAATTCCCACCTGAGCAAGACAAACAAGATGGGTGTGCTGGGTCTGGTTGGGATAGAGCTAATGTTCTTCTTCAGGTGCTGTGCTTTGGATTTGTGGCTGAAACGGTATTGATAGCACACTAGTGTTTTGGCTATTGCTGAGCAGTGCTCACAGAGCATCACGGATTTCTCTTTTTTCCACTGGCTCTGTAGTGAGTGGGATGGGGGTTGGGAGGGGCTACAGCTGGGAAAGCTGACTCGGATTCACAGAAAGGATGTTTCAAACCATATAACATCATGTTCAGCAATAAAAAGGAGTGGTGGGGGTCAGGGTGGTCTTTCAAGGTGGCCATTGCTTGGAGACTTTCTGGGTGTACATGCGCCTGTGGGAGGTGGTGAGACATTGCCTTCACGTTACCTTTTTTTTTTGCTTTCATCTTTGTTTCCCTTATTAACCTTTATTTATCTCAACCCGTTAGTTTTCCTTTTTTCTCTTCCTATTCTCTTCTCCATCCTGCTGGCAGGTGAGGAGTAAGTGAGTGGCTGTGTGGGTGCTTAGCTTCAGGCCAGGGTCAAGCCACCACAACAGAACATCAAGCCCACCCTTTAGACACTTTTCAATGGAACACTTTTGAACAAACAGAAGGTTTTGCCCAGCCCAGAAAAAAAGCCCCTTCAACTCCCTTGTGCCATCTCAGTCATCTGGTTTACACAGAGTAATACTTGTTTCAGGAAGAACTCAAAGGTCGATCATTTAATATCAGCCACTCCTGGCACTGAAGTCTTTCATTCTGGATGAAAGGGGAGCTGAGTCTCATATGCCTTTTAGGTATTTCCACAGGTCTTGCTTTATGAAGCCATTAGTGCAAGCACTGGTGGGTTTTTCCTGTACCAGGGTCTCTCTAAATACCCTGTGAAGCAGAGACAGCAAATGCCACCCTTGTTGGGCAGCAGAGCACTGAAGCACAAACAGAGTCAATCTGCTTACAAGGCTGGCGGCTGCCAACCCAGGCTCTGCTTAAACCCATGTCAACAGGAAAGAAAATGCTGTGGCAGGCCAGGTTTGAGGATGCCTGTGAGTAGCAGAGCTGTATGTATCCCCCATTTAAATCGTAATACGAAATATTAATTTCCAAATGCCTTCCCTCAAAACATAATAGAGCTGTGATCTAGTATGTAATTTACTGTCCTCGGAAATTCCTCAAAACGGCAGAGCTTCCCCCCATTGTTCATGCACAGAGGAAAAGCTCTACTAGAGTTCCTGCTTTGGCTCAATCCTGTGACCACAGGCTTGGCCCTCCATGACCATCAGGCTGAGTGTGTGAAAACCATCTTCATTCCAAAGATGTCCCTACGTGCCTTATGACAGGCTATTCACAACATGCCCCTTGCTCCTGAAACTGTTTTACTGTTTCTTCTTGAGAGAGAAATTCTTTAAATTCCTTCATGGTGTCCCAAAAATTTGGGTTGACTGATCCTGTGTCGGAGATCCCGGATGAGCCTGTGCATGCCTTAAGTGTCTCTGGCTGTAAAGCAGGACTAATGGTACTTCCTTCCTTCCTTCCCCTTGTTATCCATCCTGTTTTAAGTCTATGGCTTAAAATGTCCAATTGCTGTTCATAACCACTGTCCCTTATTGCAGTAGGGACACACAAAATGTTAAAATCATGGAATCACAGAAAGGTTTGCTTTGGAAGGGATCTTAAAGATCATCTAGTTCCAACTCCCCTGCCATGGGCAGGGGCACCTTCTGCTATCCCAGGTTGCTCCAAGCCCTGTCCAACCTGGCCTTGGACACTTCTAGAGATGGGGCAGCCACAGCTTCTCTGGGCAACCTGTGCCAGTGTCTCACCACCTTCACAGTAAATAATTTCTTCCTAATATCTAGTCTAAACCTACCGTGTTATTTAAAAGCCATTCCCTCTTGTCCTATCACTCTATGACCTTGTCAAAAATCCCTCTCCAGCTCTCTCGGAGCCCCTTTGGGTACCGGAAGGGGTTCCAAGGTCTCCCCAAAACCTTCTCTTCCCCATGGCTGAACAGACCCAGCTCTCTCAGCCCATCTTTATAAGGGAGGTGCTCTGTGTTGTTACTGAGAATCTGCCTTAAAAGCTGCCTTCTCTTTTCCTGAATGCCTTATTTATGGACAGACTTGCAGTGGTTGCCCCAGCAAGGTTCCAGCATCATAGTACCAAACCTAGCAAAGGCTTAATCCACCCAACTGCAGCTAATGGAAACTTCCCTTATCCCTAATGTAAGTACAGGTGCTTTTGGGGGTGTTGAAGCAGAGAAGATTCCTACTGAAGCAAGACTTAGATTTCCTGTACAGTCAGCAGAGAGAAACACAAGAGCCTCTGAAGGCTTCTTGTGGGACATGCCACCAAAGTGGCACCAAGCTTGTGTCATTTAGGGCAGAAGAGCTGAAGAATATTCCTGTTCTTGAAATGCAGGATTTACCTTAGGCCATGCTAGGATTAGGAGAAACACCTTTCCCATCATGTGTTAACCCTGAGACCATCTGTCAGGGCACAGCTCACCTCCATGTGCCTGAAGTCTCCTTTTCTCTCTAAACAAAAATAATTTCTGTGAGTCTTAGCATTGGCATTGTCTGAGACAAGGAATATGCTGATGATGGACTAGATCTTCTGAAAAACAGGGCAGCCAGAGACCCCAACAGGTCATCTACCCCAACCCTGCATCTCATGTTTGTTTAAGCTCTCTGAAGGCATCAGGAGCTGGAGAAATGCCATTCCTCTGCCCACTCAGTGTTGAATCTCATGAGCAAACCTGCCATCAGGTGCAAGTTGTCTTTGCGTTCCTGGTTTGTTAACGCTATGTGAGCCCAACAAGCACCTTAGAGGTTCACAAGGCAGGATCATTGCTGGTCTCAGCCTGAAATGTGATGTAATTTTGAACCACGATAAGCATGCTGAAGTCTACTGTTCCTTAAAGTCTTCTGAACATTAGTAAAACAAAATAGTCCCATCTGGGTTGATGATATTCTGTCTTGATCTGACACGTAATGCCAGTGATGAAGACATAAGAGTTCTGATGATTTTGAAAACATTATAGACAATGTTTAACTTTATGTTTAACAAAATTGAACTTCAAGGAAGTTGAATACTAGCACTATTTAGTCTTTCTAAGTTATCCTGTGCTCTGGAAGACAGACCAGTACAAAAATAGTAAGGATGGAAGTGAAATCAGTGGAACAAAATATAAACGATTATTTTTTCTCTCAAGCTCGATCATTACAGAAGGGAATTCAGAGATATGGACAGCAGAGACCTGCCTTCACCAGTCTAGGGGATTTCCCTCCATTTATATGATTTTATGTGCAAAAGGTAGATGCTATTTTGCACTTCTACATTTTTATTGCTAGGTGTGACAGGGCAGGCCTTCAGGCAGGAAACTCCCGCTGTCCAGAGCGGGTTTATACAAACTCCAAATGGCTGACACCTACACAACTTACAGGAGTTTCCTATACAGCCAGCTGTGTTTGCAGCAATAACCGGAAAAAAATCAAGAGGTTAATAAAATGAAATGAGCAGGAAGCATGCAGTCATCAGACTTTCTAGTACTCCAGTCTATAGAAGTAACCCATGTTTGGCCTGACTTAGGGACCCAATCCAAAACTCATTGAAGCCCATGGAAATTCCACTGCAACAGATGTTGTTGGACCTCACTACTCACTGTATTGATATGGGAGTACGTGGAGAGTTCCACCTTCCCTGTACTCCGCAGGAGTCGCAAGTTTTGTTACTTCAATGTCTTGTTTTGTTATTTCTAGCTGTGAGATAGGCCTGCACCTAACTGCAGATGCTCCAAGGAGCATGAGGAGAAGAAGGGAAACTTCATGGTCACATCCCTTCTCTCATCTCAATCATCAGAGGTGAGCAAATGTACTCTGGTGGGTGCTTTTCCACAGCCTTTCAGTTGCATGCAAAGAGCTGGAATAGCAGGGTGGGACTCATTGCTTAGCTTTTCTTTTTATTCCTTTTTTTTTTTCTTTTTTTTCATTATTCCTTCTACAAACTCCAATATGGAAGTCGAGCAGGAGCCCTTAGCTGGAGTTGAGAAAAAACCTCCTGAGCGGAGCTGAGAAAGAAATGCCAGGAAGAAGACAAGAGATGGGCAGGGCTTTCTTTTTCCAGTAAAGTACTAATTTAAAGGCCATTTCACTTTGGTTTCAGCTATCACTGCTTTCAGCCTGGCATATTAACGTGCCATGTGTCATGGGCAGCATTCATCCCTTCACTTATGAGTGCCAGGACATCTGCTTGCACACAACTAACATAAACAAAAATTGCCCCCCTACTCCCCCTGAAAACAGTACCTCTGCTCCTGTCCTAGAGATCCCTGAACATCCCATCGAGCTCAGCCCCCTGCCCCATGCTAGGCACAAAGCTGGAATAGCACAGTTGCTCAAACATCACAGAGAAGGCATGTCACTGCCTGTTTATTGCCCGTTTGAATCCTTATCACTAAGCAGTTCAGTTTGGAGTCCTTGATTAATTAGTGTTTATTTTATTTTTGTTCTTATTGAGATGTGTTATCTAAGGTCAGTGCAACTTCCCTTGTCCCCCCTTTCCCTTTTAGCCAACTCTCCCATGAAATATTGTTGTGCCTGGGTGTGTATTTCTTAAAGTCATTGTATGTTTTCTGTCTGAAACAAACATTGTCTGATCATCCAGCTTATTACGCACTACCCAAAGGTCATGCTTTATGCAGAGAAAGGAAAGCTCTTCTGTTTTGGCTGAGGAATAACAAACTAGACAGGCACTGAGGACAGGCGCTGAAAACAAGGCTTTAGTCCCACAGATTGAGCCTATGAAAATATGTTTTCTGTTTAAAAAAGGTCAAACCAAGACTTAGTTGCTATAGGCTCTGCGAAGCCATGGAACTGTCCTATGCCAGTCACATATCTCTCCCTTCATACCTTTCAACCTTTGGCAGCTCCTGGTTCCTCTCTCCATGCATACCTCACCTCCACAGATCTCACAGCCCCATAAGCCTTTCATCCAAAATAGCTCAAGGGAGACAGAGCTATTTAAGCCACAGGAAAATGGTGGCATGGGGACAACAGAGATTAATTAAATTCAAAAAAGATAAAGCCCAATCAGAAAGATGCAGAACAAGTAGCAAAGAGGTGGGAGGACTGCTATGCTAGGATGGCATAGGACTCTTCAGCCTAGACAACTGATGGGGAATATAAACATGATGTATGCTGGTATGAGGCCATGGAGAAAATATGCACCATCCAGTTTGACAATTAAGGACCAAACTTGACCCTAAGAGTAGCAGATTCAAAGCAAGCCAAGAAATTCAGACCTCCTTGCTCTTGGGCGTTGTGGATACGGGACAGTCTCCTAGGTTTTCTTACAGTTTACCTCATTTGCACCAGCTTGAGAGGGCATTAGGGTTGTTAAACACCAAGGACTTGCTTTTGCCTCCAGAAGTCCCTGTACCTCTGGTAGCCAGAAGTGGAAAGAACATTCTGAAGATGCGCTGCTCCAAGCTTACTTCACTTTTGTAAAATTCTTCCCAAGGACCTCTGCTATAGCCCATGTTGGATATGAAGCAAGTGGGCTAGAGAATCCTTGGATCCAACCAAGGGCTAATCTGCTTATGGCATTAAGCGACTAGTACCCATTAGAAAGGATGGGGAATGATCTCCAAGTGTGAAAAAAGAAGTAAAAGCACAGAATTAAAGGCTTTTACAATGAGACTTGACAAAAACCCTTAAGGCAGAACATGGCAGGCTGACCACACAACTTGCTCATGTCCTCAGTGACCCAGGATGTGTCTTACAGCCTAAGGAGAGGGCCAAGAGCTGAGGCTATGGACTGATATTCACCTCATCAAGAACTCTTTTGGTCCAGGACATGTTGTGCCTGCAGAGTTGTTTGTTATCCTCTTCTTCCTGATACCAAAGGTGTCTGCTCAAAAGGAGCTACATTCCCAGACACAGAATGTAGAAAAGTTTCAGCCAGTGGGAAAAAAATACCTTTATCTGGGATGGCTGCATGGAGGTGGATAACTCTGTGTATTCTAACACAGAAGTGCTTGTTCCAACCTTTGCGTTTATAATCCCTTACCAAAGAAGTCAGTCCAGGGTGAGTGTGTCTTTAGGTCCCCTCATCAGTTATTTATAGACATTGACAAGATCCCCCTGTGCCTTTCCTTTTCCAGGCTAATCAGTCCCAGCTCTCCCAGGCTCTCTTGGTGTGACAGAAGCTTCAGCTCCTAAATCATTTTTGTAGCCCTTTGACACACTCCAGTGTGTCTAAGTCTCTCTTGTACTGGCGGACCTGGGAGCTGAACACTGTGCTTAAGATGCATCCAGAACCAGGAAATCTCATCTTTAATTCTGATCTAAAATGAGAAATATTGTCCCAAAGACTCTAGAAAGAAGACATGGGCAGGATAAGAGAGGCTTCCAAATGTGTCTTGCTGTAAGAGACAAAGAGTGGGTGAGTCAGATAGAAGGATTAGGCGGAATAGGCCGGGTTCTGCTGGGTGAAGAAAGGTTTTCTGAGCTAGGGAACCCAAGTAAGGAGCAACAGGTCTGTGAGAATGTCTGCAGAAGCAGGCTGGCCGTCAGACATGGGCTACCAAACCCTGCTGCGAGGGATGATACAGCATGTCAACAACATGTTATTTCTGTCTCTGGTAGAACCCAGGTGTCTCTTGATCTTGCTACACTGGTAAGGCCATAAAACCCATGCACTATGTGGGCATCACCTCCCTGCCAAAGATAGATATACTTACTCTGAGGAAAAGTCTGTTCTCAGCAGCCCTGCCTGTAAGTGCAGGTGAATTGTTATCTAGGCCCATGAGAGAGGCCAGCCAGAGGTCTAGCATTGATGTGGTACCTTCCCAGACAGGTCAGCTGTACTGCTTACCAGAAACTGGGACAGTGTTAATTTTGTGCCAAATGTGTCAGACTGTTTGTCATCTTCCTCCTTGCCTGAGTTAATGTTTAGCCAATAACTGTGGCAGTTGATGCTTATTCATGCAAGAATACCCTCAGTGATTTAGGAGATCGCTGTTCTCCAGTGACAGGGAGTAAGTCCAACTGTGAACTGTTCTGGGAGAGCTAGGACAACGTTCCAGGGCTGGCTGGCACTGTCCAGAATGCGTTACAATGCCCACGGAAAGCTCTGTCGGCTGCTCTCAGAGCATCAGGAATGCCTGAAGGATGTGATAATCTGGCCGTTCAGCCAGGCAGTATTTTCTGTGCTCTCAATCATCTGGTTGAGTGGTTCCTATTCCAACTACTGTGCCCTGCAAACATGAGTCCTGCAGAGCTGTTTTCTCCTTGCAGGAAGTCCTGCTTGGTCATGGTATGATTTGAGCCTGACCTGCAGATAGCTGGGGCTGAATTATTTTCATTTTCCATGTAGGCTATTTGGGTATGTAAAAAGGTCATCACCAATTCACAGGAAAGCTTACAGAGAAATAGAAAAGTCATAGGTCAAGAAGGAAAAGTATCTATTTCATCAACAAGGATGGAAAATGTGAGTTGATGTAGAAAAGGGTGTGAACCAGAGCCCTTCTCTGGAAATATTGTTTTGGGGAAACCCTAGATAAGGCTACAGGTACAGTTTACCTCCTCTGTGCTTAAACCACTGGGAACATTGTACTGGAGAGGTCCAAAAAGGAATTCCTTAACTTGTCTAAGATGGAATCATAGAAACATTAGATTGGGAAACACCTCTGAGATCATCAGGTCCAACCATTAACCCAACACTGCCAAGTCCACCACTAAAACCTGTCCTCAAGAGCCACATTTACATGTAATTTAAGTACTTCCAGGCACAGTGATTCTACCACTTCGCTGGGCAGCCTGTTCCAATGCCTGACCACCCTCTCAGTGAAGAATTTTTTCCCAATATTCATTCTAAACTTCCCCTGAAGCAACTTGAAATCATTTCCTCTTGTCCTGTTTCTTGTTACCTGGGAGAAGAGACTGACCTCCACCTCCACCAGAGGTCATTGGAAGAGATCAACAAACAATCTACCTTGCACCCCATTGCCACAAACGCACATGGAGATAGAATCAAAGACTCTCTTCCATGTCAGCAATTTTATTGCCTGTTCTTAAAAACCTTCACTGAAGGAAACTTTGCAGATGCCCTGGCTGGCCTAATTCAAGGCTTTTAAATGTTACAATTACACATTTCCCATAATCACCGACGTATTTATCTTTGCTTCAGAATTGTGTGACTTCACTTCATCCTTCACCCAGCTGTCACTGTGAACACACATGTCAGTCCTCCACCAACTGACAGACTGTTACTGTGTCCATATTTGAGTCTTGTCCCATCTACACTGAACGACCTGTTCACAAGATTATACTCTGATCATGTCTTAGTGTTCACAAGGCTCTCCCTTGGATGCTCTCCAATACAGCAACATCCGGACACAGCGCTCCAGCCAAAACATCAACGGCATCACGTAGAGCACTTCTGTTATCTCCCAGGTCTTAAATGAAAAATATGTGTTAAAAAAAAAATACTAAGAATGAGATTTGCCTTATTTTGAACATCATCACCATGAATTTAGGTAGCAATCTTTGAGTGGCTGAACACGCAAAATTCAGACTCAAAACTAAGAATTGCAAATGGTGTAAGGACCTGTGGTGTTGCATCCGGCTTCTGAGAGCTTCTGGCATCTTTTTATGCATTTAGATACACAACTGGATTTGGTTACACAAATTGCTGAGGTTGGATTGTAGAGATGAGACTGAAGCATGAACGGCCAGGACTGGAATGAAGGTAGGTGAGTCAAAAGGGCTGTATGTTAACCTCATTTCCAAGTTGTTTCCTCATTAACTTTCACTTTGAACAGTATCTCTAAGGTTGCACCTATGTGGGAACATTACATTGGTCTATTTTGTTCATGCCAGATGAAATGTGTTAACATGCTTTCGTAACCGCACGTTTCCAGTGAATTACAGGATCTGTGTAGCTCTGCCTTGTTTTGAATGAGTGCTCCTCATTCAGAGCAGGTGTCCTCTAACACACCTTTTGCTTGCTTTCCCGAGCCTGTGAAGGTTAAGCGCAGTCTCAGATGTTTAAACAAAAAATGTTCTGGGCTTGAAACTTTAAAACTTTGAAATCCAGGAAGTTCACAGTTTCTGGTGACATGACAGTACGGGATTAATGGGTACAGGAAAAAACATCAGGATGATAAGGACATCCCCTGTGCTCGCATACCAAGTTGATTACATACCTAAAGCTCTGGCACTGTGTAATTTTCACATTCTTCTGCAAAGTAAACCAAAATTTCTCATAGCTTTAGGATGCAGTTTGATGGTACAATGTCTTGAGCAGAAACCATCTTTTAAGAAAGCCTTCCTGACCTTCTTTTTCATTCCCACACCCTAAGGTGCTGTTGTTTAAAATTGTTGAAAGCCACAGCAACACCAAAGAGAAGACACCAAAATAAGGAGGAAGGGGTGAGGGGAGAAAGGAGAGTTTAACTCAGACCAGTTTTCCAGTCAAGTGCTGTCAGTGCAGAAAGTGTGGATCCACCACAGCTAACTCAGTCTAAGCCAAGCCTGTCCTCCTCTTCACCTCGGCCTCTGCACTGGCACTGCTGCTTGTCTAAACCTGCAGTCAGCCAAGGGAGCAACACCGGGTGAAAATAATGCAGCTTTTTCTGTAGGGACAGACTATGGACTCGTGTTGAACAGCTTGCCAGGGCAGAAAGTAAGAGGTCCTCCTTGTCCTTATCATCCTGCCCTGTCTGGCAACCCCTATTCCTTACCCCTTTCTGCCTGGGGCCACTTATCTGCTCCTCTCCACGCTCTGGCCTTGGCACTCACCGGACCCTTCCTTCTCTAAGCAGACTAGACTCGTTCAGGTGAAAGTAAGCTCGACACCTTATTGCTGCTTTAGTTTCCTGTAGGGAGCATCAGTCACGCCAATTTAATCACCTTAAAACTGCTGCAAAAGCCTGAGGTCTGACTCAACCACATTGCAGGCAGCAGCAAGTGACCAGGTTTGCAGACAATGGAACAGACCTATCTCATGAGTTAATCACTGCTTAAAAAATAATCCCCCACAACATGAGCTTAATCCCAGGCTTTTCCACAGACATCACACGAGCTCAATGTGTCACTGCCCTGTGCACTGCTTTGGAAACAAATTCCATTGATGAACTGGCTGTGACCAAACACTGTACAGAGAAGGGCCCCATTGTTACTTGGACAGATGTCCCCTGTTTGTGCAGTGCGTTCCTGGCTCCAGATTTTGTTCAAGGTAGAAACATACATAACACATCAGAGTTTCCCTAGGTTTCTTGGAATTTCCTGCTCCTCCCCACCTTTCACAGTAGCCATCAGAGCCATAGGTCTGCATCTCGGCAGAGCTTCTCCAAGGGCATAAACGTGTATCCCCAGAGCTTTCTGGGCCCACCCCACACTGAGCACACTGCCAGCTCAGGCAGGGAAATCTTCAGGGTTTTCCTCCTCTATAATTTAAGTCAAAGCCCACAAACATTTTTCCATAGCTACAAAACATGATTTTGCTGCTTGCAGTCCTCAACACCCTCTTTTGTCAGAACAAAGCAGGTGAGTAACAGCAGTGGAACGAGTTAGTCCACTAATCTGCAGATAAGACACTGGAGGACTCATCAGTGCAGGGGGAAATAATGCGTACTACCTGATGAATGGTATCAGGAAATATCTCCTCTTAAAATGCCTTGTGGGTTTTCTGCAGTGGCATATCTGCTCAGACACACGCTTGAAATTTGAGTGCAGGCTCTAGAGACAACTTGTTTTCTGGGCAGCAGTAATTTGTTCAATTAATTATACAAGTTCCTGTGTCTTAATTTCTCTTTGAGAGAGCAGCCTGGGCTATAGTAGAAAGCACAGGATGTTTAAGATGGATCTAATCAGAAGATCTTCTCTTTGAACGACCTGAGAAGGTAAATCATGTTGTATCTCTGGGTTTTGTCTTTATTTCCTAAAACATGTGTGATGGTAAATATTGTGCTGAGTGGATTGCAAGAAAAGGTGTAATTATTTTGCAATATTCATGAAAAAAGAGAAGCTTAGAGGAAAAGTAAAGAGAAGGTCATGTAGCTCACCTGTGTCCTGGATCAAAGTGAGACTTTGCTATTTACCTCTAAGAATCCTCTGCATTTTAGAATGAACTTTAAACAATATTTTCCAGCCTGAATGCTCTGGAGAAAAAGAGATTTGGTAGTAAATTTGGACTTCTTTAGCTCTCTGAGGCTTTACAAATTGAAGTTACTTATTGTTTCTCAGGAGACAGTTTGTATGAAAAATGAGTCCACGCAACTGCTTTACCTATTGAAGGCAGATAGATACTTGGGAATTTGCTCACTGAAAAATTTACAGCACTGCTTTATTCATTAAGAAATTAAATGAATGAGGGGAACAGCCACATTACTTGAGAAGAAAATTAATACTTTTTCCCATTTGCAATTTGTTTGCTATTTTTCTGGCTTTCTAGATTCTGGCTTGGGATGTTTTAAATAGCTATCAAAGCCTGAGCAGCAGCAAAGTTCTTATGTAAGTTGTCCTCTAAATGGTGTCTTACGTATACAGTTAACAGGGCATTTGCTTTCAGCTACATGGTCACACAAACGATGTGTCTGAAAATAGAGGTGACCCACAACATTTGAATATGAACACAAGTTTGGGAACAGTGCAAAAGATAAATGCAAAACTGTACCAGATGTTGTTTAACCTCATCATAAATTTTGTTTAATGACCTTTTCCCCTTTCTATTATCTGTTTCATCAACCCATCACCTATGTAATACAAGTTCTTTGAACAGATTAAGCTATTTTACCACATGCTGTGAGCATATGCTGCATATACAAAGCTACCAGAAACCTTTGTTTTTTTAGTGCTTCAGTTATTAAGTCGTGCCACTATCTCAGGCACAGCTTACAATGTTTCCCTCTTGATCCACTTTGATCAGTCATGGTCTTGGGATCAGCGAGATCCATGGAAGTCTTGAGTTACAAGCAGATGATGTCTCTAAAATAGAAAAGTAGTGTCTTTTGTGGAATGCTGGGTATACTGACAGACATGCCCAGGAAACTGAAAGAAACCCCCTGTAAGAGTCTTTTTTTTTAATAGATTTTGGGGTGTGGTGGGAAGATGTTCTGAATCACTGTGGTGTCCTGCTTTCTGGTTATACCTGTATAGGAGCATAAGAGCAGCTGTACTGTATGAGCTCAAATGTCTACATAACAGTGGGGGTTTTTTGTTTTGTTTTGGTTTTTTTGTTTAAATTTGTTTGATTTGTTTTGCTTTTGTTTGGTTTGGGTTGGGTTTTTTTTGGTTTTGGTTTCTCCCTCTGTTGCTATCTTAAAATATCTTAAAATTAGTTTTCCTTTTTCAATTACATCTCAGAATTCAGTTCACATTTCTTCAGACCCCATTTCTGAGTGGTAATAGTCAATCCAGAGTCCACCAGAGAACACATAATGTCACAATTATTTCTTTCTGCCTTACACTTACCAGTGCTGAATTTCATGAACTTCGTGACTGAGTCACTCAGCATCCTGTGGCCCCAGTGCAGATCTTCACAGGCAGACTTTCTCAATCCTGTAAAGTTTTCCACAGTGTTGTATCACTGAACATTGCCTTTTCCCCATCACTTGAGAACAGAGGGTAAGATACAGACTTACACCACATTCCTGCAGAGCTCTGGTGATGACATCTCTATATTGGAATAGAAAATAATTTGTTCCTACTTTTGTCTCCTATGTTTCAACCAGGTCAGTATCCAGGTGAAGTCTCACTCCAGATGGATCTCCCTAAGGACCACATTCGGTGATAAGTCCCTGCTGGATGCCCAAGTTGGTGACATCAAGTACTATAACTCATTGTCATCCTCTTTCAGTTCCTAAGGTGAGACCAGAGGTCATTTTGATATTACAGTTTGCTGTCGTGGTCTCTTCTGAGCTAGAATGTCACAGCAAAGTGTCCTGCCTGCTTGGGAGCACCAGCTCTGATATGCAATAGTGGCAGTAGGCAGCCACTGCCAATGTTCATTATCATCTCAGGAGGTGCTGATTTTTCTGCTTTCACCTTGTGTTTCACAGCCTTGCAAAGCCTGAGTTTGGATGAACAGCCTTTTCAATGCAAAAAGATCATAATTTTACAAAAGCTCATGACTTTAATCAGGGTGCTGTTATCCACTCAGGTACTGTTCAGTACTATTCTTAAGAGTCTTTTCTCAGTGCTTTCCTCTCATAAAACAATTTTCACAGTCTGCCTGGGTTCTGCCCTTTTCTGTAGCTCTCTATTAGCCATTAATTCTCGAGGTAGGGAAGTGCTTTGTTGGGAATAGCCAGAAAGTGCATATTCATAGCAAAATATGTATTTTTTATGTATTCTTCACCTCTCTTTTTCTATTCCCTTTGGTTGCACAAATGTGTCAGCATCTGTTATGAGTGCTTGTTTTACCTCTCCCTTTATGTTTCATCATCCAGCCTACTGTGTGAGTAAATTAGCTTAGGTATTAATGAGCTGGCAAAGATTATTTTTTTCTCGGTTTTGATTTCAGGCACCACATTATGTTCTGGTCTGTCAGTATTCTTGGGTTCTAGGTTACTTATTTGTTAACTCCAGTGCAGTTAATGGAGATGTATACTAAAAACTCGAGATAACATGGATTTTTTTCCCTAGGACATACCACTCTTCATTGTTCCCATTGTTATCCAAGGTATTAACAAACAATGCAGAAATCTCTAGCTGAGCCCAAGGTGCTGCTACAGCCCTCTCCTGAGTGGGATACAGCCGGTAGCAGAGCTCTCCCTGCTGCAACAGGACAGGCCCTCACTTACAGCAACATTTCTATTTGTTCCCCATGTCCTGGCTGTGCATTTCCCAAGTATCAGTGTGAGGAACACTTGAAGGTCCATAGTCAACTTCCGTCATGGCAGAGGGATTTCCAGCACCTCATTTGTCCTTGTTAGGAATCTGCTTAGGGTTCTGCTTTCTCCAAGCGATTTCTTTCTCCTATTTTGAGTAGGTACATCCAACATGAAAAAAAAAGGAGATATAAGGGAAACAGTCTGATGGCAGTGGCAGAGGAATAATTACAGGCCTTGTTCCATGCCTTGTCTTGGATGGAGTGAACAGGCAGAGTGTGCTGAAGGAATCTGAAACACTGTTTCTGTAGAGTATGCTGGTATTTCCTACTGTGTGAGTCAGCTGAAAATTCCCTTTTGTTTCATTGTCTTTTCAGGTCACACAGTGAAGTCACTGGAAAAAATGCCGTCCCCAATCACTGCAGGTCTCCACTGCCTACTTCTGCTGGTCTCAGCCTGCTGCCAGGCATCACAGGACTCAAACTTCAAACCATTCCCATATGTAGTGAGTATTCTTTCCTAGCCCCATTAGTTTTCATTTGGTCTCTGCTTGTAGCACCCCAGTGCTCTCCTTCGCATCCACAAAACGTTGGAGGAAGTCAGGATAAGACCAGATAGAGAAACTGAACCCAGAGAGTGTAAAAGAGATGGAGAAATCCAGGAACTGGCCTCTTCTTGCTCCTCAGTCTTAAAGCCTCTCCAGAAGGCACTGCAAAAAACACTTCTGGTTTCTCATCTGTGTTAGTCTGCAAGGGATTTCAGTTGCTGTCCCTGGAGCTAAGCCTAGGTAACAGTGGCGTGGGCATTGCTCCTTGATGGAATTCACCCATCCTGTGAGAGAAGATCCAAATATATCTTGCCTCGAAGTGACATGTCAACAGAACTAGCTCAGGCAGGAAGGTGTTACAGGTGGGTGGCAGGAGTCACACCACTGTCTTGACAGTAGGACATGTCCACATGACCAAAATGCCACTCCTGAGTGATTTGTGTTTAAATGTTGCTCTTGGACTCAGATTTCACTTCAGTTTCCCATTTTCTTGATAATCCTCACATACCTCTTTTGCTTCATCTGTAGTGTGAATTATGGAAAGCCACTTTGTGCTTCATCCTGTATATGGGTTTGTTAACAGACAGTTTCTGCACAAATAGTCGCTAGTAGAAAGAGGAGCAGAGAAACCAAGTTAATGGAAGTTAATATAGTTAACGTAATCTGGTAAATAAAGCTAGTCTACAGATCTACCTACTCTTGGTCATCACTATTATTATTAGACCCAAAAATACTTCAGCTGTCTTCTCCGTTGTGAGAGAATGGGAGAACCTCCTTTACCGAGCAGGTTGAAAAATAGAAACATGAAGAGGAAGATAGAAACTCCGTAAGCTGTTTCTATCACTATCCCCTGTCTTGGCAAACCAAGATATGTCTGGTTCCAGCAGCCTCACTTGTGCTTTAGCAGATGCTGAATAGTGACCAAGTATCTTGTTCGGTCTCTTTTTTTTTCAAGCTGTCTCCATCTCAGCACTTAAGAGTTTTCATTAGAAAAGCAACACCTTTTTTTTTTTTTTTTTTTTTTTTGGCATCATTGATCCATGGTACACCCTGTAAATGAGTCATTACTTAATGGTGTGAAATATGTGAAGCATTTAGGAACGTAGCAATACCCTTCAGTTGTTTGGGAGAATAATTGCAAAAGGAAACCACTGAGTCCAAACCTGGAGCAAGACGTGGATTGCAGTGGGATTTCTGTAATTCTTGCAGCCAACCTCTAACACGAAGGTCGTAGCCCAGCGGTGCAAAAACTGCCAGTGCGCCTTGGGATCTTCACTCCAGCACAGCTGCGACAGAAAGCCCAGCTTTAATCACACACCAGATGGTTCCTTGATGTAAAGAGATGACTTAAGAGTTGCCAAGCTATTCACCCTTTCTGTAAATAAAGGTTTCAGTAGGAATCAAGAAACTGGCAAAGCTGCAAATTTCCTGCCTGCGTCTTGTGCTTGTTCTTCAGCCTTTCTTGCTAATGGTGGTGCCAATGTATTTTTAGGGCACAATTAAAAAAGATAAGATGGTCTGCATCTCACTTGGCTGCAGCCTGCATGAACCAGTCATACTGAAACTGTGCCACCACTGCCCTGGTCAACTGTGTTACTGATGGCCACAAAGTAGCTGACCTGGCAACTGAGCTGGAGCCAAGACTTTTCAATCCCCTTTCTTTTCCTACTCAGGGTGGCTTTGCTGCTGCAGAGATGGAAGCTCTGACCAAAGAGGAAAGAAAAGGGTGATGAGAGTCCGGTTTCTGGATTCAAAGGCCAAGTGGCTGGTTTTCCCAAGCAGTGGGACCACCCCCACAAGGCTGGGCCAGGACTAGGGGCACGTATCCACCCCACAGCAGGGATTACAGCTCAGACACAGGAATTCTTTTAAGCTGGGGCAGTTGCCTTGCAGAGATATGCAAAGAGGCATCTGCAAACTCACTACACCCCTTAGCTGGTGTTTAACTCTTCCCTGGTAGGAAGATAGAAATATTCTGTTTAAAGAGGAAGATGGGGTGGGAGGTTGGAGGGTTGAGACCCAGGTTGGCGGGAAAAAATTACTTATGTCAGTATTTTCTTCAGTAATTTCTTTTGACAACAATGGCAGCTAAAGCTTTACTTTGTTTTGCTTACAGAGCTTCACTTTCTTTTTTTTCCACAGATTGACAGCACGTTAGGAGAGGAAAACTTCCACCCAGATATGCAAAGGCAGAAGCGAAACGGTACGTACACAAATGTATGGTAACAGAGCAGGTTCCTAGTAAACCAAGGGTGAAATCACTATTAGGGACAGCATCTGTTGATGTACTGAACTGGAAACATCAAGGGGGAGGTGTTGTTGTGCTTTAACCCCATCAAAGCACCACAGTGCCACTCACTCACTCTTTCTCAGTGGGATGTGGATAAAGTGAGAAAACCCATGGGTTGAGATAATGACAGTTTACTCAGTAAAGCAAAAGAAGGATTCATTTGCTACTTCCCATTTTCAGGCAGGTGTTCAGTCATCACCAGGAAAGCAGAACTCTCCAGGTCCCTCTGGATGGCATCCCTATGATGACTTATATCAGCACAGCTTCTATGCAAGTTGAAACACCAGTGTAGAAAAAACCCTCCCCAAGCTTCTCAGTAGGACAGGGGCCACAAGATAATCCTATATCTCCTTAGCCTGTGGCTGACAGCCCATCCACTTATTGACTTGAAGGAGAGAAGGGATGAGACAGTTTTTCTCTGTGTATATTATGCCACTTATATCCTTTTCCTATTGCTCTGAGACCAAAGAAATCTGGCTTTTCTCAGACAAGCAGCAGATAAAACAGAGGCAGAATGTCTGCTGAGGGGCAAGCAAGAAGATTCCTTAAGCAGAATGCCACCAAAGTTACCATTAAATAGCAAAAAAGAGCCCAAATGCCAGGTCAATTTGCGATGTACCTTTAAACACAGCTTTGCAGTGTCATTCTATTTCTCTTTCAGAGTATATTTTTGACGTTCCCCTTCCAGAGTACACGGTTGACATTGAAGTAAGCCTTACAGATTCATCTTACCTGCAGCCAATCAAAGAGTATTTCAAAAATCTTACAGTTCCAACAAACATTTCAAATATACAAACGACAGTTTCAGACATCCACATTACAACAGGTGGGTTGGTTATTGATTTTAATATTCTGGATGATGTGTTACTTTGTCAGTATTTGATGCCTTCCATTTCTACCACCCAGCACACTTAGAAATCAGCAAAACTGAAACATCTCTGCTGCCTACTGAAAGACCCAGCAAGACTGAAGCTCTAGCACGCAACAGCATGTTTTGTTATCTGTGTCTTACCACTGCTCTTTATATAATGTTGGCATTAGGAATAGTTCTGAATGCTTTTCTTTTCCTAAGGAAGGGACAAAGCCGGAGGAAGCCTGAGCCAAAGGATCCTTCTCCAGTTTGGCTAACAAGCAGTCTGAGTTACTTTCAAGTTTCAGGAAGCTGGGACAGCAGTTATCAGACTGTTTACTTCCCTCCTCCTGTATTTGGGACGTAAATCGCTGTACGAGGCTGTACTCTGACCCTGACAGAGACAGGCTGCATGAGATGCAGTCTTTTCCTGTATAACTCACTTAACTTATTCTTACAGGGCATGATATCAGGCAGGTCTTATTACATAAACTGGGGTTGTGCGACATCATATCTGAGTAACTAGTACAAACAAACCAAGCGTTTACAACAGTAGAGGAGATTTGGTACCTCCTTATCGCTGGCCCATAAAGGAGTGAAAGGAAGTGTTTTGCAGTTCCCAAAACAACACGCAAATGGATCTTTCAAAGGCCTTCTGGGTCACATGCAATGCGTAAAAATAATTTTGTTAATATCCTACTTTGCAAGTGACACATTAGGAGCAGAAAAAAGTTGCAGTAAAGTTGGGTTTTTTTGTTGATTGGTTTCTTGTTTTTAGTGCTTTAAAGCACTTTGTGATGATGTTACCTTCTGTCACACAGCATCTGTCAGGACATAGTCAGAACAACACAACAGCCCATTATCCGCCTGGACTCTGAATGACCTTGCTCTTACAACCTTTAAAGCTGATATATTTGCTTTCAGCCCAATTAACATAGAACTGTCCAATCTGAAAAGTATCATAGGACCCTGGCCAGTATGCCAGGTAAAATTTTAGGATCAGGCTTCACATTTCCATGCAGTTTCTTATAAGTAATTGATCAGGCTTATCACTGCACTGGTCTGGTTCCCATTTCTGTTTAGTGACTTGCAACTAGTAGAGTAAGATTTGCAAGTCTTCTGATCATCCTGTTTGCATCATTCAAGTGAACTCACAAGAAGGGCAACATTTAATTGGGACCACTATCATGAAGATACAGAAAAATAAATACTTATCACCATTCTCATGGTATTTCTCTGTCTGTCTGACAGTTTGTCTGCCCAGTGGTGAGAAGAGCAGCTGTTGTTCCTGTGAAAAGGGGTATGCCTGGCCGAGCAGGGTGTGCAGTGACATGATACCCTGCCCTTCTCTCAGCCTGGAACCTGCCCTGCCCTGTGGCTACATGCAGAAAATGCCTTTCTATGGACCTTACTGTGAGCCCCAGACTGAAGGTAAGGGGAAACGGTGCAGAACTCCGTCACCGTACAACTCGTATACTGGTTAGAAGTCAGAATAGTGCTAAAAGGTGGGATAAAGCAGCATGTCAGGACTGAGCTGGCTACCACGTTGCCTGTGAATGTGGAAATTCTGTAGAGATGGTTTAGAGCTCTTGTGACAGAGGCCCTTGACCCAAGTTACTTGCAGATATTTAGTGCCATTTGGAGCCCCAGCTCCTGGAGTCACTCACGTGCCTCTTTGTGACTTTCTGCTTTTGCTAAGCAAAGAAAGTTTCATCTCATCAGATTTTCAGAAATGTGACAGAAGTCTGCCATTGTGCTCAAGAGAAGAGAAGGAACTAAAAAACCCAGCACATGTCTTTGGTTTTATTTCATGACTCCAGGGACAAGGTGTCCAGGAGTTTTTAGGAACCTGACTGATGACCGGTGACAAAAGGATGGACACTTAGGCCTGATAGCACTGGGGTGGAGCACTACCTGTTGTCTCTGCAACCCAAGACAATCACCCATGAGGCTCGGCTTCTTATTTGTGATGGAGCAGCATGCAGAGATACTCAGAGGCAGCACTAGATCTGGAAGCAGTCCAGTATTGTCAGCATGCCCATTCCAATCAGCTCTGCTTTTATCACTGGGCAGTCCTATATCCGTATTGCCGTACTATTTTCAGGACTAGAGGTAATACCTGTTTCATGTGGAGGTTGCACATCCCTTAGAAGTCCAAGCCCCTGGGTCCAGAGCTCCTTCACACGTGGTATGGACATCTCCTTAAATGAACCAAGCATAGAAAATTCCAGTATCTCTCTAAGCATTTTATATTATTTTGTGCTCACTGATGAGTCTCCACCCAGAATATTACCTTCCGAAAGCACTGGGGATTTTTTCATTCATTGCAGGGAAACATAGGTGGAGATTCATCCTGTGTACCTTTCATTATGTAAAAGTTAAGTCTCTGATCAAAGTTATTCATCCCTATAACATCCTCAATATCTAAAGCAATATAGGAATTCAACCATTGCAGGAAAGCGATCATCTTCTGAATTTTTCATCTTCTAAAGACGTCTACAGCTTTGTATCAACTGGAAAGGGAGTCTAGGTATCTAGCAGATGGCAGACATCTAAATTAGATATAGAAAATTAGAAGAATCACAACTTTCTTATTATACAGATAAATCTTGGCAAGTTGTAATTATTTTAAACTGAAAGAGAGTAGATTTAGATTAAATTTAGGGAGAAAATTTTTAATATCAGAGCAATGAGACACTGGAGCAGGTTGCCCAGAAAAGTTATGGATGCCACATTCCTGGAAGTGTTGAAGGCCAGGTTGGGGGGGTTGACGTCGATGATCTTGAAAGGTCCCTTCCAACCCAAATCATTATATGATTCTAAGATTATTGTTAGAAGAAAAAGCTAAGAAATCACTTTTTAAGCATTGCTTTTATTATTTTACCTTTATGTCTTTCCTCACAGACTCATGTGGTATGGGAGAGCCCATTGTAATGTATATGTCAGTCAGACTCGACATAGACTTTCTGGATGATCTCAGGGATTCTTCTTCTGTATTATACCAAAAATACAAAGCTGACCTTGAAAGAGCGGTAAGGGCTGTAGTTATTCATCTCTGAAGTAGAGAGCCCTCTAAGAAATATGGTGTTTACCCTAAGTGCCTTGGATATAGGGTGGCCTGTCACTGTATGTGTGGGGAACTGGGAAGTATGCAGCAGTGGGAGATACAAGGTGGGCCAAAGCTGACTCCATTGAAAGGAGTAACGGTATTCTCACTGTTTTTAATATGCTGGCCCACCAGGAAGTATTCAGGGATCTTTTCTATCTAAAGCATGAAAAAAAAATCACAATATTTGTCCGAGCTCAAATCCATGGGAACACACATGGAATGAATCCATCAACAGACATTTACTCCGTGAGTGTGGTGAGAGCACCAGGCCCATTCTACCAGATATGCTACATGCCCATACTCACATCAGTCTTGAATGGAGGGTTTCCTATTTTAAGCACACTGGAGTAATATACAGAGCACTTACCCCATGTCATATGTCTTTGTTTACAGTTTAATGCAAGCTACAGGTGTTTACCAGGCTTTGTATCGGCAACAGTAACTGGTTTCAGGTAAGTAAATAGTTTCATTTTTTCCTGAAGACACCAATCTTTCTGTCCAGTCTCCAGGAGACACGAATTAGCAAAGGCTACATTCACCCTCGCTGGAACCCACTCCCATTATACACAGACTGAATAACAGTATAAATGCTGCAAAAGAAAGCCCAGCTATGAGCATGGAAACAGGGTAAAATTCGTCACTCTGCAAAAGTCCAAGAAACGTAATCATTCTCCATCTAGTTCAAAGCCTTATATGGGAGAGACTGAGTTCCACCCAAAAGGGGAAAAGGATGCGAGTAATCCTCACATCATTTCCTAGGTCATGAGGAAGATGAATTAGTACATTGACTCTGGATGCAACACTGGATAAAAGAGACGTTACTTGTGTCCACAGATATTTAAATGCAGCTGTATTTTAGGTTTTCTAAGGGAGGTTTACTATAAATAAACACCAGACGAGGAAGATGTCACATAAAGGTGTTTGTTCTTAGGAAAAACTGTAGCACAAACTTCTTGTATATCAGAGCAAGTCTTGAGTCCCAACAGGAGCCTTCACAGGTGAGCCCAGTGAAGCCTTCCCAGCCATACAAGATGGGTCACCACCAATAGAAAACCACTAACAGACAAGGATGTTTAATTCTGATGCTTTTCTCATTCTTGTATCTGTTTAGTCCTGGAAGTGTTTTTGTGAAATATGAAGTAAAAGCAGAACCAGCAAGTGCCAATCAGATTGATAATTCCAACAAAGCCGTACTACAAGTTCTAGAACCATTCTACCAGCCAAAACAATCTACTTTCACAACAGAAGTGTCTTGTAAGTTTAAAGCTCTCTCAGTACTTTCCTTCAACTCCTACTTTAGTATTTTTAGCCCAAATCATGTAGCTTCCTTATACTGTTGATTATTTGGTACACGTCCTTCAAAACCATTTATTTCTCTGGCTGTTTCTATTTATCCTTTGTCATCAAAACTTAGGACTTTCATGAGAGGACCGTGCATGCAGTACCTTCCATGAAGAACCAAAGCCTTCCAGCTACTCCACTGGACTTGATGATCTTAGAGGTCTTTTCCAGCCTAAACTATTTGATGATCCCTGATGCAGTCTCTCTGAAAGGGAGAGAGATTGAACACCCTTAAGTTCACCTCCAGAACTGAGACAGCTCTTCGCATGTCAGGCTGCCGCCACTTCCTACTCCTTAGAGCAAAATGAAAACCTCTTGCAGCTTGCATGAGAACACATTCCCCTTGGCTTCCTTGGCACTTTTCCATGCTGCTGCTGGACAGTGTGTTACAATTCAGTTGCCTTATCAAGTGCTCCAGAGGCGCTGTAGCCTCAGAGTGCTGGAATGTCTGTCTCAGAGGATTATTTCAACCTGTTGCTTCTCCTGCCAGTTTATCTACTTAGCAGTGGTGGTGGTATTTCTAGCTCTCTGCATAAAGCCTGCTGGGATCTTTGGCTGAAAAAGATAGTAAAAGAATATATAGAGGGAAAATCTCATGGCTTCTATCAGAGGTAGTGCCCTGCAACTGTTGCTGGGTGCATATCAGTTGTGAAGCACCTGGGAACCCCATAAGATGAAAGACACCACATAGTCGTGAAATTGCAGTAATGCAGAATGTTTCTCTTTGTTTTCCCAGATCAGGTAAACTTCAAAGTGGAACCCTTGAACATTTTTGAAGGGGATACAGTAGCACTGACTTGTGAGATAAAATCAGCATTTCACAGGGCGACCTGGTATCACTTTGACCAGATCATCTCAACCAGCTTCCGGCATTCAATAGAGACAAGTGTAGGAAACAGAAGGTCGATTCTTAAAATCACCAATGTTACGATGGAGGATTCTGGTATGATTTTATATCATTAAAACAGCAGATGTAACCTCTAGTGGGGCTAGTTCAGAGTTACAGTTTTACGTGTGTTCATGTTTAGGGCTTTTCAAAAATCAGAAATGTAAACTGGTGGCATTTTGTTGGGAGGACTTCTTAGAGGAATTATGCATTATCAGAGTTTGGACTCAAGCTCCCACTCAGTTCTCTTTGGTCCATGAATTATACACTCCACTTCAAAAAGGGTAGCCTGTGACCAGGTATTTGGGCACAAACATGTGAGGTAGAAATCATGAGACCAAAAGTCTTTAGACTGAGGATGTTCTGAACCTTGGTGTCTCTATTCCTGTGTAAGTGGCCTACTCACTTGGCTACTCCAGTGGAGAAGGGGAACCCACATTCCTAAAGTATGAAGGATGTTTGGAGCCCTGACTGCCCATTTCAAAAACAAGGCAGGCTGCATTCAGGGGACTTGTGCCTGAGAGAGTGACTGATAAAGGGAAAGGGACCTGGGGGTCCTGGTCAGTGGCAAGTTGGACATGAGTCAGCAGTGCCCTGGCAGCCAGGAGGGCCAACTGTGACCTGGGGGGCATCAGGCAAAGCATCACCAGCTGGGTGAGGGAGGATCTCGGGAAAAGGTTCTTCACCCAGAGGGTGGTTGAGCACTGGAAGAGACTCCCCAGAGAAGTGTTCACAGCACCAAACTTGACAGAGTTCAAGAAGTGTTTGGACAACACTCTCAGGCACGTGGTGTGATTCCTGGGGAGGGTTCTGCTCAGGGCCAGGAGTTGGACTCAGTGATCCTGATGGGTCTCTTCTGCTCAGGGCATTCTATGATAAATACTCTGCTCTCTTTGGCAGTACCTTCTGAACAGCCTAAGAGCCTCCGTTCCAAGGCCAGTTCTAGTGGAGTTCACCCTGGGCACTTAACCCCTCGCCCATTCTGTGTAGGAAACTTTTGCACAGTCTACATTCTTACCATGACATATTGATGCTGAAGGACTATGGGCAATATACAGGTCCCAAAAGCACCAAGTCCACGAGATTTTAAGTATTTCAGTCTCAGAACACTGCTCTCTTTTCAAGTACCTCTCAATATTACCCCTCCTAATCTGGATGTATTTGGTACCAGAAGTCTGCAGAAAACATCCTGCAGGTGACCTGAGGGCACATGTTGATCAGCAAGTAGCAAAGCCACTGCAGAGTAGGGAGATGTGAAAACTAGATATGGAAGTAGATCCTAATTCCAAATATAGAGGCAAACCCAAAAAAACTGTTCTCAATGCTAAGATACTGTCTATGCTTTACAGGTTACTATAAATGCACTTTCACAAATGGCAGTCAGTCTTACATATTGAAGGCCAGAGAAAGAATATCTGTCTCTCCACTACATATCACTCCAAACGTAAAGGACATCGAAGTTATATGTAACAGTCCTGAAACGCAAAAGAACAGTCCTCAGCTGTCCTGTTGCATTGACAGACACTTACCATCATTTATTGCTTCCTGGAAAGTAAATGGAACAGTCAATATGACAGGTAAGATTAACAAAAGGCTGTCTTTCACCTGCTAGGTTTGTTCGTGCTCTAAAGATCTCCTCCTAACTGGCTACCACGAAGTCCTAGGATAAATACAGGCTATGCTCCAAAGATCTGGCAGAGGGAAGTACAGACTCCATATGTGCCATGCAGGTGCCAGTGGGGCTCTGGGCATCTCCATGCACTGTTCAGACATTGATGCCTTAAACTGTGACATCCTGGATGGGAACAGCTGTCTGGACCAACATCACACCAACTTCTTCCAAAAAGCTTATTTCTGCATTGACTAATTTTGGGAGCAAGGATGGGTGCATCAGTCTCTACTACTACCTCCAGAATCACCAGTGGGGTACCAAGAGCTTCCGTGTACCACATACTACGATTTGGCAACCAAGAGAGGCAGGTGCTTTGAAACAGCTGCAGCACAGCTAAATACTGAGAGCAGTTTCCCTTTCCACCTGTAGCTGTGATTCAGCACATACCAGTTGTGTCAATGGCATTGCATAAGACTTTGCTTCTAATATAAAGAGTTAATAAAGGACCAGGTAAATGTGCTACAAAGAGTTACAAAATGACATAAACAGAAGTGCTAGTAATGTCTATTGAAGCATCATCCTAAATGGTCCATTGCCCTTTTAATATTTTATGTTATGTATAAATTAACTGTTTATTGTTAACTGTTTGCTATAAATGAAAGTTAGCAGAAAGTGGGACAGCAAAATGAGAAAAAACCTTCAAAGCTCATGCACACAGTCATTTGCACAGAGAACAGGTACTGTTGTACAGCAGTGTTTGCAGAGAGAGGGGGGGATCCTGGCCTTCTGCAATGAGCTGTTTTGCCCTTAATTCCCACGTCCAGGCTTTCCCTCAGGAACTCTGCTGTGCTTTCCTGATGCACTAGGATGCACTGTCAGCTGCAGCATAGGACAGCTTTTGTGCTTCCAGCTAAACCATCACTCTTCAGATTTAAAGTTGAATGACTGTCAAGTACCTACCAATTTTTATTTCAAATTTAGGTGACATTGACATCTGCAGTATATACTCCTGGTTTACTTACCTTTACCCATCCTAAATATGACAGATAATGAGGTTAGGCTAAACCAGAATGGTCTTTGTTTTGTCTTACCCTGGGTTTTCCAAGTAATGCTGTTGCTCTCTGACTGGTTTTGGCAGTAGGTGCCCAGCACTGTGGTTAGATTCGTCTTCAGGCACTTGGAAAACCACTGTGAGTGTTGCCAGAGTAAAAGATGTGAATGAACTTCAGCAGTGAGGAGTTAAAAGTGCCATGCTGTCAATTACATACAAGCCCATAAGGGTTTCTTTACCTAGAGTGATCGCGTGTAATTTCCAGATGTGTTTTTGGACATCTATAACCCTTCAAGGGATGTTTATTTCTCTCTAGAAGTCTCCAGTTTGGGTGGAAACTGCACTGAATACGAGCTCAAGATCAAGGACTCACTATGCCCACCTGAGAAGTCAGGTACAGTGACAACATATACGTGTGAGCTGCAGACTAAACACGGAGCCAGGGCCAATCAAACCATCAGAGTGACGTACCTCTGGAAAGGTGAGAGTCAGGTGGCTGTGACAGATCAGCGGCTCTTTAACATGTAGGTGGCCTCTGTGGCACCCAGCATTTGCAAGAAAATGATTAAAAGTGACTCTCAATAATGTGACTTTTGTCTTGTGTTGTCTCAGCCCACGTAACAATATCTTCAAGTACCAACTCACCAGTTCCCGAGGGATATCCATTCAATCTAACATGCGAGAGTGATGCGAGCAGTTATGACAGTATCCGTTGGACAATCCAGTCTGGAAGTGACACAAAAACAGTAGACTGTGATATGTGCATCAAAAATAGCAAATTCCCAGCCACATCTGTGCTCACAGTGAAGTCTGCCACACAGGACTGGAGCGGTGAGTGAATATGCTCTTATTGTCTACAAAGGCAATGAAATCTCTGTGCCAGATCATTTGCAGCATCCCTAGCCCTGCAAATCAGTGTGAAGGCCACAGTAAATAAAAACCCCACAGTTAAAATTACAAGTGTTGGAGGACAGCAAGGCATGATGCTGCCAACAGCACTGTACTTGTTCGGCATTAGTGCTCATCACTGCGCAAAACCTGAGGAGCACTTCTGTCGCCCGAGACATGTTTTTTTTCTATCACTTCTTTTAGGCACCCACATCTGCACAGTCTCCCAGCAAAACTTGGAGAGCTCTGCCAATATGACAATTGAGGTTATTTCATTGCCCCTGAAGCAGAACATCCTGATAGACCCCATTGCAGCATCGATACCTTGTGGAAAGCCACAAGCCCTCGAGTGCTGCGTAAGTGCGAACACCACGGAAGATTTCTCTGTTACATTTGTGATTGGACAAAATGGATTTCCAGTTGGTAAGATACAATAAACTTACACAATCATTAGTTTCACTATATGTCATAACCCAGTCTCTGGGTTTTTTGTTTTCAGTTAGGTCTGTGCAAACAATTCATATTCACTGCTTTTATGACAACCCACAAGTACTCCTGAGGGTGTAAAAAAAAAAGGGAAATGGATTTTTTTTTTTGGGATGCCTGAGGAACATGGCTGGGATCAATAGAAGAGCAACTGAAGTCACTGCTGTAGTGATAAAGACATAATGGGTAAACTCAGTGTTTGGTTTGACTTGCCAGGCAGGGCGAAGTGGGCATTCTTATCCTTGTTCAGGTTAGAAATTGCTGAACTCCATTTATTTGCTTTTATCTTTCACTCTGCCACTTTTTTTGAATGGAGTATTGAGAACATGTTACTTTAGAAAAATTTACTAATTCACAAAAAAGGTAAACTAATCCATTAAGAATGCAATTCAAAGAACTGTTCTGCTTTCTTCAAGGATACAGGTAACAACATGCCTTTAACAGCACAAAAGCCCAAGTTTCTCCATCTTAAAATTTAAAGCAATTCTGCAGCTTCGCTGACGTATTTTTATATACTATAAATTTTCGAGAGAGTTGCTTTTTATATATTAGAAGTTTTCAAGTGAGTTACAAAACAGTTAATTATAAAAAACCAGAAAAGAACGTGCAGGAGTGCAAAAACAACAGGCTGAAGAGTAAAGCAGGTAGAGACTGAGGAGTCCTTTGGTAGCTAAGAAAAATCCCAAGATCTTCTTGGAAGAGACTGCAGCCTGAGACCCTCAGGCACAGGCATACGGAAAAGCGATGGGAGCGTGGTACAGATCCTGAGTTCAAAAGAACCATAAGAACAGGAAAAAAGTACCCTAGCCTAAATGAAACACCTGTGGTAGAGGCAAGCAGAGTACTCTCCAAAATGATTTCCCAAGCAAATTTTGGTTCCTGAACAGTTAAAAAGAGTTTGGGCAGGATTTGCTCATGCACCAGTAAGAGAAAACATATTGATCATGCAGCAGCTTCCAGATTTATTAAGTGGGGATTAAGAGACAGAGATGAGTGTACAGAGAGGAAGCTTTTTCACAAAGGAATTTTTTTTTTGTAGGACCCACAGAAAAGAAAGTTTTGCTGAAGCTTTCTGCTGTTTTCAGCTGACTGACCCCAAATCTGTGTTAACCTGTCTTCGTCCATCCATGCAGGGAAAGAGAAAAAAGGAAATTTGTTTTGCTACACATACAATTACACAGGAAGTGACTGTAGCAAAGAGAAAGAGCTCACGGCATATTGCAAGTTTAAAAATCGCAAGTTTGAAAGTCAACAAGGAGTTGACAGTGAACATATAAGACTGCACCTGATACCTGGTAAGGAAAAAGTTACTATTTATAGCTGTTATATTGGAGATCCCGTTGTCTCTGTTAAATCAGATGCCGCAAATTCATCACCAGTGACATCTAACAGGAACAGTTTTTGTTAGCTAAGAATTTTTGTCTCCTTTTTTTTTTTTTTAATGGGAAATTTTTACATACAGCGGAAAATATCAGTTTTGATGTAATTTTAAAAAATAAATAGACAAGGTGTTTTGTCTTCACTGTATTTGACAGTGATCCCAGTATGTTCAGAGCAGCAATAGTTTAGTCATCTTCTGTCCCTACTTCCTTCTGGTGCAGGCTGCACCACCCAATTTCATCCCCTGTGTTGAAATGTGGTCATGCATCTCCCGGCTTGCACCAACATTTTATCAAAGATCAAAGGTTTTGGTGTCTCAGGAAGAAGTCATCTGGCTCCGGAGGTCAGCCTGTGGGAGAGCATATCCACTTGGAACACAAGAAGGGCAACCTCCATGGGGTGCTGCAGGGACCAGGGCAGACCTGGCTTCCTGTCAGCTCTGTAGGGAATGTTCGATAGTCAGAATTCGGCATCACTAAATCCAGCTTTGATGTTTAGTTCTGACAAGAGTTTGGATATTTCAGCTTTTTATTCTAAATTGGAAAGAAAATAATGTTGGCCATTCCCATAAGGCAGAAATTTTGGTTTTTCTGCAGTAGTGGTGCCTACAGTTGAATCAGTGTATCTGCCAGATTTCACTCTCTTGGGCAATAAATACGCAGACACTTTAATTACTTTAATCAGCATACACTGATATGACTAACACAATCAAGGCCAATTAGCAAGACTCTGTTCAACAAAAAGGTATTGAGGCCTCACTATCAAGGTCTTAATAAATTTCTTATTAGTGCTACAGCAGCGTTGAGTCCCTTAGCAGAACAAACTTAGTATGAATTATTGTTCACTTAGTGGTCAATATAATCTCACTCCACCTCTCTAACCTTGTAATCTAACAGATAAATCCTAAAACTTTGGGTATTGGTTTGTTGATTTGATTCGGTACTCAAAAACTGGAGCTTTATTATATTTCCTTTTTAATTTATTTATTTATAAAAAAATTGGGAATGCAAGACATATAGATCCTGAAAGGTTGTAATTAATGAAGAGAGGTAGCTGAAATCCTGATTTAAAGACCTCTGAACTTCAGGAAGGCACAGGTTTGATGGGGGTAATTTATTAATCTCTCTGCTTCTTGTTTTCTACCTCTGTGACTTTTCTCTGTACAGATAAGCAAGTTTCCTGCTCAGACAGATTAGGCACTGGAATAGAAAGGGGCACATTGATAAAGCCATGCCGTGAGTTAGATAATCCAGATGGTTTTACCCGAGGCAGTACAACTTACAAGTGCATCAACAACTCATGGAAGGTCGCGAGGAATGACTGCCTGTCTGTATCAATAAACACCCTGCTGAGTGGAGCCGAGGTAGCAGTTATGGGTTTTCTAGAGTTTGGGGTGGAGAGGTGGGGGGAGAAGAAAGAGCAAAAATTTTTGTTGCCTGATTTTTGCTTATCATAATCTAAAATATATGAAGCATTAAAACTTTCTTTTGAAAGCTAGAGAATGTTTAGCTGTATCTACACAAGTCAGTGGAAGAGGCAAGGTCCCCTCCTCTGGCCCAGAGGCCATGTGGCACTGCAGGGCTGATATCCACACACATGAATGCTCTGTCTCCCAGGCAAGGTGACCTTTTTCATAGCATCCATAAGGAGCAGTTGCTGGCCTGGAGTGTTCCCTGAGCCATGCTCAGGGACTGCCTCGATGAGCACTGTTTGGCACAAGCCCAGAGCAAGCTGCAGAGCACACCGACAACTCCAGGCTACTGCCCAACCTCATCCCCAGGCCCTGTTTACAATGCCCACTCCCCTGATCACTTCACTTTATGGATAGGTGCCAGGCCTCTGTTTTCAGCCTTGGTATCCTACCGTAGTGCTCTTTGTTTCATCCAGAGTTACGTTTCTCTCAGTGAGACTAAAGGGGCAAATTTCACCTGTGTGATGTACCGTTATCTTCTGTTCCAGTCCTTGGTCAGCAGCCCTGAGTCAAAAGCAAAACTACCTAACTACCTTGCAGAGCTTAAGGAACAGCTTGGAAAGGAGCTAAACACAATAAACAGTTCTCCTGCAAACTTAGGTGCAATCGTTTCCATCCTGGAAATGGTCTCCTCTATCCCAGCAGATGCAGATGAGCTCACTATTCAGGTAAGGTTTTATTTTAAGTCTTACCTACACCTATCAAGCCATTTGGCTCCTTTTGTCACAGGGGTTGACGTTCTTCCTGAAGAAGTTTCAGAATTAGTTAGGATGAGGAGCAGGAAAGGAAGGGAATGAGGTAAAATGACAGCAAAGATACAGAGGAGTTCATAAAAAGTCAAAATTATGAGGACAAGCAGCTTCTGCATGAAAGAGAGGCTGCTGTGTGCTTAGCAACTAGAAATGTTCTAGGGACCCACAAAAGTCTCCAGCATTCTAAGACAGAGGGTAGGTTTCTATTACATATTGAATTCCGGGAACCATGATCAAGCAAGGAAAAGAAATCGGATGTTACAACAAATGAATAACGAAAGAAATATAAGAAATAATTGGGAACCTTGATTGTGAGGTACAGAGGAAAAGCACTGTTCTTCTGAACAGAAAGGTGCAAAGAAACTTGATGGTTTGTAGATGGAGGACCTTACATGAGAGAGATCAAGAAATAAAAGATAGCACAAAGGCTGAGAAAGAAGGGAAAGAAGGTTGGAGAAAAAAAAATACTAAGTAATATGTAAAAAAGAAACAGTCACACAGATCTGCCTTTGGAAACCTTAACTTGAAAACAGAGCATGCAGAGGGTTAACAACTGAAGATTTCACATGGATTGAGCAAAATAAGAAAATTCTGGGCTTTTTGAAAAGGCAATTCTAGGGCCATGCATAAATTACCATCAGAAACAACAATGGTTTGTGTAGCATTTCAGTAACTACATTATTCTGTTGTTTTTCCAGAATTTCCTCTCCACAGTGGACTTAATTGTTGGTGATTCCACAGTTGAAGCTTGGGAAGACCTAAATAAAGAGAAGACATTAAAAAGTTCTTTGCTACTGCAGTCAGTAGAAAACTTTTCCCTGCACCTCCGACCAGTTAATAACACCATCCCTTCTGTCTCTGCCAACACTGTGCAGCTACAAGGTATAGTCATCCAAGAAAACAGCAACACAGAGTATAGTAAGGGCTTCCACAGTACAGAAAACCTCACAGTTAGTGTGCTCATTGGTGAAACTGAAATTCAAACTCTAACCCAAAATTCAACCATTGTCAGTGTGATGTACTCGAAACTTGGACATATTTTGCCCCGGAATGAGTCTGAATATATGAATGGCTTATTGATAACAACAACTGTGAGCAGCAACAGAAGCCAGAAGTTTGAGGTTAATATGACATTTGCAAAGAAAAACTTGTCTCTAAAGATGCCCAAATGTGTCTTTTGGAACTTCACACTCAACAAACCTGGCGGGGACTGGGATACTCGTGGTTGCACACCCACAGAGTTAGAAGATTATGTCATTTGCTCCTGCAGTCACTTGACATCATTCTCCATTCTGATGTCACCTGATAAATCCTCCCAGCTAATCTTTGAAAATTATATTTCTTATGTTGGCCTGGCTATTTCGATCTTGAGCTTGGTGATCTGCATTATAATTGAATCCTTGGTCTGGAAATACGTGACAAACAACACAACCTCCTACATGCGCCACGTCTGTATAGTCAACATAGCTACATCCCTCCTGATTGCTGACGTGTGGTTCATTGTCACTGCCTCCCTCAATGACCAAAACCAACAGCTGAGCAGAGATGTCTGCGTCATGGCCACATTCTTCATCCATTTATTCTACCTGTGTGTCTTTTTCTGGATGCTGAGCCTGGGCCTCATTCTTTTCTACAGACTGGTGTTCATCTTGCACAACACAAGTAAGACCGCTCAGAAAGCAGTGGCATTCTGCCTGGGATATGTGTGCCCCTTTGTCATTGCAGTCATCACCATCGCTGTCACACTGCCAAGGAACAATTACACCAGAAAGGATGTCTGCTGGCTCAACTGGATGGACAGCAAAGCTCTCTTGGCCTTCGTCATACCTGCCTTGATCATTGTGGCCATGAATTTGTCCATCACTGCAGTTGTTATAATAAAAATACTGAGGCCAACTATTGGGGATAGGTCAAACAGGCAGGAGAGGAACTCTTTGTTTCAAATTGGCAAAAGTGTGGCCATCTTGACACCACTGTTAGGCCTCACCTGGGGATTTGGCCTTGCCACCATCATCAGAAACAGTCATCGAGCTTTCCACATCCTGTTTGCTCTGCTCAATGCTTTGCAGGTGAGTTACACCTATTTTTGTTTCCTCTGTGATCATTTAATATGGTGACATTATTGCAGTGTTGTGCTTGGCAGGGCATAAAAGCAACTGGGAAATGCTCAGATATGCCTTACACATCCCTATTCCAAAAGGGCTCTTTGGGAAACCCATTCCAGGAATTCAGCAGTATTTCATATTCTCATCTGCCTTATCAGATGTGCCTCATAGATAAAGCTGACCTAAAGATAACTTCCAACTTTGCCAGTAGTTTTGGGAAGATCTTAATTTCTGAAGATCAGAAAAATAGAATCATAGAATCATAGAATCAGATGGGTTGGAAAGGACCTCTCAGATCATCAAGTCCAACCCTTAATCCACTACCACCACAGTTACTAGACGATGGCACTAAGTGCCACATCCAATCTCTTCTTAAATACCTCCAGGGACAGAGAATCCACCACCTCCCTGGGCAGCCCATTCCAATGCCCTATTATGTTCAGGTGGGCAAGCTGGAGCATCTCTGGTCTCATTTACAGTGCACCTGGAGGCATCAAGTTATGCTCTTGTGGGTTCAAGTATAAACAACATAGAAGTCACCAAGAACAGTTGAGCAGTACTAATAATAAAGAGAGGAACTAACCAAAACACACGTGATTGAGAGTTTTCAGTCAGTCTGATTTTTACAACCACCTATTTAGGTGGCCAGTAGGATCCCAATACAGCAAGATTTCTTGAGGACAAAATAGTTATGACTATTCTCTCTCTTTAAGAATGGCATCAAAACTGTGTGCTTCAAACCAGACTCACTGACCTTTTACATTGTGAACCTGCTGGTTCATCTGGGGAGAATTGGCATCACATGTCTTCCATACACAAAGGTTCCTTCTTCCAAATATGTTTAGCGCAAGCAAACTATCTGTGTTACTTTGTAGACCAGATGAACACAGAATTTAAATAGGCCAGGCCTGGTGAACTCCTGGTGAACTCATCAGCAGCCCGCTATGTGATATGAAGTTGGAAAAACGCCCCCTGTCCAAGAGTTCAGAGTTTAAATAGTCAGCAAGGACAATGTTTGAGATAATTATGAGGTGCTGCAATTAAAGGTCGCTGTCATCAAACTGCATGTAATTATCTGTCTCCTAGGGATTATTCATTTTGGTGTTTGGGACTCTCTGGGACAAGAAGGTAAGGACTCAAACTACTTCCTAAATTATGTCAAAATACTGTTGGAATTTGCACAGATTTTCTGTATTTACTGACTGATTAATTTTTTAACAAATAGATACAAGAAGCCCTGTTGAAGAGGAATTCAATATCCAAATGGAGTTCACAGCAATCAAAGGTTAGAACCTAGACCTAAGAATGTATTTCAGTTACTGCTGAATAGTCTAACATTCTCCAAGTGTCTCTTAAGTCAAATGCACTTTTTATTTCAGATTATTTATTAGAACTAGTCAGAGAAGACACTAACAACGTAAATATGAACATACTGCCATTTTTCAAAGCTCATTATTTTACTTATAATTGGTAAAAAATGAGAAGGAGGTTGGTGGATGTTTGCTCTAAATTCCACAACAAAAAATATAAAATGCAACTGAAACTTTAGTTAGAAAACAGAAAATTTCTGTGGCTCTATTACTTATTCACAATGTGAGAGAAATGCAAAGGGGATTTCTTGGGTAAGATCCCCTTCACCTACGAGCAGGAGAAGACGGAGTTACTGTGACTTGAACTCGTGAAACAAGGAGACAAATTAGCCTCCCTCTTTTTCTGCGAACAGATAACGGGAGGGAGTATGAATCTTTCATCGAATCATGTCTATGTGTTGCAAAGACTCATATTTTAATGAGCAAAAGATAGAATGTAAATGAATGTGCTTCCGGAAGAGGAGAGGCTTTGGTCCCACACCCTGCAAATTCCCGAGTTTAACACAAAATATTCAGTGTCTAAAAGGAAAAAAAAAAAATAAAATAAAAAAATGTTGCAAACAAGGACTGGATTCTTAAGGAAGATCCTGGAAGGCTTCTCTTCCACCCACAGTGTTCCTCTGGCCCAGTGGCTCTTGCATTCCTCCCTGCATTGAAGCACAGCTTGAACAGGCATCGGAAAATACCTCTGCTTGGGATAGGCATGCACATTAAAGGGGGAAACCAGTTCCACTACCATCTTTACAAGAAAAATAAAGTTTACACAGTGCCTCAGGAAAATGGCTGGCCACTCATCAAAGCAAGATAAATTAGAGCAGGTTGCTTAGGACATTGTCCCATCAGGTTTTCAGTATCTCTAAAGCTGGAGAACACACTAACTCTTTTGACGCATAAACTGTGGTGTTTTGTCACCCTCAGCATAAAAAAAATAATTTTTTTCTTATGATTAAGGGGAATTTCTTCCATTTCAGTTTGTGCTCCAGAGGTCAAGACTCAGAGAAATGTTCCATAGCTGTTTGAAAAGGGTAAACTAAGGCTCAGTTGCTATAGGCTACTGGGCAGCCTTGGAGCTGGACTGTCCTGTGCCAGTCACACATCTTTCCCTTCACACCTTCCAACTTTAGCAGCTCCTCGTTCCTCTCTCCATGCGTCCTTCCCCATTACAGATCTCACAGCACCATAGGCCTTTCATCCAAAATAACTAAAGGGAGGCTGAGGTGTTTAAGCCACAGGAAAATGTTGGCATGGGGACAACTTGGCTGGAGGATCCTTGGATCCAACCGAGGGCAAATCTGCTTATGGCATTAAGCAACTACTACCCATTAGAAAGGATGGGGAACGGTCTCCCAGTGTGAACAAAGGAGTAAAAGCACAGAATTAAAGGCTTTTACAATGAGGCTTGACAAACTTCTCAAGCAGAATACGTCAGGCCAAGCACACAGGGAGCTCGTGTCCTCAGTGACCCAGGATGTGTCTTACAGCCCAAGGAGAGGGCCAAGAGCTGAGGCCATGGACTGATATTCACCTCACAAAGAGCTGTGCTGGCTGAGGACATGTTGTGCTCGCAGAGTTGTTTGTTGTCCTCTTGCTGCTGATGCCAAAGGTGTGTTCACCTCCACTTCTGCACCAGGGGAGCCACATTCCCAGACTCAGATCATAGAATTTCAGCCAATAGGAATAAAATACCTTTATCTGGGATGGAGATGGGTAAACTGTGTATTCTGACACAGAAGTGCTTGTTTGCACTTGCGCTTCTGCATTTGCCAAAGATGCCAGGATGTGTAGGAATCACAGAGTGAATTGAGTTGGAAGTGACCTTAAAGATCATCTGGTTCCTACACCCACCCTCTGCTCTCCCGCAATCCTTCTTATATGACAATAAAGCTTAATTTTATCCTGGTATATGAACAGGGTTTATTCAGAAGAGCCTGTACTGGTATTGCTAAAGAACTAGGAAGCCGACTTAAAAGCCAGGATAATTAAGAAGATGAGTACATAAGCCTGAAAGGAATTCAGGAGTCCATTAAAGTTGAACTTCCAGTTCAGAAGAGCAGCACTGGATCAAATCACTCCAGCTTCCACAGGAATCACAGAACGTCTGAAGTGGGAAATTACCTCCAGAGATCGTCTAGTACCACAACCCCCACTTAGAGCGCGGTCATCTAGAGCACAGAGCTCTGTCCAGTTGGGGTTTGGGTAGCTCCAAGGATGGAGACACCACAATCTCTCTCTGCAGCCTTTTCCTGTGTTTGACTACCCTGACAGTGAAAAAGTTTCCTCTTAAGTGGGATTTCCAGCATTTCTACTTGTTTCAATACCTCTTGTCCTTTCACTGGGCACCAAGGAGAAAAGTCTGGCTCTGCCTTCACTCTGTTCCAGTCAGAGAGTCCCCAGCACATCCTGGTCTGGGGGTTTGTTCCTCCCCAAGGACAGAAGGACTTTGCAATTCCCTCTGCTGGACTTCATAGGATTCCTGTCATCCCATTTCTCCAGCCTGTTGAGGTCTCATAATTAACAAATAAAACAATAGCAAAGTCTTTTGTTGATTTTTTTATACACAATTCATTTACCTTTTTCCTCTACCACCTTATGATATAGGTGACATTACACAACATTGCCTAAATTCCCCACCATGGTACAACTAACAAATGAGGAGGGACCGAACAAAAAAAGATGAGTTTTCCGTGCCTTTTTTTTTAACATGCCTTTTGGAGGAATCTAATTAAATTCTCAAACCACTCCAGAAATGCAAAAGAAACTTCATTTTAGCAGCAAAAATTCCTTCCTTCCCATCAGGGCTGCAGTGAGTTGTGTTCTAATGCCCTCTAGTGTGTCAAATTAAATTTGCCTCGGATCATCTCAGGCATTGGCCGTCAAGGACAATCTCCATTCACATAAATCTTAGCTTTTCTCTTTACCTTAATGGCTATACTGCCTCAGATAAGGGACCAGAACCCCGTACTGCCTCGTGTAGCTCTGGAGCCTAAGCTGTCTTCCCTGGCCAAAAGTTAGAGACAAGCTGTTTGTGTCCTGTAGTTTCTTTTACAGTTGATCTCCTTCATCACCACCATAAACACATAAATGTGTGACCTTGATGCCTCACAAACATTTATCTTGGCCCTCTCTGGATTGCTTGCTTGTACTACTGAACAACAGTTTACTGGAGACTTTTTTTTTCTTTGCCTCAAATGAGGCTACAAAAAAGTTCTAGGCTTTTGACAAAAACCAATTTTCTCTCTTACAGTCATCCTCCCTGATCCTGGTGACACCAATGCTTGCTATGAGCTACCCGTTTTCAAGAACCTTTAACAACTTATGTGGTAAAACAGGTATGTGACGATAGACCTTCCTTACCAAAGCACAGACAAGGGGCTTTGCCTGTGTTCTCACTGTCAGGGTGTGCCTGTCCTGATACCCATCAGCCTGTTTGTCTCTCCATGCATCCTTAGATGGTATTTAATCTTCTAGTGCAAAGAAGCTGTAAGAAGTAGACTGTAGCTTAATGCTAGCAGCATAATTGTCTGTCTCTGAAACAGGTGGCATGTTTCACCAGTTCTAAAACCCAGTAACTGAGCTTAATAAGATCATGACACAGTTCACTCATTATTCATGTACTCTTCACCACCCTAAAGCTGTATCTCTGCAAAGGCTCTCTGGCTGTCATTTTAAGGACATCACCATTTCAGTTATGACTTTATTTGCAAAAAACATTGCTGGAAATATAATTTCATTCCTAAGTGGGTAGTCTTTGCATCCAAACATGGTCCAGAGAAGATGGTGAGATACAGTCAAAGCAAGATATGGAGGAGTTTACTGTAGACAAGCATCTGCTTTTTAAAAGCCTGTTTATTAGTCAGATAATGGAACAAGAAGACATGACCACATTAGCCAGGCACAGGAGCCTCCCACCAGAAGAATGAGACTTGCCCACAACTGCTTTCCGTGCTTCTGCCACCTGAAACTCCCCTATTATTATCTCTCTTCCACACTCTGCTCTCAGGCTCCATGCACTTGGGTCTTAGGTAGCCTTGTGATCACAAGAGCAGTAAGCTGGGATTCATCCCAAGAGCCTGTGTCCTGGATGGATCCCCATGCTCAAGGAGGACCACTAAGTCCCTCCGTTTGTGTGAGTAAATCACAGTCCTATGACTTGAGTGGCCATCCAAGGCTGTGTCACCAAACATGGTGAGTTCTATGGTTGCTGGCATTGCTGTAACCCAGGCAGTGTCGGGGCTGCTGGGCAAATCAGAGCCACCTAGGTCATCAGCATAGGTGTAACTGTCTCTATTTTATACTGCCAACATGTCCCAGGGTATCTGTCCTAATGTCTTATCACTGTGCTTTGTTTTGCAGGAAAATACAGAGTGTCTTCTTCAGAGCCATCCACCTCTTCCTCTGAAAACACTTCCAAGGCATATTCTTTGCTTAACTGAAGCACTGCAAATGCTAAATCACATAACTCTGAAAGGACCTCTGCCCTTTCCAAGACACACACAAAAAGTACCCGGGAGTCATGGAGAAGTGGACTGCTTCATTTTGACTAAACTGTGCCTTGGCACATTCTTCTGGAACAATCATTTCTCAGTAATGTGTAAGGCAGGGAAGCTGTGAGAGGTGGAATTTTACAGGGTCTGCCAATCTCTCAGAAGAGATGACAAAGATTTGAAGGCCTTCAAGTGCAAGAAAGGACATCGGGAGTGACGAATTCTCAGCCCTTAAGCGAGTGCTTAGCACTGTGCAGTACTGAGCCATGAATTGCAGTGCTATACACAGCTGTTGTCCAGTGGTTTTGGTTTTTACCCTATCAACCCTCTGAATGATCCCAAAGGCCTGTGTAGATACACAAGTACCTCATAGCTTCTCTCCTGCCCTCGTATTACAGTCTGGAAAGGCCATAGGGTATAGTGGCCTTCACCTTCTATTTAAGACTTTTCTGGAACCAAAAATTCCCAACCGAGAAGGTCCATTTCAGATCTTCACTTTTGACTTAGCTAAAATTAAGACTGTGATGACTCCTGCGTGGTCTTCTTTCAGATAGAATGTACTGAAAGCCCCATGTGGCATATTTTTGAAGAAAAGGAAGCTTTATATCTTTAACAATATTTGTCCTTCCCTTGATATGTAATGTGGTAAGACAGAGATGTTTGCTGCCCTCTGCCACAGAGGGTACTGCATTTATTTAAAGCATAGTAGTGTTAAGTCTGCAAGGAGTGTCTTATGTAAAGTCTGTGTGTTTGGGTCTCCTCTTAGAGGAGAATCACACTTGGAGGGCTCAGAGAGTCAACTCTGCAGTGAATATAAATCACCATGTGCCAGGCAGGATGAATGGTTTGATATAAATTATTGCTCTAACACTACATTTGTGGAACCAGTTATTTCCAAGCCTGTATACTTTTAAAGGCAGGATTCCTGTCTTAAGCAGAGTGCCATAAGAGAGCAGGCAAAGTATCTATAACACACACAAATGTACAAAGTGTAATGTAAAATATGATAGATGGAATTATAAAGGTTTAGATTTGAGGCCAATTTCAAATACTGCTGTGAGGTGGTACAGCCCCATTTGGTTGTTGGGGAATGAGGCCTATGTTTACCAAGGGTGAACCTGTTCCCAGAACTTTGGGATCAATCAGGATGGGAAACTGTTCCCTTCCATTAGAAGCATATGTGATGGTTTGGTATGGGCAGGTGGTGATGACTGAAGACAATAATCAAGCAACAATCAAATGCAATATTTATATTGAAAGTAATTGCGTTTTGCTTCAAGATATAAATATGATACTAGAACTAGAACACATTTAGAGATGAAAATCTAGAATCTCTGAATGGCATGGCCAGTGGAAACTTACAAATCTGACCTTTGCACGTTGTCCCAAGCAAAACTTGTCTTTAGGCAGCCATTTGGTCTAATTCACTCTGGAAGTAGCTTGTGCAATATCGACTTGCTGGAGAACCACTAGGTAAGAACAGGCTTTACATAAACTATAAAGTACACATCCTTGTAGGCAGCACAGTTCAGTCCCAGTCCCACACCGTGTCTGCACTGGAATGCAGACATTTCATCTCTGAGGTTTCACCACACCTCCCAGTTTAGCTGAGCCTGGGTCCTGCCTGCATGTGAATGAGAGATCAGAATGTGATGCCAAAGCTGTCTGGCACCAAAGGGCCATCCTTGGGTGGCTATTCAAAGCCTTGTTAGAAATGTCAAGTCCTTGCCTTGTTAGAAAAGCCATGACAATTCATCAAAGAGAAGCAGCTAAGAAATCAGCTGTGCAGCCTTGGGGCCAAGGCTTCACTTGGATACACACACAGATCAAGGTAAATTGGGAGAGAAGAAAAAGTGGATGGTTTGTCCCTACTAACAGGCTTGCTCTGAGCACCAGGATGAACCCAAGTGGAAAACAGCTCTCTGTGTACTACTACTGCCATGAGAGTGCATTTTGCTTTGGCTGCCATCCCTTGTGACGGGTACCTGATAAGTACAAGGGTAGTGTCACCCTCTGGGATTATTTGCTTTCTGAACTCCTTCAGACAAGAAGAAACTGCTTTTGAAGGAAACCTGGGTATCAAAGTTTCAGGTGTGAAAACTGTTAGAGCTTTTGGAAGCAGAGATCTTAGGTCATACTAGATCAGTTACTTCCTGAAGTAAGTTCGAGGGTGTTAACATCTTATTCATCACACTCTAGCACCACAGACCCAGTCTTCATCTTCACATACTTCCACCCCTCTCCTTGACTTTTAAGATGATGATTTCCAAAGAGATGAGAATTTAATGGCAGCCATGACAGATTCTACCCTTTGATAACTGATAATCTGCTCCCATTTCATCCAGAGCATGCTGAAATCATGAGTTTTATAGATGTTTAAAAACCCCTTGGATTATGCCCCCAGAATAGATTTACATTTGAAGATTTGAAAACCTTATGTGATGAGACTTTTTAGAAAGACATCTAGATTTAATGTGAAATCATTTCCCTGATAGCAAATTGGCCAAAAACATGCCATAGTAGTTTATGAATTCTGTGTAATAGCTAATCAGCATTAGTAAAACATCAGAGCTCCAGGGAAAGTTAGTGTTGATGTATTGGTTTACATAACTATAGATTTGTACCCTTTAGATTGCTTGAGCAATTTTTGTAGGAACATTTCTAGACTCTTTATATATATGATTCTGTGTGACTTTTACCAGTGTTTTGAGAGGTTCTACCAGTTATTTGACCTAAGTTTGAACTGTGGCTGAGAGTAAATGCATGGACTCTCAGCACTGCTGCTTCCTCTGGGATGAAGAAATGAAATTTTCAAACACACAAGAAAGGCATTGTATAAACTCTCATCAGACAGCCGTTCTACATGACACATTTTAACTGCCACATCCCTCAGAGAAAGCAGATTGCTGCCAAGGTGTTGATAGAGCTTTCCATCCATATGTTGACTGCTCTTCTACAGCTTGTATTCATCATTTTTCACTGAAAATCAATGTTTTATGAACTATGGAAAAACACCAGGTTGAGACTTATTGCCCCACAGTTTTTTTATCTTCTAGCCATCATGGAAATGAGGACGATGGTTAAGACAATGGTTCCAGCAATTCCACCAATTGTCATTCCCAGGATGTCCCCATGGACCTGTCTTGACTCACACCTCTCACCTGTGAAGAAGAAGGCTTGTCCTGATGGGCACCTGGGAAAAAAAGTACAGACCCACATGTGTCAGGAATTTTGTCCTGTCCTATAGACTCACCTGAAGGTCCTCACATTCATGATCCTGGATAGCAGTTCCCATTAGAGGAGCTCATGTCACAGCATCCCCACTTTGTTTGGATGCTATTTACATACTCTGGAAGCACCACAAAACGGGGTTTCTTTGCCTTATGCAAAAAACTGGCTGCTGGTGGAAATCAGTCACTGTGGCAAAGTGTTTTGTTTCTACTGTTCCTTGAAGACCTAATGGCTTAGACCTCTGAAATCTGTGTGGCTCTGAACGCTGATTAGCTGCATAATTTGAACAAGAAAGACAGAGCAAGGAGGGAAGAGATCTGTGGTACCTGCAGCTTGCTTCTCCTTTCACATTCACACAGACCCCATCATTCTGGCAAGGGTTTGGGTCACAGGGGTCTTGCAGATAAGGCAGCTGGTCTTGAACAGACTCCATATCCTGGGCTGCTCTCTTCTGCCTCTCAAGGATGAGGCCTCCCGTGAGGGCAGATTGTACAGATTCAACAGGAACTTCAGTGTTATTGAGGTGAATTATATCTTTTAGAAAAGGAAAGTGGAGAGAAAGACATCAGATATCAGTGGGTGAAGCTGTATGTAGTATACCTCCTACCAGGGGCTCACACAGTGTCTTGTGCACCAGAGGGTACTCCTTGTCCATTTGCCTTTTAAAGACCTCTTGCTGTTCCACAGCATGTGCTGTGTATTTAAAGTTTAAGACAGAAAATAATACTGAAATTACCGAAACTGGTTAGGTAAATCTGTGATATTCTGTACTTCAAAAAATTACACCACATGTGTTTGAAAATAAATACAATGGGGATGGCCTTTTAGTTAGAAATGGACATAGCTACTGGTCAGGGTGCTTAAAGTTGCCTAAGTTAACCTTCCAAAACTCACTGCCATTTAGATCCCTCTGAACTCATAATCACTTTAGTCAACATCACCCACCTGAAACTAAGACACAGAAAGGTTTTTTAAAGTTGATCCCCATTAGAAGAGAAGATAACTTGGAGACAGCTGCAGTAGTTACCTGAATGTATGAAAACAGAAAGAATCACCCATTTTGTAAGGAGAATAAGGAAAAGGATCTTTACCATTAAATTCTGCAAAAATAATCAGGTCATCATTTTTCAGGAAGCTTCTCCGTCTCATCTCACTGTGGGATATGAAGTTATTCCACCCCCAGGATACAGTTCTGTTGCAATTGCATGATTCATCAAATGTTCCAGAAATTGATGGTTTATCCCATATCACAGCTCCACTACCATCTGCAAAGAGAATATGAGTGATGAATAAGAACCACAAAGTTTTGCAGCTGGAAGTATGACATGACTTTTTTTTGTGTTAAAGTGTTGAATGGGATTTATAAAATCAAGTTCAGAGCTGAAATGCCCAAACAAACCAGAGGAGACTGACAAACTAAGGGTGCCAGCAGATCCTTAGGTATGGTCTGCATGAGGATTCTTAGTCTGTGTGAGGACATTGAAATGCACAACTCTTCTTTCATTGAGCACTAATCAAACACCAGTTACCTCCTCATTGTCACCAGCTAAGAGCTCCCTCCTGCATAAAGATAATCCCCCATTAGTTTTTAAGTACCCATGGTTTAGAATTTATCAGATTTGGGTAATTTCTATATGTTAAACATATTCACACTTAAGGTTTCAAATGTCCTATTGAGAAAATATGAACTAAATTTCCACTGGGAAAAATGGAGAGGGATGAAGATTCATCCCTAGTATTTTATTCTGTAGCAAACCTAAAATTGTCCTGTTATTTCTTTCATAGAATCATAGAACTGTTTGGGTTGGAAGGAACCTTAAAGCTCACCTAGTTCCAACCCCCCTAGTATGGGCAGGAACACCTTCCACTAGACCAGGTTGTCCAGAGCCCCATCCAGCCTGGCCTTGAACACCACCAGGGTTGGGATATCCACAATTTCTTTGGTCAACCTGTTCCATGCCTCATCATCCTCCCAGTGAACAATTTCTTCCTAATATCTAATCTCAATCTACTCTCTTTCGGTTTGAAGCCAATTCCCCCTTGTCCTGTCACTCCATACTTCTGTGAATAGTCTCCCTCCATCTTTCTTGTAGGCTCCCTTCAGGTACTGAAGGGCTACAGTGAGGTCATCCTGATTGTTCAGCCTTCTCCTCTCCAGGCTGAACATTTCTGAACTAACACATCCATGGGAAATCCTAGGGCTGGATGTGAATCTATGGTGTTACATACTATATAAACCTGGAGTTAAAAGGTGGTGCCTGTTTAAAAGAGTTCATACTCTGCAGCCTACTCCCAGCCAAGCAAGACAGGCTTCAAGTGCTGCAGACAGATCTTGCAGGTATTTTCATGGGTTTTTTTTCTTAACTACAGCTACAGTGTGAATGCTGTGCATTCAGACTACGTATGTTGAAGTCAACCGAACGTGTTGAAGTTAACTGAGCTTCCAAAGTGCATTATCATAAAATTGTCATTGATTCAGTAATGGATACAATATCCTGCCGGCATTGCACCAATCTGTGGTGATATGTCACCTACCATAGTGGACAAACCACAGGTAGAATGGGAATTGCCAGCTCTTGCGAGAACTCTGTATTTAGAGTCAAACTCAGATATCGCAGGCATTGTTCATCATAACACCAACCTTATAGGTGCCACTTTTCACATTACATGATCTTCCACAGACAGGGATTCTGAATCACACACAGGGAAGTCGTACTCAGGGAAGCGTCCCAAATCGGGAAATGGAGTCAAGGTTGCCCAGCTCTGAGTCCTACACTCAGTCCTCTGACTTGGATTCCTTGGCTCTCATTGTCAACATTCCCCCAGGCAGACACACTCACCTGAGCTAACATGGTCTTTGCTTGTGGTGAAGCTTTTGCTCGAGGACATCCTTTTCAAGATGTCGGGGTCCTGGTCCAGCACCGTGAGCGTGGCTTGGCGGTTCAGAGCCGGCCACTCCAGCAGAGCATCGTTCTCTCCACTGCACAGGTGAAAGGCAATGCGAGCGTAGCCTGTGCTGTTATAGTTGGGGATCACAGTTATGCCAAATCCGTAGCCCTCAGGGCTATAAAAACGAGGGCTTTGAATAACGCTAATGGATGTGTCCTCAAGGATTTTGCTGAAATTCTTAATGACCCACACGGCTGTGGGACAGGGGGTCTCTGTCAGGGTGACGTCATCGATAGCAATCCCACCAGATGAAGAGCTGGGGTTGCCCTTTAGTCCTTGGAAGAGGTAACGGAACTTCTTCTGAGCATTGAGTGTTACATGGGCAATTTTCCAGTTGGAGTCACTGTCAGCTTTGGTGAAAGGAAAGCAAAACATTGCCATCAGTGTGATTAGAGGCATTATGAAGTAACTTGTTCTTAAGCCATCCATCCCAACTGCATTTTTAGATAACTGGACCTCTCATGGAGTCCTGAAGGTGATACTGTGATTACAGTATATCCACATTGCTTTATCATCTAAATGCTTTGGACATTTTGTACAAGGAACTGTTCACATGTAGGGAATGACAGTCTCTAGTATAAAGGGCAACAGGCTAAGGGCTAAGACAAAACAATAGGATGGGAATCAATGATGCAGTGTGTTAGAATTAGCTGTTCCTGACACTTTTCCAGGGACTTATCCTTCCCTGCAAACTGCTGCAGCCTGATATAGGCAGGTCCAGTTATAACAGGTCTTGAGTTTTGACAACAAAGAACGTGGTCCAGCGGTGGCTCAATTTGTCCTATTTAGCAAAATCACTTGAAGTGGGAATCCAGTTCACATGTCCAGAACTGCATATGCTTTTATATTTCTGACCATCTAAAAATCAGACTGGGATTCTTACTGACTGCAGAGGAGCACAAGTATTTACATTTCAGCAGCTCAGTGTTAGATCATATAACAGCCTGTGGAGATACAGTCCACTGACCTCCAGCACAGCTTGGAATCCTTCTCAATCACCAAGCATAACAATGTATTAGGAATGTTGTGATTTCTGCTGTGAAACACCTACATTACATTATTACAACCACAGTTTGTCTGCTTAATGCCCTCATGTGATACCAAAATCCTTATTCATATTGCAAGACATTCTGGTAGCTTCAGGAAAATCGTGTTTCTGAGCCAATCCACTGCATTGATGGTTACAGTAAGACAACTCCTCCCCTCCACCCAAATATTCATCCAATTTCCAAAATCACCTTGAAAGGTTTGGATTTTCCTCATCTTGCGAACATTCCCAGTGCCATCATCCTCTTTAAGCCAGATGATCAGCTTGTCAGAAACGCTTCCTGTGGTCCTGTAGAAGAACTGGAGGCACTGCTGAGTTCTCTTTGGATAAAGGATTCGAGACTCCAGGACTGCCACCTCATCTGCTGTGCCAGAGCTGGTGTCAAAGTACATGAAGTAGCCAGCATCTGGGGAGAAAGGGTAGACTGTCACTGCCTCTTTCCAGATTTTTCACTAGCTGCATGGCGTGAATTTATCATTTCAACTGCACTCTCTCAGTAGTCAGAAGAGTAACACTAAACATTCATACTTAACATGAATAGTAGAGGAAATGTTATGTGATAACCATCCAAGACACACCAGGATAAGACCAGGAGTAGCAGCTTAGCACATTTATGGAACTCATTGCTGTCAGCTCATGTCAATTTTGCACTAGTTGGTCTAATTGGAAGTTATATTCCTCAGGAATGTCAGAGACATATGAGACAGAGGATTCAGTGCTGACCACAAAGGTAAATATGTTTTTTTCTTGATTTATAATGAAGATAATCTAAAGGTGAGATTCTTAGAGATTGTACGCTGTATTACCTTGTAAAGATAATTTCTTATCAGCAATAATGATAATAAAAAAGGATTGGACACAAAATTAGCACTGTACTGACCTTGAACATGAAGAAGAAATTTTTTTATAGCTTGCCCAAAGATTCCCAAACTCAATTTCTTAGTCTGAGGAAATTATTTAAGGATTCCTGCCCCTCGAGTTTAATTTCCCATTAACATTTTTTGAAGTGTGCTTTGCTTTAGATTTGAAATGTCTACCTTTATCCTTACATTTACAAGGATTTACCATCTGCACATACAACATATATTGGTATAACATATGAAGTTGTGATGTCTTATCTGTATAGTGTTGCTTTTTACTTATTCTTTACTATTCTTTATAGTCAATGGTTAAACTAATAAGTGAAATTCTTTTAGTTGTTGAGTGAAAGTTTCCTCTGTTGGGGGCTGGTTCCATGGAGTCTTGTCCAAGACAACATATCATTGAGTCACAGGATGGTTTGGATTGGAAAGGACCTTAAAGAACATCTCGGTCCTACAGTTCCAACAGTACTGTAGCTGCATGAAGGCAGACCAGTCTTCTGCACGGTTAATGGAGCTGTTTGAGCTGTTTATCAGGTTCTCTCTAACCAGGTCAGGGGAATACCCTCCATTCCCTCCCACATGGTAGCAACGCTTTGAACTCATAGCCATAGAAACCTTGCCAAAGGTACCTAATTGCTCTATGCAATGTATGACACTTCCCTTTAAATTTAAGTGTATTAAATATAAGCATCATCACCTGCTTCAAGTGAGAAATAGGGCTGGGAGCCTGATGTTGAAATAATTTTAGTAAGAAACCTCCAAATGATCTGGATTCGACCTCTTTTTTGATAAGAAAGTCAAATAAAGGCAACATTAAGCATCTATGGCAATTAAAATATGGCCCTAGAAGACTTCAGCAGACTCCATAAATGTTAAGCTGTACTTTCTGTCCTTCATTTTAGCTAGCAACAAGTCAAAAACCCAGGACATCAAAACTATTTGCGAGAAGTATGATCCACCTCTGTTAACAACTTAGAATTTACCCCCACTTGAGATGACTGCACAACCAGTTATCAAAAAATGTCTAAATTCCTGATGGAGTCAATGACCCTTTGGAGATGCCAACAGGAGAGACACTCCCTACTCATTCAATTAATTTCAACACTCTGGAGATTCTCAGAGGCACCCATCCCTCTCCATTAACTCTTCAGTACTTATTTTGTAGTGAGGCACTTAGATGCTACAGCCCAAGTGCAAGTAAAGTGCCCAGTTCAGACAGACTGGATTTTTCCCGATAAACTCAAACAGTTCAGTTAAATTATTGTTTCAGTTGCAATTATACTGTACAGAGCAAAAAAAAAGAGAGGGAGAATTAAGAGTCAGCAGGGGTTAGAAGCATGTATTTCTAGAAGCTGTCAGATGGTTTTCTTGAGTTATATTGTATTCTTGGACCCGTCTGACAAGTACCAGCATTGTAAGTTCTGTTCTTTCCAGTGGGTGGGTCACATGAGGGGAATAACCTACTCCTGAGTGCAGCAAGTCAGTGTTTCCCTTTATCAAAGACTAACAAAGCATAGCTGAACGTGCTTTTGGTCAGGGTTCTTTCACCCCTGTACTCAGGCAAAATTTACCACAGAAGTAATTTTTTGCTTGCAAGCGTGTAGTAGTTTGCCCTGTCTAAATAATAACAAATAAGGCTTTTGCTTTTCAGAACTGCCTGTTGTGATTTAGTCTTTATTTTCAGTTGTCAGCCAGCACCCTGTGACTGCGGCTGGGGCTGGCTCCACCCTTTTTGAGATCTTATTCCTTAAAAAAACCGGCAAAATTACAATTTGAAATGAAAAATTATCTGTAAATTACTATCATAAAATACTTTGCAACTTTCTTCTACCTCCACAACCAGCATTCATCAAGCTTAACTAAAAATGTGCATTGCAAGCACAACATTTATGAGTGGTTATGAGTGCTGTTTCATTCTTATCATGAGGCAACATAACTTTTACTCAGACTTTGGAAGTTGCAGTAAATTATTTTCCATGCTATATTTAAAAGGACTCTAGTTAAGATTGTTCTTTGTCCCCTTTTATCTTGCTGGTGTGGAGAACATTCCACTTAGCCGAAAAAGTTTGTTGAGAGCATGAGTGCAAACATAAACTCACAAGTGAGAAGAAAAAGGGCTTTTTGCTTAACTGAAAACATTACAACTCATTTCTGGGTCGTGCCTTAAATATGGTTATTTCATCTTGTGTTTTTAGAGCAGTCAGGGCTGGGTTTTCTCAAGGGTTGACAACGACAGGTTCAGAGAAGTTGTTAAAGACTGCATTTAAAGCACACAGACGTGCACAAGGACTATTACTCCAGCTAAGCCTTTTTCCACTGAAGAGTGTTCTGTTACTTCGGTTTACCTCCACAGCGCCCAGCAAGTGTGTGGTCCTCCTGCCCTGCCACACTGTTCAGCTGATGGACCCAGTCTAGGTCATCTCTGGTGCCCTGAATCATACCACAGATGTTGTCAAACTCAAAAGAACACTGGTCCAAAAAGGTGTGAGTTGAAGCTGAAAAAGAAAAAGCACACATGGTCACCTCTGAGTAATTTCTGCTCTATTTTTTGGGAGTTTTGTTTACACTAGTATAAACAACCTGTAGAGAAGACAATCCTCACATTAGCAGATGTGAGCCCAACAGCTCAAAAGAGGGAACATTTGATTTCTGGAGGGATTCCCTGCATAAAGACATTTGGCCACTTTGCAGAAGGTTAACAAGCACCCATGTGGTAGTGACTGGTGGTGTCTTTGTGCCTGTTTGTCAGCCTTGGGGACACAAGTCCCTTTGTGACCCTGGGGCGGTGTATTTAACCATTCCTCGGTTGAGGTTATTGCTCGTCATGTCTCACTTGTCTGCTTGATGAGGATGAGCGCTGTTCTTCCCCTTCAGCCAAAGTCCATGCAGTTACCTTAGGCCAGTTCAGCTGTTTTCCTACAAGCTGACAAATCCTTGGGGACAAGAACTTCTCAGTGACAACCATGATCAGTGATAACATTTTCAACCAGATTAGCAAAACAGACAGTGTTGGACTCTAGGCTTGGCTAATCTCAGGTACAAAACAATCTAATTAAGACCAAATGTCAGTAAAAGAGGACAAAGTGCAGTTGCATGCACCTCACAAAAGCACAACAAAGCTGCCCACGCACCAGCAGAACACAACCACAGGTCTGAACCCCCAGGAGCAGTGAGGAAGAAAAGATACGAAGGGCTGACTTTCCTTGACTAATTAACTTTTACAAGAGTAATGACAGCAGAACCAAAGAGGGGTATGAGGAGGGAATAAACTGTGTCTGCACACCACAGGTCCTGTCCTTGAGCACACCTGAGAAGAGCTTTTGTGGTTTTAGAGACATAACGGAGGTGAACCAGCCTGGCTCAAGTATAATCAGAGAAAGAGTTTGCCATGGTTAAATTACGACTTACTGCAGTTGTACATGCGATTCAATCTTTCCAGATCAATGGCACTGAGGTCCAGACGTTGTCCAATTATGTCATCAAACGCTGGTATCTTTGCTGTGATTGTGGGGACGTTGTCGTTTTTGTTAAATGAAAATGGTGCATAGTGCATCAATGATTCATAGTCATAGGGGGTGTTCAGGTCAGTGATGTAGCTGTCATCATACTTTGCAAAATTGTGCTCTTTGCCTAATAAAAGAACAGGAAAGTGCTTCATTTTTAGAGATTTTGGAAAGGAATGGCTTTAGCATGGCCCCTTGGATACAATTTTCTGAGGCAGAATTAATATACCCAAAAGCAATTACTTTAAAATATAATATTCAAACTTAGCAAGATTTCTGATTGTCATTTGGACAACAAAGCAGTGCCCTTAGATTGCAGTCCTGTGCCCTCACAGGTGACTTCACTAAGTTCAAGATCAAATATCAATGAGCTGTAAAGAACGGGATACATAGACGGTCAAAATAGATGGTCTAATAGTAAGGATCCTGAAGGATTAAGCTTAAGGATTAATGTATTTAAGATTAATGTATCCATTCCAGAACCTGTGAATATTGATGGAAACATTTCCCAGGATATTAGATCATATATGGACAAGGAGAGGCCCTGGAGTCCTTTGCTCACTAAGCGGACAGATATGACAGTCCTGGAGTGCCTCCAGGTTCTGTTCTCCTTTGAAGCAAAGAATGCATTAGCAATATGGAGGGGAAAAGAAAGATGTTTTTACCCTAGATTTACAATATTGATACGATATTTCTATTGAAATGTCTTTTGGAAACATGTTTCTCATGGTTTTTTGGTGAAATAATTTGCCCTTAGAGAAAGTTTTTCCTTATGAAACTGTCTGCTAGGGCAGAGAGAGGGAGCCATTTCACATGCTTTCCTATGGAAGTAAAGAGAGATTACCAGCATTTCCAACTACAAATAATATTTTCAGAAGAGTTGGCATTCTTTCTCAAAGAAGAAACAGCACATGGCTGTGCTGGTGGATAATTACAGTTTCTCTGCATAAAGACTGCCCTTCCCTTCTGCAGATCGCAAAGGTCTTCGGTCCAAGTCTTGAGATTACATAAGAGCTTGGGATTGTTTTCTTACAGACACTTGAATTGCACCTTTTACCAAAAATTAAAAAGAAAGACCCTCTTTTTAGTCACTCCTTTTCAAACAAATTATCATTAAGTAATACAGAACCAGATCTCACAGGGGACAGCAGGAGAAACTGCCTTCTAGGGACCAGGGGGACTGTGAAGAGTTTGCTGAAACTCATAGAGCCGCTGAATCTGATGATAGTAAGCCTGTAGGCAAGAACCTGCAGAGAGGCACTGGGCAGGAGACAGCAGGATAGAGTTCTACGTTATGTGTCCCATCTGAACTATTAATTTTGAGGCTTTTTCATGTGCAAAGGGAATATTTCCAGTTTCAGGAAAGCCTGAATCTCTGAATATAAAAACCTCCCAGATTTTGAGAGGACCTTTGACTAAAGAAGAGTTGCCTCAAAGCTCACCATCTAAATAAGTGTGCAATTTGCATTAAATGGCAAAAGGAAACAGACTCAGAGAGAGATGAATTGATTTGTTCAAAATTTAGAGATCACACCAGTCCTGAAGCCAAGGTGAAATAAAGTCCTCTGACTCCCAAGCAGGACCTCTCACTTCTGGCCTTAGACAGTCTCCGATCTTTGACCAAAAGTTGTACCAAAATTTGTTGATTTACAGTGGTCTCAGGTGTTTATAAAATCATACCTTTAGGAAGGTCTTAAAATTCAGGAGTGAAAATGAGATATTGATACATCTGCACTTCACAAAATCTGACCTGAAGGTTAATACTCACCTGGAGTAATTTCATCCCACCAGATGTTCACATAGTCATCCCGGTCCATCCTCGACTGCTCATGGTAAAATCCTAAAGCATGTAGGATTTCATGTTCCACAATTGCTCTGTAGTCACACCTTTCCCCAATTGAGAGAGTCTGTCCAGTATGCTGGTCCCCCACCAAGGACCAACACCTGAGAAAGGGAGAGAGTTTACTCTCTGTTAAGTAGAGATTTTTTCTCTGTATTTAAGGTCTGTGTCGGCTCAATAAGTTAAAATTAATATAATAAAAGTTTTAAATATAAAAGAAGTAACATAAATTGTTTAGTCCTACATCAGCTGCCATTTTGCCGAGAAGCATAATACACACAGAGAATCAGTAAACTCATCAAGACAGACTGAGTCGGCCTGCAATCACCTGGGCTAGAGAAAAGATCCAAGAGAATTTAGAATAGCTGCATCTGGTTCTTTTTAACAGCAACTATGCCTTGCATTGGATGGAGGTGTGAAATTACATTTTTCTGTGAGTGCCAAGCCCATCATCCACCATTCAGCTGACGCTAATCAAAAGTAATGAGGAAAGGAGCTCCTCAGCCGACTCACTTTTTAGGGGAGCCAGAGGGTGACGTGAAGGCAAGCGCTAAAGAGCATCTGCTTTGGCTGTAGCTTTATTTGCTCATCACAAAGCAGTGTCTGGTTGAGTTTACTAAGGAGCTCTGAACACACTGATGTGGGCACTGAAAACAAAGAGCTCGAGCCTGTGGTCTCATGAATAGCTGCTACCAGGGAGTTTCCAGCATCGGGCTCTTCATCACCGATTTGTCAAAAATCATGGTGCTTGAGGTCTTGTAAGAGAAATGTCATAGAACATAGAAAAGCTGAAGGCAGAAATATCAGTGCCTATAGACCTTTGGGTACTTCTGGGAAAACAGGAAATATTCACAGCTGATATAGTGAGAAGATTTTTGTGCTTTTCTAGATTTTCTTTCAAAAGACATTTAGCTGTAGGAAATAAAAATAAATCCTTCCAGTTCCTGAAAAGTTGGATCTCTGCGTATAAAACTCTTTCAGATTTTGAAAGAAGCATGCATTAAAGAAGAGCCTTATCAAAAAAAAGCTGAAATATTAAAATAAACTGGCTTTTCACAGTTTTTTTTGACCTGTCTTGTAAAGATTTCAAAATCTAAATTCTAGCTATTCACATCCTTGGTAATTCAAAAGTATGCAGATGGGTGTTGTTTCACCCTCCACCAAAATGGGAAACAACCCTTGGCAGGAAAGTGGAAACAGTTCAGGAAAACACAGCAATGCTGGGATTCACCTCATTGAAGAGTAACCATTCAAACAAACATCAGATTCCCATTTCAAGTTCGTCATCTAAACACCCTCTGCAGTCAGCAGAGGGAGGCAGCATCTTACAAGTTTTGTGTCTAAAAAGGTAAGAGGGATTGTTTTCTCCGTGGCCTCTTTTACTCTGCTGAGAGTGAACCTTTAGACACCTGAAGTCACATGGAATTAATTCCCTGCTGATCCTACACAGCAAAACTAAACAGAGGTTTGATATAACTCTTACCCATCTTCTTTTCTAAAGATTATGTAGGTTCTTTCTCCTTCATATGGCTTGAAATCAACGCAGGACTTCAGGCGGAACATTTCAAATGCCTGGAGAATTACTGCTTTGGCATTTAGATCTGGAAAACATGCATTGGGAAGATACCTTTAACAAACTGCAGATCATTCCCTCTAGAGAGGGAACGTATGTACACAGATACACGCAGGGGACCAAAAGAAAAATGATTGAAAAGAAAAATGACTGAATCTGATTGAATTGTGTTTTGTTATGTTAGCTGTAGAAGAAAGAAAAATGGTTTTGACATAAACAAGTTAGTTTATCTAGTTATTAGTTATTAGGCAGATTTTTTATCACAGTGACTCCAGTGCAAATAAGGATTGGAGATAAAATCTGAATGAAGTGTCTGAATTACCGAGGTCATCACCCAGAATATAGGGGATGGGGAACTTCCATTTGTAGGTCTCATTTCTTAGGGCATTTCGCTGATCTTTCTGAAAATGGAATTAACAGCTGGTGATGCATCTGCTGCGGGGAGATGAGCTGATCTGCAGCAAAAATACAATCAGGACAAGTGATAGAAAGTTTTAACTACTTACAGGGAGCATGATATCACCCTGAAAGAGGTCCTGTCCAGCAGCTGGAAAGCAATTTAATGAAAGACAATGTAAATGAAAGATCAAATATATTTCATTTCATAAACCATATTGAATCTACTCGTACAAGGTTAAGGTACCTGAGCACTTACAGAAAATATGTAAGAACCAGCCTCTGTACACTCAAATATAGGTAATAATAAAAGTAACAGCAGTTTCTTCTCTATATTTACTACTTGGCAATGTCTGCATTTGCGGTGGCCACCGTTATCCGTATCCCGTTTGATAACATCTTGCTTGCTCTCAAGCAGTGACAACAGTCATGCAGTGAGACAGTGCTCTGGAGAACACAGTAATGTCAAGCAATGCATGAGGAAGAATATTGCACAGTGCACCACCAAAAGAAATATGGAAATTTGCAGGAAATAAAGATCATGGAGAAAGACAGTACAGTGTGTTGTGTCTCTTCCCTTTGATTTCTTCCCACTTACACATAGACGCTCAATAAACATCTAAGTTGTTTTCCATCTTTGAAAAGCCTTATCAAAATCATATAAAGATGGGCAGAAAACGTTTTTGGGACTCCAGACCCCTTCCAATTGATGCAGTGAAGTGTGCTTCTGCCTTCACACCGTGGGTCTGTCCAAACTTCAGAAATTAAAGACTTCTGCATCCCTTGTTTACATAAGGTTGTAGTCCTGGGATAGATTCAGGTGTCATAGCCACAGCAAGGTAAATCAGAGCTCACTTGATTATATTTCTGTTGTTTTTGTGAGCTACCTATCATTAGTCTTTTTTACAATACAGAAAATTCAGCATTTTGCTCACAACTTTTCAGGCCTCATGAGAATTTGGAAACGAACTCACCCAAGTTGATGTCTGGAATGTCTTTGAATATCTCACCAGCTTTAGCATCTGCAAGACAAGACAAAACATTATGTGCAGATGTGGCGGCACATGCAAGCAGAAGAAAATGCTTCAGAACTCAAACTCAGCTCACAGAACACTTACCAGCGCCACCAGAGTGGTGCCCCACCTGAAAGAGAATGAAATAGAGTCAGTATAAGGTATGAGATGTCTGTGGACTGAAAGGAGCCTGTAGAATTCAGGTTTTACTCAGAAGTCTGTAGAAATTAGGTTTTACTTACAGAGAGTGGAGAACCATAAACATAACACAGGAGAAGTGTCAGGCTCAGTGGGAAGATGCTGGAGCCCATTTTTGCAATGGGAAAAGAAGCTGGTCCCTCTCATCTCTTGCAATATATAGGGAATGCTGCTGAGCTTTCCATGGAGCATCAGCCAACCAGCATCAGACTTTCCACCTTTGAAATATTATTACAGCAGCAAAATTTGCCTCCTGAATGGCATATGATGGCATTACTGTTATCAACTACCTAAGTCCACTTTGGAGGAACATTACAGAGACAAACGTGGTAATTTCATGTCTTCAGCTGGTAAAAGATCCACCCTGACTTCACAAAGGAAGTTCTCAATCAGGCCCAAAGTTGCTGACTCCTTCCACTGTGTTTGTTATCTGTCAGCATTACAATCTTCACTGCACAGGAGAAAAGCCGCACTCTTAAGCAGAATTATTCCAGGTTTATAGCACTCCAGTGCTATTAGAATTTGGCCCGGTGCCATTTTCAATTAATAATTAACATGACACTATAAAGATTAGAGGTACAAGAGATATGATTATGAATGCCCTGGCAGTGTTTTCCCACAGTTGATCCCATCTGAGAACTGATGCCCCTATGCACAACAGGCCACTCTTTGCCTCTAGAAGTGGTCACATGTATCAGTAGATCCCTGGCCTTCCAGCTTGATGTTCCTTTATTTTCTGGTGGTTTTCAGAGATCACAAACTTGTCCTGCTCTTTGCTGTCTTCTTTCTCAGGGGACATGGGGCAGGAAGGGCACATGAGCTAACTGAGCCCAGGCTCCAGAAATCTCTAGTTCTCCCACAGGTCCTGCATGATTCCTGTTATTCCCTTGTAAATGTCCCATGTGCCCTGGAGTGCCTCAGTGCCGTTGACTCATTTCACATCCGAAATTACAAGACATGAAAGTGAGCATGTTCACCTCTCTATGTTCAGCAATTAGGTAGGAAAAGGCTTGTGCTGGGGACAACACCACCCACAGCACAATGCAGAGGGCTTGAGTAGGAAGAGAAGAAAAAGCGCTTTGAAGGTGCTTCACACACTGCACCCAGCAGTGTTGGTGGGAGACACTGGGTTTCAGTGCGAAGAAACCTGAAATGCGGGTAGGTTTTGAGTGGGAAATGTGCATGTCGCAGAAAGGAGTCAGTCCTTCAACCTAAGCAACATATTTTCCTCCAAACAAACCGAAGTAGGAAGCTATTCGTAAGAGGTCACATTGAAGAAGAAAAAGTACGGAGATCTTTTCTTGTTTTGAGAAGAAGGGCCCCAGAGGACTGATCTTTCACATAGCACACATGGGTTTTCTTCGACACTTGCTTTTAGGAATGATTGTTTCAAAGGACACTGATACCTAAGCTGAACAGGACACACTCTCAGCAAAAGAGAAGCATGAATCAAGATACACCATGTAGAGGCTGTTTTCACAGGTGAGTAAAGAGAGTCAAAACACGTCACAAAGGCCATATTTGCAGATGTGCAGCAGTGGATGTGAGAAAGGAACAAAAAATTGAAGTAAAATCAGAGCAGTCTGAAAAACATTTTGGTTTTAGTCCCCTTAACTTTAAAATAACCCAAGAATCTAAAAAAGACATCTAAAGATAAGTCATTCTGAAGGCATATATTTGCTCTCACATATTTATATAAACTCTGAGACAGAAATGTGGCTCAGATATTTATGTCCTTCATACAAGCAAGAATGAAAACAAATGTCTCCTGAGCTGGAAAAACTATCATATCAAAGTGATAACAACCACATTGTTAATAAATAATTACCCATCCAGCTTCTCAAAATTCAGGTAAGTCTGTTGCACTTCATAGGGTTTGAAATCAGCACAAGACTGAACTTGTCAAAAGCGTCCAGGCCAACAACTTCAGCATTCAGATCTGAAACACACAGCACAGGATAACAACAGCAGTTGCTCTGCTTTTAAAGTATTATAAATACCTATAATTCTCAATAGTAAGAATGAATAAGTGTACATTAAAAATAGGAGCATGTATAAAATATATCTACCTGGATAAAAGAGCAGGAGGCTGTTAGCAAAATTCCCTGACTGAAGTAATTTTGGCAGAGGGTATAGGGAGAGATAATATCTTTCGTTAGATAATCCAGTAGTTTAGATAGCTGAGATAGCTGATAGCTGAGATAAACAAGCAGGCTTTTGGACTTCCAGGGCATTGCTCAGGTATTGAGGGGAAATTTTATTGCTTTTACATAATCTCACATATTGTCAACTTTGAGCTCAAGACCAGTAAAACCAGAAGAGATACGTATGAAATTAACAGCAATTTACTATTTGTTTCTTCCCCTAAATTGCTCAAAACTTAAAATAGTGCCTAAAATTAGATGACAACAAGGATAATGATCTGAACATTTTCAAATACATGCATATCTTCTTGGCCTGTACTGAGCTGAGACTGTTAGGAAGAGATAAGGCACAAACTGTAAAGGAGATCAACATGTATGACCTTCAGATTAGGATTCCCTGACTTCATTACTCACACTGCAATCCCCGATGGTGCTTTCCTGAGCACAATTCCTGGCTCTGCATGAGCACCTCAGGTGACCAAGTGACAGAAGAAGCAAATCCTGAAGCCTGACATGAATCAAACATGGGTACTCACAAAATCACATCACTGTCCACTGCACAAAAACATCATTACTATCTGCCACCCAACACGGCCCTCCTGATCCAA
>VZRE01015192.1:210265-235610 GCA_013396775.1 Cephalopterus ornatus | reverse complement strand
GGGGCGGGGGCGGTACCGAGCGCGCTCCAGCACGGCCCGGCCGGGCGGTCCTGGGCCCTTGTCGGGACGCGGCCGGGGCAGGAGCGACCTCGGGTCACGGCCTGGGGCCGGAGGGGCGAGAGAAGCGCAGGTGTCCCAGCGGGACGTTCGGGATACTCATCCCGACGATGAAACCCTCCTGGCCTGCGCGGTCCTTGGGAGACTGGGTCCTGCAATGCTGCAGGAACTGTTTCTGTGCCAGCCTGAGCCGGCTTGGTCCTCAGAGGCGGTCCTGGTGGTGTTAGCCGCAAAGATCGCTCTTAGGTGCGCCTGCGGCAACTCCTGCTGCTGCCAGGAATACGTGTGCGTAGAAGAGCTGTGTCCTGTTGAAGGAGATAGCAGAGCGTGAGAGATGAAACAAGCCGAGCGAATGCACGATGTTCCTAGTGTTCATCTGGTCACTTCCAGCTTAGGCTCCCCTGAACGCATGTAGTTCTGTTTATGTGCTATTTCAGGGTCCATTTTTCTCCTTATTCTGTGGAAACTCTTAGCATTGGAAATGCATCCTTTGGCAAATTGCTGTTACAGCTCGATGACTGAAGAACAGCTTCCTTTTGTTCGTTTGAACCAAGCCCCCTACAAACTTAATTTTATGACTTCCAAAGTCTTGATTGCTTTCTTTTTTCCTAGCAATAAAGTGCTGTGATTATGTATAAAATAAGATATTAGAATAGGTATGTGAGAGAGGGTACCGAAATAGATTGGTATGTGACATATGAGGAATTAAATCATATTCAAAGCTCTTGGAGATAAGAAATACTAGAGGTACATTGTAAAGCTGTGTATTTTTCTGCTGGAAAATCTTGGAGGTCACTGACAGTTGTGTGCAACCGTTCACGAATCATAAATGGTTTGGGTTGGAAGCGAACTTGGAGATCATCCAGTTCCAACCCCCTGCTGTGGGCAGAGATGCCTCCACTAGACCGGGTTGCTCCAAGTCTCATCCAACCTGGCCTTGAATGCTTCTGAGTTTTCATTCAAACACCTATTTTTAAGTCCAATCTTTAATGATTATAGTGTACAAAAACAAGGTGGAGGTTTTTTTCCTTACAGTTTGACCTCTAGAAGAAAATGCTTTATCCTCACATCTTGCAAATAAAGATTATTTTTGAAACTCCTTTAGGGAAGTGGAGAATTTCATCAGCAAACACGTCTGCAACAAACAAATCATTTAACGACACAAAACTGTGAGGGGGAATAGACATCAGTTCCCTTGGATGCAGTTGGCGTTTGCTAGTTAAAAGTACAAAATTGGAATACATTTCTTACTCAGCAGTCAACACTTTCTTGCTTTAAATTTTATGCAAATGTCTGTAAGAGGAGGTGACTTGTGAATGTTGAGGTTCATACATAGAGCAAGGTGAACTGTAGTAAATCTTGCTTTCTGGAGGACCAATTTAGTTTCATTTCTGAGAATTAAGACTTAGTTTTACATGCACATCAATTGCTAGTACCCATCAGTGCTGCCAAAAGAAACAACCCACCAAAAAAAGTTACTGTTTATTTGGGTAAGTTCCTTAGCTTGTTTCACACTGTATGGCCTTACAAACAATTATGCTGTCGGTGGTAAGTGGTGGGAGATAAGTAGCCTGACTGGTTTACGCTGCTAAAGCTATGCTGCTGCTAAAAGTGTAAGTGAAAGTGTAGCTTTATTTTCCAAGCCTGCTCCTAATTTATAGTTTAAGTGTCCTGTTAATTTAACTTTGATTTCTCTTAGGAGTATTAGATTAGTATATCTCAGGTATCTGAGGTGTAATCATAAATATTGAAATACCAGATAAAAGATGTAAAATATGTAGGTGCAAAACAGCTATTTTCTCTGAAATTCCAGGTCTTTGGAATTTGTTAAAAGCAATAACTCATGCATGGACATTTTTTTTATTGCTCCTTGGTATATGTGTGACACAATACCAAGTGGTTTTGCCTAGATTATGCTGCCACTGGTGGAGTAGTTATTACTCCTGACTGAATTTGAGCAATATTCTAGATTACTAAGTCTTTAAGATATTTTGCCTTGTTGACCTATGTTCTGAGATGAGTTTGTGCTGAAGGTTTCACTTTTCTGGAGGTGGTGATTCTTTCAAGCGTTACTGGCATATATCCTTGCACTTGCATGTCTGACGCGTGTTCTTTTGAAGAAGGTCACTTAGAAGGAAATGGAACATCCATAACAAAACTAGTACAATGGTCTAAATATACTTACTTCATTTTCTTTGGGAAAAGTGTTTTGGCGAAGTATTTTCAGAGTGATCTTAAGTATACGGCATGTTTTGAAAATGATTTTGAAAGTGGCCAAAATTATGTTATGTTTTAATTGCACTCATGCTGTACTTTCTGCTGATTTCTGGATTTCTTAATATTTGGATCAAAACTTCACTGTTAGGATTCACTCACATGTCGGATGATCTTGTCCTTATTCAGTGAGCACTGAAGAATTACATGCTATTGGACCATATGAAAAAATAGTAAAACTACCCAATTACACTCATTTAAGGTTTCAAACCTATCGCAGGGCAAAGAAAGCTTGTGGGTGCAGTTATACCTTTTAAGATTTAGATAGTTTTATAAGAGAAATTCTGTTATTTCTTAAATGGTTCTCAAAGGGGAATGGGATTGTGTCCCTTGTGTTTCTTTTTGTAGTCCTCATTTATGTATTACTTCCCAGCTTTCAGGTTTTATCTATATATCAGTAGTATATGTCTTTAATTCATACAATTTGGAGGTGTATTTATGTAATTTGTGGGTTCTTCTTCCTATTAACTTGTCATTTTCTTCCTCAGTCATTTTCTTCCTGAATCATTGATTGTTTTATGACAGGGCAAGGTATTACAGAAGTGAAACCTGGATGAAGAGTGAATTTTTTGTAGATTGTGTAAATTTATGTCTAATTTATGTTTAAGAAATTAACTTACTAATTTATGTCTAATATAATTAATTTTAATTAGACTTTATGTCTAATATGAGAAGCACTTATCAACACAGTACTTCTTTAAGAGACAAGAGATGCTTGCAGATGTCTGAATCTTCAAAAATAGTCCTTCAGAAAACTGGGAATGCAAATTTTTAACACTTTGAGAAACAAAATAAGAACGTTTCAATATTGCTATTAGACACTGCATGATAGTAAAGCTAAGGTGTGCATTGAGCTTTACCATTTTAGTTGCCTTTGAAGAAAAGACAGTGCTAAAATACTTATTTTTTTTGATCTTGCAGTATCTTTGTAACTGATCTTCCGCTGTGAAGCAGTAGAGACTGAAAAAGTTCTATTTCATGATACTCTAAAGAGGCAAATGCTCTGTTACTTCTTCAGTGTTCCACTGTGGTTGCTCTATTCCTTGCCGTAGCAGTTGCAGTACTAACTAGTGCCCAGCCTGAATGCAGAGATTTGAGTTCTCTGCAGACACGGGTCTCTATCCCTGATGAGTCAGTGCCTTCAAAATGCAAACGTTTTTTATTTGGCTTTTGGCAGAAAATTCTGTTTCCCTTACCAAATGTCATAGCTATGCTCTCAGTGAATTTGATGCTTAAATTGTTAAACAATTTTACAGTAAAAAAATTGGATTCAATTTTCTTTGTTTCTTCCCCTGCTCTCATCTTCCCTTATGTAAAATAAATTTTAAAATTACTTAAATATTGACAAAGCCTGATTCAAGGAAACTTGAGTTGAGAGTGTGACAGCCCTAGAAAACTGAACCCTTAAACAGATTCAAATGGCAGATAGTACAAGAAATCATAAAGTTGCATGTGGTAAGCTGGACAAGTGTTTGCTTTCTACATATGTGACTGCTGAAGAATGGATAAAATCATAATTATATGCTCCTACTGGTGTACTTGATCTATTTGTGGAGCTTGATATCAATTGAATAGCAAGGGTATTTGGTCCATATCCTGGCTAAATGGGTAGTAGAGTTGGCACTTTTCGCTCTAAAGGTGTTGATGAAGAGAACGAATGTAGGTGACAAATGGGGACAGGACACAGCGGAAAAGGGAGTCAAAGCAGCAGTGCTGGGGTAGCACACACACCAGCAGTTCACATCTGTGCTTGAAAGCTTTGTCCACCACAGAGAGGAGTTTCTCTTTGTCCACGCCCTTTGCAATTCAGGACTGTTCAGACCTGAGGCACTTAAAACGTGTGTTGCTAAAAGCCCAAGACAGTTGGTAAATCAGGTTGAGTAAAGACTGCCTGAAGAATTTGCTTAGCAGACTTTTAGTATTTGTGAAGGAAGTGCTACATGAGAACATTCCACTGCCACCAAAGCTACATTGTGAATTTTTTTTTACTTCTGTATATGTAATGTGAGTTTTCTTGTTTTCTTTTGCTGACAGAAATACAGTTTTGGGTTGTGACGAGCTCCAGCACTACAGGAACCAAGGTTTACAGTGAAGAGCTACTGCTCTGACACCGGCCAGTCTTCCTTGAATTCTGGTGTGCGCAAGTCCTTGGTGGAGGTTGCATATATACATGTTTTCATGAAGAGAAGTGAGAAACCAGAAGGTTATAGACAAATGAGGCCTAAAACTTTTCCTGCCAGTAACTATACTGGCAGCAGCCAGCAGATGCTACAAGAAATACGAGAGAGCCTCAGGAATTTACCTAAACCCTCTGATGCTGCTAAAGCTGATCACAGCATGGGCAAAATGTTATCTGAAGATCCTAGACAAGGTCGAAATCCTCCCAAGTTTGTAACATATCATAAAGTTCTGCAGGAGATAAGAAACTCACTTCTGCCTTTTGCAAATGAAGCGACCTCAGCTGTCAAAGGAACATCAGAAGTTAATCGACAAATGCTGCAAGACTTACAAGCTGCTGGCTTTGATGAGGTGAACTGTTTTATTTTGAAGATTTGGTGTTCTGCTAGCTATAAAATACTAGTGCTTGTTGGAGGGGGTAGTGGTCAGGGAATGTTTGAACAGCTTGATAAGCAAAAGAGCTTCTTCAAAATCAGGTAGGTTTCTTATTAGGGAATGAAACTGGTAATAGTGCGGGATGTAGAAGAGCAATAGAAGGATTTAGAGAGGCTTGGCTTTTTTTTTTTTTTTTAAGCATCTTGTGCAGATTGTTCTTATGTGATAGGTTGCTTTAATTGTATAATTTTAGGCAGAAAGGACAGGACTCTCTAGAACATGGATTTTGCCTCCAATACTCAATGGAATTTTGGATTGTGTTCAGTTAAAACAGGTTGATAAAATAGGGCCATTCTAAATTGAAAGGCAATACCAAATATTTTAGAAATTAATCTGAAATGTGGTTTCCAGGGAGGAAAAATGAATACATTTATAGTTCCTGTGTTTTCACTGGGACTTGCATATCAAAGTAAATCACACTCCTTTTCATACCTTCTTTGTAAACCTGGGTACAAAAGCAGGTTAAAAAAAAAAATCTAGCAAACCACTCATCTTTCTGAAGAAAAAAGGCATGGTACCAGAACAGGGATTAGCTTTACAGGAGTGTACTGCTAGCAGTAGTGACCAGCTCATGAGTTCTGCTGTCTGGGATGCTTCCATATTTACAGAGATCTACCTCTACCAAGAGTGAGCTGCTCCAAGAACTGGCTTTTGCTCAACAATGTCCCAGTGTCAAGTGTTGATAGTGATTTTTCATGTTCCTTTTGCTTTATCAAATACGTAGTCCAGTCTGTGCGTCAGGAAGAATGGAAGGATTTCATAATGATAAATTATTTTTACAATAATTTGTGCCTGCTCTCTGGTTTGTTGCTGAGGTTGGAGTTTTGTTGTTGTTGTGGGATTTTGGGACAGTGGTGTGGGGAGTGTGCATTTGTTTTTTCAAAGTAGATCAGTTCTCAGATCCATTTTTGCAGATTGAACCTGCAGTCATTTTTGCAAACTGAAGTTTGTGGTGTGTGGCTGAATAATAAACTAGAAAGGTATCTTAAGTTTGTATTTTTGTTGGATCCTTTGTATCTTGAAGCCTTTTGCTCCTACCCTTTGTTCTTGGATGCAACTGATAATTCCCATGACACTTGTGATTGTATGGAGCTCTTTTCAGGCAGAGTGCCAGTGTGAGCCGTTTCTGCCATGTGTTAACCTACAGTTGCATTGCCACAATAGCCCATATGGCACTGATCCACGTGTGCATTAGGAACAGACACAGCTGAAGTCAGAAAGCATTTTTCTTGGTGGGGAAGTTTCAAAATGCATTGAATTTATTTTTTACCTTTTACTTTTTAAAATATATTAATTGTCACAAATATTCTTTTTTTCTGGTTATTTTTTCCCCACTCCTCAGGCAGTAGATAGTATTCAGGTTAAAGTGGAACAGATAGATATCAATCAGTATCAGGTGTGTGTGTACATAGATATTTATATATATGTATAATAATTCAGGTAGAAAGCTGTTCATTGTCTTTGTTTTTTGTTTTGTTTTTTTTTTTTTAAACAACATCCTAAATAGCTTGCAGGAAATCTCTTTTGCTTATTATTATAAGTTCAGCCCTCAGAAGTTCTATGTAAGGTGATATTGTTTAAGACATTGAATACTTCATGTCACATAGGTGACCGAGTTTTTTGTTCTTCAGCTGAAGGAGATAGAGATCCTTTGGCTCTTACTCAGATCCTCTGGTTAGTGGAGAGGGAACTAAATTTTGTCTCTTAAAATATTGCTGGTTTTGTACTTTGAGATTCTGTGAGTCCTTATGGCCTGGCGATGTGAACTTGTAGATTTAGGTCTCTGTATTGTAGAATTACTTGGCTAAAAAGACAATAAATTTGGTTTAGAAGCTGGTTAAGAAAAAAATTAAAGTCGATAGGTAGAAATTAATGATGTCTCCTGTAAAAATATATTCAGTTTGGAAATTAAATACTCTGGACTACTTTCCATTTGCACAATGATCAAATAGCATACTGGTGCTGAAAATATACTTCTTACCACAGATAGTCTTGCCTGTGATAGTAGAAGTGTTGCAGACATAACTGTCTTGTGAAGGAGGTATGAGATCAAAAGTTGTATCTGATTTTTTCAACAATAAAAGCTGGCCTGTAAAGATTGAGACAACCTTATTTTATAGGTTTATCTATTTTAAAATCCTTTTTTAAGGTTCTGTTTTTCTGTAATTACTGTTTCTGAAGGTTGTGTGTAATTTTGTATGTTTGAGTGTTAAAAGTGTACACAGGCGTGATGAAAGAATAAATGTGGTTTTGAATTTGGGATTGGTCCAAGTGCTTCCCGTCTGAGCCCTCTGTGGTGTCCCTTTAGTTTGAGTAGGAGGTGGATGCTGTCTTATGTTTGTAGGTAACAGGTTCAAACATCGTGTGAACTGAAAGGATTGCTTTGATATGACAAAATATGGCCGTAACAAATCTCTAAAGACAGCGTGCTTAGCTACAGGGAGTTATGCTGTGGCTTTATCTCAGAATTGTTGGGTCAGCGGTACAGATCCCATTCAATATAACTGGGAGAATACTACCTCTGGAATTCTGCCTTTGTTGCTTGACCTTATCTCATTCAAGTCTGTGAAAAAGCCACTGGTCCATAACACATTTTACGTTGACTGAGCTGGGATTGTCCAGCAGGTCAAAACTTGTGTTTGGATGTCTAAGATCACAGAGTCTGAATCTACCACAGAATAGAGTTTCTGCCAAAAACATTATCTTCATCAGGAATTTAGGCTGGAAGGGGACCTCTGGTCATTCTGTAACAAGCTGTTACCTGGGCAGTGCACAGCAGTAATAAATGCTATTGTATAAAAAAGCTGTTGTACGAATAGCAAGATTTACGTCAAACTGCAGTGCTCTAAGAAGTTAACTTTTTTCTGAACATCCAGACTATTTTGAAGGGTTGTGGGGAAAACATTTTAAAATTAGTTTGAAAATGAGTGACAGAAATCCGTTATGTACTTTGGTAAAATTACTGGAGGATGTTTCGCTAAATAACCATGAATTTTGGCATTTTTTGTGATTTTCTTGTAAATTATTTTTTGTATATAATTTTCTCTTTAGGATATGGTTGTTCAAGCTCTCAGGCAAACTAACAACCGTAGTATAGAAGCTGCCATCGAATTTATAAGTAAAATGAGCTACCAGGATCCTCGTCGGGAGCAGATGGTTGCAGCAGCAGCAAGACCTGTAAACGCAGGTATGAAACCCCCAGGTAGGTGTATCCATGGTAACTCAGTAACTCACTGAGTGTGTTCTTATAGGTGAAAAACATAACACAGTAAATTCTGCCTTCGTGTGCTCACAGTGGAACAGGGATGCTGAGATACAGGCTTTTTTTGCTTTTAAAAATTGCATTTTAAGCATATAATGTAATTCTTCTGAAAGGTAGGTCCGTTTGACATGAATTTCTTAAACATTTGTTTTTATAACTGCATGGTTTTATTATTGTGTGTAGACAAGGAATGGCATTCAGATCTCTTTTTGAAATAGTGCCTGTATTTTGTTCTCAGTGTCAGGTGCCACTTAGAAATCAGTGGTGAGCATTGAATTCTTATTTTAATTTTTTGCCTCTCTTCACACACTCACCCACACAACAATACTATGTATGTGTATTTTTGTGTATATAAGTGTGTGTGTATTTATATGTCATACGACTACAATATTTGTATTTTAGGATGTTCTATTTGCTTAATTTTTTGCTTGGTTCCAGATTTTGTTTGTATGGTTTTTAAGGCAGACTTCATGTTTTTGAAGATGTTAGAGGACAGGCTATAACTTTAGTAACAGAGTCAAAATTTTGTCACTTGCCATTATTGCTTTCTTTAAAGGTGGAAGAAGTTACAGTTCTGTATGTGTTTACACTTACCTTAGTATTAACATTGTAAAAAGTACAATAAGACTGCCTGCGCTTTCAGTTCCTTGCATATTGTTTTGTTTATATGATGCAAAATAATATCTGTGAAGTAAATAGATAGTAGAGTTTTATTCTCTAAGTTTTGCTTTCATACATTTTTAATTCTTGCCTGACTACAACGCTTTTACTCATAAAGACGTAATTTTTGAAATTAAAGTACTTAATTAAATTTTGCAAGCAAGGAACGTAACAAGTCTGGATGAACCATGTGCACACAAGGGTGCAGGCTGCTTGATTTTACAGCATTCAGTTATATTTTAGTTAAAGAACACTAAATGTCTTGTAAGCATTAAACTGGAAGGGATAGCAACATAACTAAACATATTTTTCCATGCCATTAGCTTTTTTTTGCGCTTGTGCTGAACGTTCTTATAAGCGTTTGTTGTACACGTGATTAAAAGTACATTGTATGCCTAATTATTTTGCATATTACCATTTTTTCAATTAAAATTTGCATTTTTACTTAAGCAAAATGCATTTTCAGAAAAACTATTTCTAAAAGCTCTGATACTATAGTTTCAATGCATTTTTTGCTCTTATGTGTGTACTGAGCATATTATCGTACCGTGATGTGTATCACTAGATAGAGAAAATTTTTCATGTGAAGTGCAGTGGATTATGTTATGTTGGAGATTTCACGTCCTTCTTCTGTAGCAATTACTACAGAAGAACAGGACTTTCAAAGCAGTAAATGGAAATAATTTCTAATAATGTAAATGCTGTGTTTTCTTCTTGTGAAAGCAGGGACTGTTCAGCAGTCAGTTAATCGCAAGCAGAGCTGGAAGGGTTCTAAGGAGTCCCTGGTTCCTCAGCGGCACGGCCCTTCGCTGGGAGAAAGTGTAGTTTATCGCTCAGAAAGTCCCAGCTCTCAGCCTGATGTAGGAAGGCCGTTATCTGGATCTGGCATTGCGGCATTTGCTCAGGCTCATCCTGGCAACGGACAAAGAGTGAATCCCCCACCTCTACCACAGATAAGGAGTGTCACTCCTCCCCCTCCACCTCCTCGAGGGCAGACACCCCCTCCAAGGGGAACTACTCCTCCACCTCCTTCCTGGGAACCAAATTCTCAAACAAAGCGGTACTCTGGAAACATGGAATATGTGATCTCCCGGATTTCTCCAGTGCCACCAGGAGCATGGCAGGATGGTTATCCACCTCCACCTATGAATCCTCCACCTATGAATTCATCCACACAGGGTCAGAGAGGCATGAGTGCTGTCCCCATTGGCAGGCAACCAATAATCATGCAGAGTTCTGCCAACAGCAAATTTAGTTTCCCATCAGGAAGAGCTGGAATGCAAAATGGCAATTGTCAGGCAGAATTCATAGTTCACCAGAATGTGGTGTCTGGGAATTCGGTGAGTCGCCAGCCACCCCCATACCCCATGAATCCAACTAATAGGCAGAGTCCCACAGCGCTGCAGATGCAGGCAGGAGGATCTGCTCCTCCTTCAGCGTACACCAATGGGAATCTTCCTCAGGCAATGATGGTGCCAAACAGAAATAGTCACAACATGGAACTTTACAACACAAATGTAGCTGGAATACCCACATCTTGGTCACAGCCTTCCCCCGTGCAGCCGCAGTCGTCACCTGGCAGCGGGCACGACATGCCTACATGGCAACCCAATGTTCCCGTACGGTCAAATTCTTTCAACAACCATCATGGCACTAGGCAAAGTCACTCTGGCAGCTCTCAGCCTTCGGCCACAACAGTAACAGCCATAACACCAGCTCCCATCCAGCAACCAGTGAAAAGCATGCGTGTGTTAAAACCAGAGCTGCAGACTGCCCTGGCACCCACTCACCCTTCCTGGATGCCACAGCCCGTGCAAACTGTGCAGACCATCCCCTTCTCTGAGAGCCCATCTGCAAATATGGCAGTTATGGCTCCTGTTGTGGAGGCTCCAAATTACCAGGGCCCCCCACCGCCTTACCCAAAACACTTGCTACATCAGAATCCTTCTGTCAATCTGTATGAGGCAGGACCCAAGCTCAACAAGGAGGAGCCACCTCTTTTATCCAGAGAGGATGAGAATGAAAAGAATTACGAATGCGTTGATTCAACAGATAAAGAAAAGAAACAAATTACAACATCACCTGTTCCTGTTAGAAAAAATAAGAAAGATGAAGAAAGAAGAGAGTCTCGAATCCAAAGTTATTCCCCTCAGGCATTTAAATTCTTCATGGAGCAGCATGTGGAGAATATACTCAAGTCACACCAGCAGCGTTTGCACCGGAAAAAACAACTAGAGAATGAAATGATGCGGGTAAACCCTTCCTTCTTTCTAAATCTATGACTAGAACTGTTCCTGTACTGATTTTAAGAGATATATCTTAATTGCAGAATGCTTAAATAGTATAGATAAATAGAACATTGTAGTACTTTTTAGTTTTTGTATTTGAGATGTGGCAAGTTCTTCAGTGCTTAAGTAAGTTTCTTGCGTGTCTAAATGTAATTCATCTGGCCTATGTGTACAGTAAGGCAGCAGAAGCAAAATAATTGTTGCATGAACTGAGACTCATGAGATTCATGAGATACATGGCTCATAGCTTTTTGTTACGGGTTCTATTTAATCCTGATTTCTTAGTTATATGCAATATTTTAATGATGTTCAAAAATATTTCTTTTTTTTAAATAAGCACTGCAGGTACACGCAAAGCAGGGACAAGTGGTAGGCTGGTTAGTGCATTTATATAGTCACCCAAAACAGTGATATTTTTTACATTCTGCAGTTTGTTTCCAGTAGTGACAGTTTTTTAAGTTCAAATAAAAAAATTAATTTTTTGAAAGTTAATTTTTTTTTTTAATGAAAGAAACATGGTATCTTTTGCTTGATTGTTTTATAATCCAGACTGTAAGTGTATCGGTTTAAACAAGAGGCAATTGAATGGGGTAATAAAAAAACAGACATCAACAAAAACATGTAAAATCTTGTAGCTGCTTGGAGTCAATCATCTAGTATTTCAGTGTTCTGTTAAAACAAATCAGAAGGGTAAAAACTGGAGCTGATGTCGTTTCAAAAGAGAAAATAGTGGGAAGCAGTAAAACTAAGATTTGCAGAAAGGTGAAATTGAGATGGCACATAAATATTTCTTAAATATTTCTTAACAATTGTAGTTAAAAGTTTGACATAAGTATGATGTACTTTTTAATTTATCAGAGTATGTATTTGGCTTACACCACTTTCTTGACGTGCTGTTTTTTAAATGTGTTTTCTTACTATTTTGAAAATTCTTACTTTAAGCTTTAGTCTTTTGTGTTTGCTTAATTGCGAATATGTAAATGTTAGCAAGATTTCATCCTGAAACTCTTACTAGATCTTTATTCTTAGTCTTCTCTCTTTCCTTTTTCACTTCCACTAACAGCTGATTTAAACTGTTAAGGTGTGGGAAGCTTTCCTGAACTCTGTAGCCTCCATCCCTGTGTAGACAAGTAAGATTCTGAAGCAACAGTGTTTATTAAGAATAGCATGATCCCTTTTTAGGGGGCTTTGCATGCAATCCTGCATCAAAATTAAGCATGAATTTATTTTGGCTATTTTTGAGTACTTAAATGTAAGATTATAATTAACGTTGATTTGCAAACTTCACTTTCCCTTCTTACTGTGTTGCGTTCTGTAGTATCTCAAGAATAAGTATTACTTATGTGAAAGCACTGATATAACTTTTCATGTGCATTTAAAGCACCCTAGTAAATGTATTTTCTTATATGAAATGCAATTTATAGTATTTATGCTAGATTTAAGGCTGGGTTGTTTAATTACAGGCTGAAGGGTGGGAAATGGGCTATTGTGCTGAAGCAGACCTCTACTTTTTCAGGAGAGGAATCCCAGAACAGTGAAGTATATTTTGGGTCTTCATGAGAAGGAGAAAGGGAAACTAACTTGTTGCCTATTTTTAGAAAGTATAAGCAAGTATTGAATCTCTTCTTTTTTCCCCTTTGGTAGGAATTTTTGAAAGGAAAAAAAAACCAAAATGCATCCCTATGGAAATACCTACCTTCACAGAAGGCTGTATTTCTAGCATAGGTGACATATTTCTGTGCTTTCAGGTTTCCTAGGAAATTGAGTGGAGCGGTCTCAGAAATACTGAATTTAAATCTGTGAATTTGGCCAAGAATTATGCTAAATGTCTTTGCTGCAAAGAGCAACTTAAGTCATTCTTTAAAGCACAGCAGGATGAAAAGGGACCAAAATGAGAGCGAATTATGTGATGATACAGAGCAATTCAGGAAGCTCTTCTGTCTGTCATTGTCTTGAAATAACTGGAGATGTATGTGCTGAAGAGTTTGTGCAGCTGACAGAATTGGTTAATTTTTGGTGAATGCTGATGCTGAGGAGTGTTCTAGGGAAAAATACAGCAATGCAGAGAGCTATCAGTTTGTAATTAACATTTGGTTTAGTGCATGACATAGGAAAAAGTGAAGCTGCATTGAGGGAAGAGATGACAAATCGCAGTACTTGGGCTGATCTCTACGATAAAACTGTTAGGATGCAATAGTTAGCGAGTAGGCAGTAGAAACTAAAGCTACAAGGGGTTTGGAGACTCTTATTTGTATGCCTTGCAGTGATTAATTACTGTATTGAGTCTCCTTATGGGGTTTTGTTGCCATCTAGGTTATATTCTTTGCTAATTTTGTAACTGATCATTGAGGTTCAATTTGTTTGCAAGTGGGTCTGTACTTAAGCAGACTTCAGGTTTCAGATGGGCCTTGAGAAGGTGACTCATTGTTGTCTGAACTTTTAATGGGGTCAAGTCTTCAGTTGTCTTCTTGACAGTTTTCTAAGTCTTCAAAAAGTTCTTCCTTCTGTGTTGAAATGGGCTTTAAGCATGTTCATTCACAGAAAACTTGAAATGTTTCTGTCCTGGAAGACAGTGCCCAGATATTCCTGCAGTAATGCGTTGAGAAAGGTTCAACTCCCTACTTCGAATTAAAAAATTGTGTATTTTGCACATCCAGTTTTTACTGCTACCCAGTCCTAACTACTGCCTATCTGATGTTGACAAAAAATTTTGTCTCAAAATGGAGACAGCTTTCCCCATTTAAATTTTACTGAATTCATATTCCTTGGGCATTTTGTTGAGGTAGGCAAGCATTTTGTATGCATTTTCCTAGTTGCATCTCCCTTGGATCCATTTTTGATATGATGCCTACAAGAACTTTTATGTGTTTTAACAGTATTTTCTTTAATAGGTGACATATAGTAACTCTTGAAAGCATTTTTAAGATACTGAGTGATATCTAACTGATCTTTTCTCTTACCTTTTTTCTCAATCAAATCTGTTAGACTTTGTCTCAAGTTACATTGTAAGTTAGGCAAAGCAGAAATCATCTATTAACACTGAGTTTATACAGGCCTAGACTAGTTACATAACCCTAATTTTTGGCCTGCATAGTGTTCTGCAGACAGTGCCTCAAACATTTGAAGCATTAAGTAAGGAGATGGAAGCAAGAAGATTTGGTATCAAGAATCAATAAGATGTGACGATAAGGAATTGAAAACTTTTAGAATAGTGCTTGAGTACAGTTGTGATGTTTGCAGGGATTCAATTTGGCTATGTTCAATTTTAGGATCAGAATGTCCATGAAAAAATAAGAGAATATACCATAGGTTGAACTTGAAAACCATTGCTGTGGGATAGTGATTTCAAGCCAGGTAGGCAGATAAAATAATTGAGATGCTATGAGAAAGGGAGCATATAGTACTTTGAAAATGCTGTCAGAAAACAAAAGAAGGAATGTACTTGAAGCTTTGGGGGGGAAGTGTCATGGAGAAAAGAATATAAAAAATTGAAGACAGATTCTACTCGCATTAAAACCAAAAAGAAGAGTGAGTCTGACTCCAGGCCCTGAAATTTACCAAGAAAAATGGCACTGAAATTGAATGGCACTTTAAAGGAATTGAACCCAAAAGAAATACAACAGTAGGCACCCAGGATGAAGTACACTGGGAATGCTCAATGTGGTTCTTGCAGATAAGGGTTTCCATGCTGTAGGTGATGAGTTGCATGTGGCCTGTGAGTGTTTCAGCTGTCAGAATGTTGGTGGTGTTGGCCAGAACACCAGGGATGTTCAGTCAAGATAGGAGTATGTACACAGATGGGAGCCAAGAAGAGCTACTGTGGGGAGGAGTGAGCCACTTCAAAGAAAGTGCTCTGCTCAACTAGTTGGTGTGAAGTGGAGAGCAGGAGTGAGAGTGTGAGCAAAGTCCTGTTAGAAAGGGGTGGGTTCTGTGATAAGAGGGACGATCAGGTCTAGGCTTGCGGCAGAGGCACAGGCTTGGTGTGGGCGGCTAGTAAGAAACAGTGCCATGTGGATCTGGTTTGTGTAGCTACACAAGGAAGCATGACAGTGAGAGAGTTGCCTGTTCTCTCCTGCAAGTGAAATTCCACAGCATGGTCAGGAAGTTTAGTGACTCCTGCTCTAGCTAGTCTGGAGAGGGGCTGCCTTTCCCATGGCAGTTTCAGCCCTCAGCAGCTTACAGCTCCTAGGCACGTCTTGGCTTCCTTTAGCTCTACAAAGAGAATCAGGGAGACAGTTGATGCACACTGTTACTCTGATAATATTATCCACAGTAGTTTTTATCAGTGATTTGTAAATTACCCTTTCTCTCCTCAAGAATGTAGTCCCTTCTCAAGAACCTTCTGGTGCATGGCACCTTAATGCATTTTGCTGTTGAAAACAATCACATTTTGGCTTTTATCACTCCTATATGTTTTCATAGAATCCTAATGTTTAAAAGAAAACCAAACCCCTTTAAGTATTATTTCCTGTCCTGTGTATTAAGTATTTGGTTTGCTTTGCCTAAGCCTTGTAGTTATGAGAAGACCATAAAGAATTAAAAGTACTGTTCACTCTTCAGATTTAATTCTGTTTGCTACACAGGTTGGATTGTCACCAGAAGCCCGAGATCAAATGAGGAAAATGTTGTGCCAGAAAGAATCTAATTACATTCGGCTAAGAAGAGCTAAAATGGACAAGTCAATGTTTGTGAAAATTAAAACCCTGGGAGTTGGTGCATTTGGAGAAGTTTGCCTAGCAAGAAAAGTGGATACTAATGCTTTATATGCGACAAAAACTCTAAGGAAAAAAGATGTCTTGCTTAGAAATCAAGTTGCTCATGTTAAAGCTGAGCGGGATATCCTCGCAGAAGCTGATAATGAATGGGTGGTTCGCCTGTACTATTCGTTCCAAGATAAAGACAATTTGTACTTTGTAATGGACTACATTCCAGGAGGTGATATGATGAGTCTCCTAATTAGAATGGGTGTCTTTCCAGAAAATCTGGCACGGTTCTACACAGCAGAACTGACCTGCGCAGTTGAGAGTGTTCATAAAATGGGTTTCATCCACAGAGATATTAAACCTGATAATATCTTGATAGACCGTGATGGTCACATCAAATTGACTGACTTCGGGCTCTGTACAGGTTTTCGATGGACTCATGATTCAAAATACTACCAGAGCGGTAAGAGAAATATAAATATTCTTTGTAAGGAATTAAATAACAAGTGAATAGAAAGATGACTCTGCTGTTTCCTTTCTGAATAATAACACATCTAACAATATGTCTGCATGCCACACAAATTACAGAAAGCAGCATTTGCTATGGGAGGGTTCCAATGTGAGCACTGATTCCTTACAGGAGAAGAAATGAGCTATGCTGCTGTAAGTTTGTCCCATTAGTGGCTTCTGAAATTTGGAGAGAAAATCACAGAGGTAGCGAGATAATTACATAGGCAACAGCCCCAACTCTGTTTTGAAGATGGGACTGATGTTTTAAATGTAATTGTTCTTGAAAACCTTGCCCCGAGTTCTGAGTGTCTCATGTGCTCCTTTTAGTATAACCTGTTGATTTCTAAGGAGGTTAAAGTGGGCTTTTAAGAATCCCACTTGATTACTTAAAACAAAAGCTAAAAGAAAGAGGAAAAAAAGTCGCAGTTCTGAGGGTGGTGAAATGCAGATTTTGTGATAACCTGTTTTTAATTTTCAAAAAGAAAAACATAACTTCAGAAACAATTTTTAAATTACTTTTGACTAGTTTTTATCAAAATATCATGTGTCCTAGGCCAGACTGTTACACTGCCTCTGATGAGAAGAAAAAGATTTAATCTGATTTTATTTTTTGGTGATTTAAATATTGGATGTTTTATGTTTGCATAAGAACAAGAACAATATACACCCTGTTCCCCCAATGTGGTTATGTTAGGAAAAAACTGAGACAATATCAAACTTGGTACTTTCTCATAGTTATGTCAAAAGTAAGCTTAAAAAAAGTGTCCTCAAAAGTTGGTGTTTTATATTGTAAACAAAAAGTCAATATCCTGATATTGATGACTGTTGTAACTTTCAAGTGTTGAAACTGAAGCAGATTCTGTCCTGTAACGAGGAATGTTAACGGATAAAGAAAATTCCGCATTGGATAAGAAGTAGAGTACTTATGCTCAATTTTGCCATCCTTCTCCCTCAATTACAGGTGATCATGCACGTCAGGACAGTATGGATTTCAGCAATGAATGGGGTGACCCAGCGAATTGCAGGTGCGGAGATCGGCTGAAGCCGCTGGAGCGCAGGGCTGCACGTCAGCACCAGCGCTGCCTGGCCCATTCCCTTGTTGGCACACCCAACTACATCGCTCCAGAAGTGTTGTTACGAACAGGTAATGCACTTCTGTACTGTAATCGTGCTGCAGAGTGACTGATATTCGGGTATCTTGCTTCACCTTTCTTATACTGCCGCTTTTCCCAAGTATATATTTTAACAAAAAAATAAAATAGTTGTTAATATGGAAATCTTAAAGCAGTATTGAGTAGAGTTCTCCTGTGAACTTTTGTCCTCCTAGAAATTCAAGATTAAAATTGTACTGAGGCTTTGACTACTTTATTTGAACTTTATTTCAGGTTACACACAATTGTGTGACTGGTGGAGTGTTGGAGTAATTCTCTTTGAGATGCTAGTGGGGCAGCCTCCATTCCTGGCACAAACACCACTGGAAACACAAATGAAGGTAACTTTAAAAGTCTGGAAAAAGCAGGCTTGAAATTTACGTGGTCTTTCTAATTTGTAATGGAAACGAAGGTAGTGTTTGAGAGTGCTGCCTATCCAAGCATATTATAAACTAAGAAGATTATAAACTTTATGTTACTGTGGAGGTGCACTTAGTTTGTAAAGAGACCATGTTTGCATCTTTTATCTTGGTATGGTAAACGTGCCAACTAAAAACCACATTTCACTTTTTATATCTATTCCAGTTACTATTTCCACTCCTCTTCTCCTCCTCTTCTCTTCTCCAGTGTCTGGGTGTTCTTTTCCCATACTTGGCTTCCATGCCTGCTTACCTGCGGAGGATTTCCTTTGGTGATGTATCTTCAGGTGCTTGGCATGGAAAGGTGGAGGAATAGCAGATGGCTGTGCCTACTCAGGGTTACTGGCAGCTTGGAGCCATTGGTCCTTTCCTTCCTGAGCCCCACCTGCTTCAGAGAAAGCATCAGGGCAATCTTCTGCAGGTGTCATTTTTGCAAGATTGCCTGCAGCTTGCAAGATATTAATTGGCTTAAATGTAGTGTAGTACTGATTTGTTTTTAACTTTAAATCTGTTAATCTTTACAGTGCATTATTTTACTCAAAATTTATCTTATTACAACATCTTATTACAACCTTCTATTTAAGATTGTAAGCCATGTGCCTAATCTCAGGTTCCAGGTGCTGGATTTTATGGGATCTTCATTGTTTTATACTAGGGGTATCCCATGCCAGACTCTAATTTAGATTTGGAATGTGAGTAAACTTTACCTGGATTTTGCCAGATTTCCAGACAAAATATTCCTTGTGTTTCTGAAAAAGCAGCTTTGTGTTTTCCTCTCTAGTGTGAAAACCCTTAGACATGTTGAATGATTTCTTTGTGGCTGTTTGTTTTGTTGTTTTAATCTGTTTTTCCCTTTTTATGAAATTATAAATAAATAACACCTCTTTTTGCTTTTAAGGTTATCAACTGGCAAACTGCACTTCATATTCCACCTCAGGCTAAATTGACTCCAGAGGCCTCCGACCTTATTATTAAACTCTGCCGAGGGCCAGAAGATCGCTTAGGCAAAAACGGTGCAGATGAAATAAAAGCTCATCCATTTTTTAAAACAATTGATTTTTCAAGCGATCTACGGCGACAGTCTGCTTTCTACATTCCCAAAATCGCTCATCCTACGGACACATCAAACTTTGATCCAGTTGATCCAGATAAATTGTGGAGTGACGATGATAAGGAGGGGAACAGAAATGATACCCTTAACGGGTGGTACAAAAATGGAAAACATCCTGAACATGCTTTTTATGAGTTCACCTTCCGAAGGTTTTTTGATGACAATGGCTACCCATACAACAATCCAAAGCCCATCGAGTATGAGTATGGCAGTTCCCAAAACTCAGAACAGCAGTCAGATGAGGATGATGATGATGATGAACAGGCAGGTAGAGGAATTCAGAATCGTGATCTGGTTTATGTTTAGTAGAGGAATAAAGGTCAAAAAGTGAATAATCAATTTTGCAGCTATAGTTTTTGAAAAGTCTCTTTTAAGAGACGTGAACGAAGATTGCTACAGTAAATACATGCACACTTCTTTTGAAACACTAAAAAAATGATGTCTTCTGCTTTCCTCTCTGTACATTTTGTTTCCTCAGAATACAGTGAAATCCTTCTCAAACATTAATTTATTCCAATGATGTTAATTGTTTAATTTAGAAGAGATCTGATGTTAGGTGAAAAGAATATCACTTGAATTTTGTTATCGGTTCTCTGTACTCTAAGTACTCAAAATAGGAAGTAGTGATTTTTTTTTTTCCCCCCCTCCCTAAGTTGATGCCTGGTATCTATTTGTACATATATTGAATAATTTTAGAAAACAGTTCTCTGCTTCAGAATTTTTAATGACAGTTTTTCCACGCATTGACCAAATATAAAACCTACTTTACACTAATAAAGCTCTTTGATGCATTTCTGAGGAGGGAAAAAAAAAAGGCTGCTGTACCCTCACTTCTCACTGTATTTAACCTAATTATTCACAGTGTTGGAAAAACTGAGCCACCTATCTGGTGAAATGTTTCCAGCTACTGTTAAAGTGGCCTAGTTCTCATCTTTGAAACAAGAAAGTGTCAGTCTTGGCTATAGGATGATTGTAAGATGATAAAGCATTAAAACTAGTATTTTATTAAATAGTAATTGGCTTTGACATTAGTAACAATGTAGCATTTGACTGGTACTCTCAAAGCAGAACAACTCAGAAACAACTTGATTGTCTCCTGTCATCAGTTATCCTATAGATACAAGAGGAAAAGAAGCTTTAGAAAAAACAGTTTCTGAAATCTAATTTAATTTTCTGACTACAGCCAAACTAAAGCGTGTACAGTGCTGCTTGAGTTGAAATTTTTAGTTTGAAAAATAAATTTTAGAGTAGCGTCTTTATTACAAGTTTGAGAGACTAATGGGAAAAGATTATGGCTTTTGAGGCTGTTGTTGTGGAGACCCATTTCACTTGGCTGGAATAGTTTTCCTCCTGGTCACACAGGCAGTAAGAAGAAGCACCATGCACCAGCCCGTCTGAGCCATCAGTACAGTGTCAATGGTCTGTCTTTCACAGCCCAGTTCAGAATAGAATTAGGAATTTAGAGCTGTGTCTGCTGCCTTCTGCATTACTATTCCATAATTTCTGGCAGCAGGTGATCTGGTATCTGCTTGGGTCTTATGGTGGGAGGATACTGAGCCTGTTGAGGTGACTGGGAGGATGGACAGGATCATCGCTCTAAGCAGCTTCCCTGAGACTAGACCAGGAGTCAGAGGTAAGAGGCAGAAAGAATTATGTTTTTATCTCTCTCCTTCTTTCTCCTGAAGTTAACACAGTGGTAAAGAAAATGCACTATTGTTAGTAAACTTCATGTCTTTTAAAACATTTCCTCCTCCTTGGAGTTGAATTCCAATGGATAATCTAATAACATACCTGTAACCATTACTGCTTTTTTAAATTATTACTTGTGCCATTGCACTGGCATTGCAACTATCTAAACATTGTGAAGTTGGTGTTCGCAGCTGTTCTTGAGGAAACCAGTTACTAGTTTAGTTTAGCTTTCTCACCAAGCTGGTTTGTTTATTTCTGGCCATTTGTTCTCTTTCTGTGCTCCAGTGCAGTGTCCCTCTTTGTGCCAGTGCAACTGTCTCTAGTACTGTCCTGAATACTGGATCAGTGAAAAAACTGCGTGGTGTTCAGCATTTGGAGTTTCCTTTCTTGCGTGTTTATTTGAACAATCCAGTTTCTAGTGTGGTCCATAAATGATTCATATTGGCGTAACTGAGGAAGGTCTGAACTGCAGCACGTTGGCAGTGAGGAAACTTCTTAAACATACTTGGTCACAGGAGAAAATGCTTGTGGAAGTTCACCCCTCTACTGTGAAGTGCTTATAATTGTTAGAAGATGGTTATGAGAAATTGTTTTCTCAAACAAGTAGTTAGTTACCTTCTATAATGAAAATGAGTTTGCAGTTTAATAAAACAATTCCTGTTCTGTCTGCCTTTTCCACAGCTGTTAAAATAGAATAGCTTTTAAGATTAATTTCATTTAGCTTAAATATTATAAAATGGCTGCAGTGCGTAACTACTCCATTTTATATATTGTGTAAAAAAGATTGCTTTTCTTGTAAATAAACTTTAAAGATTATCCTCCTTCATAGTAAGTATCCCAGTAAAACTGGTCTACTTGTCTTAGAGTAAAGTATAATATATTACTGGTTAAAGGTAATTTAATCAAGCTTGCCTCACCATTTTTGAAGTGTGCAGAGAAAATAATGTCAATTCTTCATTAAATTGACTCTTAAAGTTGCCTTTTCATGTGAGTATATTTCTCCTCTGCCTGTACTGTATTATGGTATATTCCTCTTTAATATTATTACTGGCCTTTAACCAATTTAAAAATAAATTTAAAAAAAGTATGAAAAAGGGTCCTGTAAAGGCGCCATTGTTCTATACAAGCAAACTCAATTGCTTTTTTTAAAGGAAATCATTGATTCTTTTACAGACATGTGCAAGTACTGAAATATTAAATACTATTTTGCCTTTTTAAACAAATACAGGAAAAGCTCACATCTTTAGAATTTGGTACATGCTTCTGGCATTTCCTAAAATCATGTGTTAGAAGTTGTAATATATGTTGTTTGAATTTTGCCACCTAGATGCTGCAGTATCATATATTTCCTTGCAAAAAATACTATTTGTTACAATCCAAGTTCTCTGAGAAAGTTAGCTACACATAAATGTCACAACTCTCTAACATTCTCTGCCTTACCCGTGTTTTGAAACTTCACGTTTCATACGTAGATTCAGAGTCTATAATAGAGATTCTTCATAGCTGCTGCTTAAAACATGGGTGTTTCACTAGTGACCTGCGATGGGGATTGGTTTGTGCAGGCAGTGAAGAAGAAAGGCTCCTAACCAGCAGCTGTGGAATTCTGCAGTAAGTTTTCGTTCAGATTGCTTTCACTTTGTAAAGCAGGAAAACAAGTTTCTCTTTTATGTGCCCTTGTATACATATTAATTGTATTTATAAAATGTTCTATAATCCTATAACTGTACTGTAAATACTATTTGATATTCGGTGGCATTCTATCCTTGGGCAGGCCCTCTTGCTGTATCTTTTCTATCCTTGATTTGTAATAGAAGTCTATAGAATATATGGCTAGAAAGTCTCTTTGAGACTGACTTTTGCAAAACTGTGAGTGGGAATGATTTATTTAGACTCCTTTTAATATTATTCAGCTAATAGGCAGTGCAGGGGGTGCGTTCCTAGATGACGCTACTGTCACTGAAGATAGTGTTAGGCTTTTGTTTCAGATGTCATCAGTGTTTCAGATCAGACCTTTAATCTGTTTGCTTTATTTCAGCCAAAGCAAAAAGATAATAAATTGGGTCAATGTCATAGTAAAACGTTTGAATGCCTAAAGATACTCATGATAAAGGCACTATTCAAGTTTACTGATTTATATATATCTATATAGATATATATAGACATATTCCATGTGTGTATATGTATATATATAATGTCTTTTTTTGTATTATAAGACTGTCAGTTCTTTTGGATTCTCCAATTAAATACATAGACCACCGCACAATTCTGTTTATGCAAATTGTTCTTTTATTCTGTGCCTGGCTAGTAAACTTAACAAACTTGCATTATCTCATGGCTATAGTAAGTTATTCAGTGATCTTGTGAGTATTCTTTACTTGTCTCAGTCATGACATGAGCATTCCCTTTTGCCAGGTCTCTGCATACCTGTAGTCCAGCTACATGTGATCTCTGAATGCTTACTTGGGATGTTTGGGTCTTAGATGGTTACGGGGTGCTGGCTTGGAGCGTAATCTTCAAGTCCCCTGATGTTCATATGAAAAGAATGGGCATCTTTTCTGCTCACTTCTCTAGTAGGTGCACTGGATCATCTGTACCCTTTGGCCAGGAGTGACAGGTTTCCAGTTTGTCAATCTGTGCCCGGTAGTTGAGAAGCTGAGACTTCCTTGCCCCTGTTGACTGAAAATACAGCATGTGTGTTTCACCTAGGGGACAGGACGTGAGTGGATAGTTGCATTGACACCTTCTTAAAAGTTACTAGAGAAAGAATTCCAGCACCTGTGAACAGCCTAACTGAATTACCGGATACGGTAGTCAGTGACTTTCCTGAGTTTTAGAAACTGTTTTCTCAGAAACAGTTTCTGTAGTGGAACACTTGCTGGAGTAATAAAACCCGCAATGAATTGTTATAAGCAGTGAAAATCAAATTCTTGTTTTGGCTAAGCGAATATGAAATGTAAATGCTAGTTGCCCAAATGCATTTCTTTCCTTCTCCTTCACACCCCTCTTCCACAAGTCCCTTTTATGCTGCAGAAGCTTTACTGTCTAACAATAAAATGGTGCAAGTGTAACAGCAGAGATGCTCTTGTACTTGGCAGTCACCTCATGTTTGTAACCTGTTCTCTAAAGTATACATTTTGATGTTCAGGAGTTCAATTTATTGGTGCTTTTTCCATGTCCTCTGCTGCCTCTTTCATCAAAATAAGTAAATATTCCTAATTAATTATTATTATTATGCATACATTATGTATCATAAAGCTTCCTTGAGAGAATGACAACATATCACAGCTTTCATCTGTGTTAGGAGGGATGATTGTCTTTGAGAAAATCCCATTCTTTAATTGCATATCTCAAAGTGCTAATGGAGAAACCAGTGTGTTATTGCAGAGACTACATTATAACATAGTTCTTCTATGCTGGGGAGGAGGGATGTGGCGGTACAGCACCTTTTTCATTTATTAGCCACTTACAAAGGGGAGGAGGGAAATCCCTCCGGCTCTTGTCAACCAAGTGATGTGATACAGTAGCGCTTCGAATTTTAGAAACTCATCATCTTTCTTTGCCTTTATGGCTAAAGTAATGCAGAAATGATTGTTTTAAACTCAGACACTCATTAAAGGGATAGACTAAAACTGCCAGTTTAAGAATGGGTCAAAATACAAGAGCAAGAAGAGTAAGAATAGATGTGATATAGTTAAAGAATTACATAATGTTGAGGGTCTTTTGAGCTATCACAAACCTGCTGCATTGTGCCCAATTTATTGCTAAGCAGCTGAGTCTATTTAGTCAGGTGAAAAGGTACTGCTCCATCAGGGACACTCAAGGGCAGTCTCCTGGTCTTACTCAGCTCGGCACCTGGCTCTCCTCAGCACCCTCGGATGCGTTTACTTCCCCTAAACAACACCCTCTCTTAAGAGTTTGAAGAGGTGGAGACGCGTCACAAACAAGGAACATGCGAAAAAAAGTTGGTGCGTGCTATTCACTCGGCAAAACTCACATTTGTGAGTTATAGAAAGGGAACAGATGAATGAAGCCTCTCCACCACCGCGGTGAGCTGGGGCGGCCAAGTCCGCTCTGGTCGGTTTCGAATGACGAAGGCAGAACACAAACCCCCACCAGCATTGGTGGTTCAGTGGTAGAATTCTCGCCTGCCACGCGGGAGGCCCGGGTTCGATTCCCGGCCAATGCAGTTACTCTTTTCTTCCTACTTGGTTTCTCCCCGCTTGTTTGGTTTGGGGTTTTTTTTTAGCCCTTCCTTAAAACTTAAAACCAAACCGGATCATCGCTGTCACTAATAATGCTCAAACAGACACCGACTTCGTGCTCACCCGGCCGGGCGCACCTTCATCCCCGGCCTCGCCGGGCTGGAAGTGACGCAGCCGGATTTGCCTTCAAAAATTGCCGGCGGCGGGAGGGGGAGGTGCCGGGCAGGGCCGGGGGTGGGGTCGGGTGTCTCTGGAGGAGGAAGGGGGCGGAAGAAGTGGAGGAGTCGCAGCTGTTGTTGCTGTCGCCGCCGGTCCGAGCTCTGGAGAGGAGTAAGTGAGCGAGGGAGCCCCGCGGTACCTGCCCCGCGCCCGCCCGGGTGGGGCCGTGCGCTGCCCCCGCTCGGCC
>VZRE01015192.1:94006-210248 GCA_013396775.1 Cephalopterus ornatus | reverse complement strand
CGGGCGGGGGGGGCGATGCCCGGTGCCGCGTGGTGGGGGCCGCCCCGAGGGCTCCCGGGCAGCGGGAAGGCTCCGGCTCCTCTGTCCCGCGGCTGGAGAACGAGTGGCCGCGGTCGCTGCTGTCGCGACACCCGCCACCATTACGCGGTGCTCGTCGGGGGTGTTGTGTCGGGGCTGTGTCTCGCACGTGCTCGGCGCGGCATCGCCGTGGTGTCCCCGGAGCCGTCGGGAGGGGAGGCTGCTCCCCGCAGGTGTGCGGCCGGGCGCTCCCTGCCCCGGGAATCCTCCCGGGGGGCGCTGCTGGGCACCGCGGCCACTGGTTCAGGCACGGAACTCTGGTTCCCACTTTTCCCTTCATCTTCCACCTGTTTTGTTGTTGTGTTTTTTGGTTTTGTTTTTGGTTTTTTTTCTTCTTAAAGAAGCAGTTTGCAATAAGCTGTGGTGACGCAAGTTTTCTCTCCAGACAGAAGCAATTCCACGTATACGTTTAGCTGCAGACTCTTCAAAACTTTCTGAGAAATATGCTAATTTAATATAGATCATCAAAAAGAATGCCAGCCCCCCATGAAAAATGGGGAGTAAGTTACATGCTTAATCAAGCATTTTGAAAGGCTTAGCCTGGAAAACATAAAATCATCTGCCACAAGTGTATCTCTGCCTAATGTTTGATTTATGTTTTTTTCTTTTACACATCTAGGCATGCTTGTGTTCATGGTTGCTGGTGGTTCTTCTTTTGCTACCATTATTATTAAATACAATAAGTGGATGAGAACCATTTTGTTTAGTATCTAGTAAGTCTGGCAACTCTTCTCTTTCCCAAGTAATTAACACAATCACTTCTTGATACCAAATGTTGCTAGCTGTGGATGTTACGAAGATGAGTATTAAGCTGGAAGGGAGCTCCAAGGTGATGTTATTTTGTCATCAGTAAAAATTGATTCCTGAAAGATGTTACTTTGGGGTGTTTTGTTCTCATCTGGCTTGCTGAGAGAACTTTGCAAATTTTACATGGTTGCTTTGATGTCAGAGCCTGTATAGCAGGCTGAAATAATGGAAACATGTGCACTCTGCCAAAATTCAGACTCTGGCTTAGTCCAGATATTAAGGTTGAACTGAAAGACTCTTGGAAATATTTTCCATGTATGGCTTGTGCTGTTCGCCGAGTCAGCAAGTCCGCTGTGGTGATTGATGAACTCCAACTTAAACTGTCACTTCCAACATCTGCATTATCAATCTCTTAATTTTTAAAGGTTGGGAAATTTCTTTGTGAAACACGATTGATGCAGTGTTTGGTTATGGTTTCCAGATTCTAATGTATGGCTGTGAGCAGAAATTACTTAGAGTCATTCCTTATGATAATTTCTTAAAGTCCTTATGGAAAACATGAAGTGCCCCCAGTGTTTTCTTGATGGTTATCTGTTACCTTTCAAATGAAATACAAAAATAAGTTCCAAAACCTCATTCTCGAAAGTTGTAGGTATCTTGAACTTTGGTTAGGTTCAACCCTCGCTGCTCTTGGCTGTTCTATACTCTAGAAGTATTTTAGGCCCTCTGAGCAAATGATAAAATGTATTCTGTTACTACAGGTGGGTTAATTTCAGGGAACCCTATATAGCCATAGCTAGTGTAAAGAGTGATTATTGGGAAGTGTGTGTGTTTGTACACAATGTAGAATTAAACTTGCAAGACAAAGTACTTAGGTTATTTTTTCTTACATCCTGTTCACTGTAAACTTTGTGAACTCTTTGCTATTTCAGTTGCTGTTGGAACATAGATAACTTCACTGGGCATGATTCATGGAAAGGTCGTGGCTGATAAGTTCAGCCTTGAAGCTTTGACATCCTGTTATGTGATAGCACCAAGTATTTGTAAACACATATGGTATTACTGAGTATTGAACACGTGATACTACTTTAAAAATTATTAAGTAGTCAGGATTAGTTTTGTGGGTTTTTTAATCCCTTTGGTTCTGGTTTAACTCTAGATTTGTGTGTACTCATGCCTCTCCCACAAGTGTCTTATACCCTACTCTGAGCTGCCACAGCATATTGCAACTTTCTGCTGCAAACTTTAACCTAGTTTCAGATTAGTACTCTAACTTGTTTGGGTTTTTTTTCCTCTTAGAACTGCTTCAGCATCTTCAGTTACAGGTGCAGCAAGCCCATGGATTAGTGTATCAGCTCTAACACTGCCTGTGTTCAAGTGGCAGCATCAGTGGCATGTCCAGACATAAGCAGAGCCGGCAGCTTTTTCTGCCTCACTTGTACACAAGAGCCTTGTATTTGGAAGCCACTTCAAGCTCTTCTGCTCTTATGAGTCAAGATGAAGCAACAAATTAAATTGGTTTTCTAGTTTCAACTAAATTATTTTGCATTTTCAATACCACTGATGAAACAGATTCCAATAGCATTTTAAACTTGAGTGAGCACCTTCTTTTTTTTTGACCCTACATGAATTGCTAGCTCATTCCGCTTACGCTTCTGTTTCTACTTTCTGGCCTTACTTTCTCTGCCTTTTCTAACCTGAAAATCTCATTAACTCTTTTATTAAGTGCAGTGCTGTCGTTTTGGTCCCAAGTTTTCATATCTTTCTGACTTAGCCTCTTGAGGTTTTTTTTTTTCTTCTAGCTATTTTAACATTTTCAGGTGAAAACTGATATTACAAGCTGTTTTGTTTGTGGTTGTTTTTCTCAATACACAAACAGAATTGCTGTTCTGCTTGGATTGCTCTACAGCATTCAATGTAGAAAAAAAAGTTATCTGTGACCTCTCTTGGCTTTTAAAAGTCTAGTTTGGCTATAGTAACTTGCTATTACTTGATTTTTAAAATGTTTATTAGCATCTTGCTCAACTTGTGATTTCAGTAGTGTTAGTCATGGGTTTGAATTCTCAGGACAGGCAAACAGGTGTATCTGGTAGGATGAGCAGGAGTGGAAAAGCTTGCTCCTAAATATAGCAGGGAAAACTTTGGTAATGTCTGTGTGATGATCCACAGAGCAGTTGACAAACATCTTCAGGCTCCTTCTCCTGAGATTAAAACCAACAAAACTCCCAAGTCAAACTGTGTCTCTAAAGCCTAATTAGCCTGGGATATGTTAGCCTTTGTACTTGCCGGTCGCATTAACTGTATCAGCTTGTAGACACGATGGCCAGCTCAGCAAGTCTCTGGCCAGAGTGAGATTACACAGTGTAGTATTCTATGATAGCAAGTTTCCAAGCTCAGCCCCACAGGTCCCTTTTGTATGGATGGGTGTGGGCTGTTGGAGGCCTGTCTTCAGCTCCCTTGCTGCCAGAGTTTTGCTGTTTTGGACTGAAAATTTTGACAGCAGCTATCTGCTCCAAGGAAAGGTGGGGAAGGAAGCAAAAAAGAAAAGGATATTGGCTCTGGAATGCCTCAGCTGTGTGTCTTTGTGTAAAGCTGCTTGGGAAGGGGACAGGAAAAGGAGTGCAATTCTTGAAGTGTTTGATTTGTACTTTGCAGCCCCTCTTTACAACGGAGAGCTAACATTTTAGCAGTAGGTTGGCAGGTGTGTGCAAAGTGTGGCTTCTGAAACCTCTGATGTGGCCGAATTCGACCCTGACCTTGTCTTGAAGTGTGTTCAGTCTTAAGTCTGTTTATTGCGCATGAGTACCTCTTACATTCTTTAAATAGTTGATCTGTATCAAGTATGCTTCATCCCAGGGCTTAGCTGTAATTGCTTGTCTGCAGTTGCTTCTTACTGGCACTGGGTACAGGTACCGAAATGAGAGCAAGATGACTCTCTTGCAGGCATGTTTAACTGCTTATTTTAATGTTTTCTGTGCTTGGATAAGGAAGTAGAAGGAGAGTGGGGAAATTCTTGGTGTGCAGGAGACAAGAAGAGCGGAGACAGTGAAGGTATTGTAGAGAAGAAGGGGATGGGATGTATAAGAAACTGGTAAGCGTGGGACATCTGCTTTACAGACAGTGGCCACTGCAAAGAACAAGTCTACTGCTTCTACTTACTACTGTCTTTGTATAAATAATACTTCTGTGCTCTTCTAATCTAAAAGCGCAGATTCTGTTAGTGCTGCAAGGAGGAAGTGGTCACAATCATTGATGTTTGCTCCAAAACCCCACAAACTACCACTACTAGTGGGGAAATATGGCGTGGTTTGAACCTATGGGGAGAGGCTGAGGGAGCTGGAGTTGTTTAGTCTGGAGAAGAGGAGGCTTGGAGTTGACCTCATCACTCTCTATAACTACCTGAAGGGAAGTTATAGCCAAGTAGGGATTGGTCTCTTCTCCCAGGCAGTTAGCAATAGGACAAGGGGGCACGGGCTTAAGCTCTGCCAGGGGAAATTTAGGCTGGATATTAGAAAGGAATTCTTTACAGAGAGGGTGGTCAGGCATTGGAATGGCCTGCCCAGGGAGGTGGTGGATTCACCGTCCCTGGAGGTTTTTAAACTGAGATTGGACATGGCACTTAGTGCCATGATCTAGTGAACGGACTGGAGTTGGACCAAGGATTGGACTTGATGATCTCTGAGGTCTTTTCCAACCCAATCGATTCTATGATTCTATATGTTAAATAAAGTGGGTAGTCACACATTACACATTTAATCGTAGATTTCCTTACCTTTCAGTGCTAATTCAGCAGCCTCAACGTGTTTCAAGTGTTCCTTTTTAAGTGTAAAAATTAAGGTGAAAGGAATGTGCAAGCTGGCATAGAACATGTATATTTATTTCAAATAAACATTAAATAAAGTTCAAGAGTTGTAAAATCAAACTAATGGAAGAACAGTATTTTTCACAAGGCAAAATCAAGACCGTTAAAACTTACGTGCACAGAATGTTAAGGCAAAAAATGTTAACAAAACTTAATGCATCTGGAAAAAGGGCTTTGATTTGTTGTTTGTTGGGAGTGTTTTTAAACCACAGATGAGTGGTTTAAATAGTGAAATACTAGTTTATCGTACAATAGAATGAAAAGGGAAGTATGCAGTTGTGGCTTGCAACAGTTATATTTAAATCTGCATATCTTGTATGGGCTTTTCAAAAGAATCTCCATGGCGAGAAACAGTACTGTGATGTGAAGAGTTTCATTTCTAGTAACAGAGCAACAATTACCATTTTATATGGATGACATTAATTTTAGGACTTTTTTTTCTAACTAATACTTTTCTATCTTCTATATTTTGATATGCTAAATGAGGTAATGAGTGTATGAAAATAGTTGCAAAAAATTGCTCTGCTACTGGGATTTTTTTTTCTTTCCTTAATACCTCTTCTTTTTTTCAGCTTCATGTTGAACATGAGCCTTGTTATGATCATCGAGAATGTAAAGCTGGCCCGTGAATATGCCTTACTGGGAAATTATGACTCTGCAATGGTCTACTACCAGGGAGTTCTTGACCAAATGAATAAGTATCTGTACTCTGTGAGAGATACCTATCTGCAGCAGAAATGGCAACAGGTAAATATTACTTTTCTGGGACATTTTAAGGGATAAGCATTAAAGTAGCAAAAATTGCCACTCTTATTGTAAACAAAAGTATAAATACACTTAAACCATTCTCTGATAAATTAGTACTGTTATATATAGGCTTCTTTTTTATTATATGGACTTATTTAAGTCATCTTTATGACTTCTTTCTCTGTCAGTGACAAAAAAGTCAGTGGAACACAGCCCTGGGGAGCCAGTGCATTCTGACTTGGCAGCTTCTTGCTGATGAGTGCCCCTGTTATGCTGAAGTTTTGTAGTCTGGTATCGTTTGGGTCTTGTTTCCCTGAATGTTTTAGTGTGACTAAGGGCCTTAATAGAAAGTGAGTTGTGGCTACCATGGTAATTTGTCCTTAACACAATCATTTTTTTTCATTGATATTCAGTCTAATGAGTTGATACTTTTGATTAATATTTCATGTATTAGATTCTGTCATACTTGTTTAATATCCAAAATTTGTAAAAAGTCTCTTTTGATGTTAAATCCAAAATCTATTTGTTTATTCTTTAAATGTGCTGAGGAAGGCAGAAAAACCTCCTCAATGTGTAATGTCCATAATTCTTGTTTATTGAAGTAGAATTAGGTAGCTCATTAAACCCTGTAGAATCTATCCAGGGATTACATGAGCTTGAACAGAGAACTGTTACAAACTTATTTCCAATGTGCTTGATCTACTTCTTTTTTTTTTTTTTCTTCCTTAATCAGGTTTGGCAGGAAATAAGTGTGGAAGCTAAGCATGTGAAAGATATAATGAAAACGCTAGAGAGTTTTAAACTAGACAATACTCCATTGAAAGCCTCACAACAAGAATTACCAGCTCATGATGCAGAAGTCTGGTCTTTGCCAGTACCTGCTGAACGTAGGTAAGAGGAAACCTGAAGGCCTAAATTAATATTTATCAGGACAAAGTGTGCTTTGACTTCAACCTGTTGCGATGTGATTTTTGTTCTCGAATTTAGATGTGTGACACTTGCAGATTGCCACTGTTTGTAGTGAAGGAGATGCCATTTTGAGGCAGCCTAATTCAGAATGTTCTGAGGGTTTTATCTTCCTTGGCATGACTAATGTCAAGCTTCTTCCCCCACACTCCAATACACAGTTGCCTGAGTTGGAGGTTTTTTTCACTTTTGTCTTTGTTGGCTTTGATTAGCTGGTTAAGGATGCTACAGACATTGTTTTGTGTGTCTAAGTTTTTCTGTTTGGCTTTTTTTTTTTTCCTTTTTCCATGAGATTAGCTTTCTGAACTGGTTAACTGAAGGTTCTAACATATGCCAGTGGTAGCATGAAGGAAGGAACAGACGTACTTGCAAAGCAGACACAGGACTGTGCGTTTTGACAGAAAGTGACTATTAGTTTACTTTAGCTGTATGGTCAAATTGTTCTTTGAGGCTTTGGACTTAAAAGCATTTTCTCACAGGCTGATAGCTTTGGTCTTTATGAGTACATTTTAAATTTTTTTTTTTAATATTTTACACCTCCTGAAAGAAATGGGTCTTGTGTGATCACACTGTTTCTGTGTATCTCAATAACTTTGGAACACTCCTAGCCAATTTCATTCAAAGCCTCTGGAAGGATAGGGTCTGGGAGGCAGAATTTTCCTGGTGTTTTGAAGCTTTCTAGAGAAAAGGTACAAGCTCATGTTTCTAAAAAGGGAAAATCTTGAGAGAACTGTTTCTGTTTTATTTATCTTGCCAGCTGCTGAAGTACTGAACTGTGGCAATATGAATGAAAAAGCCACAGTGAAAACTTGGGCCATATTGTGTTGGAATAACCGCAGTAAATTCCCATACTGAGATAGCAGAACTCACAAATTTAGGTGGAAATTAGATGTGGAATTGCACTATTCCTTTATTGTGAGCTTTGGAATGGAATTCCGAGGTGGCTAGGTGTTCATAAATATATGGATGGTATTGATAGATACTCGATTTGGAGAATGAATATACTCTAACACAATCTTAGCATCAGCATATTTGTATAGTCCAATATGCATTTTATCCTGAAGAGAGATGTACTGTTCTGACAAACTCACTGCTGTGAATCAGTTAAAGACAACTTCTTTGAAGGTGCTGGATCCTTAATACGTCTTAAATGTTATGTGTCAAATCACATCATCTAGTTTCAGTAAATGCTGTCCAAGTACTGAGTCTTACATTTACTGCTCTCTGGAAATATCCCTGACCTTTTACCTTCACTCTAGCTTATTAATGCTGGAATTTTAGGAAATCCCATGGAAAAAGCGTATCTGAGAGTAACGGACATATATAGAAAAGAAACTGAATTTTAAAGAAGAAATCCATAATGCCAGTCGCAGTATTGGTTTGTTCACGTGCTTCTAAAATTAGTTTCGTTTCAAACAACTGGAGCCCTCATATAGACCTCTTTTCCTTCAAAGGAAGCGGATGTGAAAAGAAATGAAAGTAGAATTGTCATTCCCAGAAAACTTTTTCATTTCTTTGTATAGGGAAGTGAGGACTGTTGTGGTAAGGAGAATTTTTGGTTTGTTTGTTATTTTTTTTCTAAGCTCCATAACACTAGAATTACTTTTACTGATACAATATACAAAGCAAGGAGCTTGTTTTAAGCAAATGAGCCCTGCTGAGTTTGTGACCAAGGGAAAATGGATTTTTAGTGACTATCTAGAAATGTTTGTCTTGTTTCTGACATTATCTTGAGTGAAAGCCTTTTAAGTTTGTAACCACTTGATTTGGTTATGTAGTGCTCACCAGTGACTTTACACTGAGGCTTTTTGCATATGTTACAACTAATTAGACCTTCGCCAGGACCCAGAAAGCGTCAATCTGTTCCGTGCAGTGATTGCAGAGGTCACAATAATCGTGTAAGTGCAGCTGTCAGAGGACCTCACCGCCCATCCTCTCGAAATCCCAGTGATAAAGGGAAGGCAGTCCGCAGCCGAGAAAAAAAGGATCAGCAAAATAAAGGAAAAGAAGAAAAGGTAAGCTTGGAAATAACTTCACGGAGTTGAGAAACTCAGTCTTTCTTTCTTTGTATTGAGTGTATTACGGGATTAGATGTCTATAAAATATTTCTTTTGTTGAAGTCAGTGTGCTGATTTGAATCTCTCACCTTGTAAGGTGTCTTTGCTTTGTGGACAGTGTTGGTTATGGATGAGTTAGAAACAAACAGATGCTCTTCTGGAAGAAGTGATCTGGTGAATGTATCAGAAGGGAGGGTGCCAAGAGGATGGAGCCAGGCTCATCTTGGTGGTGCCAAGTGATAGGACAAGAGGCAACAGGCGGAAACGGCTGCACAGGAAGTTCCACCTGAATATGAGGAAGAAATTCTTTGTGTGGGTGACTGAGCACTGGAATAGAGTGTCCGGAGAGGTTGTGGAGTCTCCCTCACTTGGAGATATTCAAGAACTGTTCAGGTGCAATGTGCTCTGCGATGACCCTGTTTGAGCAGGGAGGTTGGACCAGATGACCCACTGTGGTCCCTTCCATCCTTACCCATTCTGTGACTTGTTTACTGCAACTTGGAGATAGTTGTTTGAAATGATACCACTGAATATCTGAAACTGAGCCTGACAGAGCTCATTCAAATGGGATGTCCTTGTGGGTTAATTGCATTAGTGTATTTTAGACTGAGATTGACTTGCCTCTTCCAAACCACTTCAAGATTTACGTAATCCTAAAAGGAGAACTTTGTTTTGTTTTGGTGGGGGTTTTTTGTTTGTTGTTGTTGAGATCTGGTGTTAGTTACATACTCTTTTCAATTTAAAACAAACAAAAAACAAACGTACTTTGTGAGAGGGCATAATCTATGATCTATTCTTTGAAATCAAACTGCTTTAATTTTTGCTTTGTGTCTCCATAAGTTTAGCTGATCACCAGAGTAGAGATCATACAGAAGACACTAGATTTGTGGTTTTTCCAGGGTCTAAATAAATCAAATCTCCGTGTAATAGTTTGTTAGCTTCAGCAACCTTATGTTGTGGCAAGGTGTCATGGCCTGTGGAGATAGTATAATCTACAAGGGTGCAATTGTTCAGCTGTGTAAGCTACTACTTTTATTAGGAGCTAAATTAGACTGTCTTTGAGTGGTAACCCTCTCTCACTCAGGACATACACACAGAGAGACAGGATAGGGGTCTTTTTTTCTTTTTTACAGTTGTTCTGTCATCACCAGTGCTTGCTGTTAAGTGTATAAAAAATGGGGTACGTCTAGTGCATTTTATTACCTCTCAGTTGCATGGTCTCTGCTGTTTGAGCCCTTTCAACTGTGTAGCTGCTTTGCTTCAGCTCTACTGCAGAGCTCCTTCTCTGCTGTTCATGTCTATGCTTCTGTATCAGTTAATTAGTTATTTTATTACTTCTGTCGTCTTCCTGCAGATCACCTTTGCTCATTCTACATGGAAATCATGCTTAATTTTTTTGTGTCCTGTGTCACATGTATATGACACTTAGAGGATTTGAGATACCTGGATCAGTGTAACTTTATGGTCCAGTCTTACACATAATTTCCCCCTACCCAGCTACTGTCTCAGATAGTTTTTGGTTTTCCAGATGACCCACTGTAAAACTGTTAAGTGGGATAGCTGTATGCAGTTTTTATTAAGTATTAAAGCAGTACAATATGCTGGCTTTGGTGAGAAGGAGATGGAACTGGGGCAGTACAGAAATCTGGGTGAAACACACAGATCTTGCAGTGCAGCTGTAATACAAATGCTTTCATAGTTTTTCATGCTGGTTTATGTTGCCACCTTCTAGAAATATGATGCTATTGTGGACTTGTTATAAAATCCATTAGTAGCATAACCATTGTTATGTATTTGTGTTGTTGTATCCTTTATATGTAGAACAAATCCACGTCTGAGATTTCAGAGTCTGAACCAAAGAAATTTGATAGTACTGGATATGACAAAGATTTAGTAGAAGCTTTGGAAAGAGATATCATTTCTCAGAACCCCAACATCCGATGGTAAGTTTGAGTACTGCTGCTATTCTTTCTGAATTCTATTTCCTCTTATACAGTATAACAAGAATTAAGTATTTTAACATATACTTATGTATAAAAAGTACCTAGAGGTTTTCCTTACTGCTTTAAACAGGCATCTGAACTTCATAAGAAGTTGACTGTTTTTAGAGCGTCTTTTTTCCATGCATAGATTTGTAGAATAGTTTGGGTTGGACAGGACCTTTAAAGATCAGCTAGTCCAGTCCCCTGCCATAGGCAGGGATATCTTTCCCTAGATCAGGTTGTGTGAAGACCTGTCCAATCTGACCATACAAAGCTTCTCAAACTTTTCTAAGAGACCTAAAATCAATTTCTGAGATACTCTTTCGCAGTGTAAAATTTTCTGGTGTCTGTCAGTGTCTCTTCATTTGAAAAACTGTTTTGCTACCCAGGGGGCGTATCAAGACAGAAAACTGATTAAAAAAGAAGTTATGTCAATATACAAACCCTTTGAAATGTTGCTGGATGTGATGTGGCTGCCAGTATAAAATATAACCCTGTACCAGTACCTTTACATAAATGTGTTAAATATTAAACCTTATACAAAGGTTGTTTTGTGTTCCTAATGTTTTCAAGCTCAGGTGGTTTTGTGAGGATTAAATGAGCAAAAATCTTCTGTCAAATAAAGTAGACTTTAAAAAAACTGAGCACTCCCACAAAAAACTTTGTGTGCATGCAATTGTCGTGTATTTCAGTTTAATATGTAAATACATGTTTCAGTTTTTATATGGAATCTTAAATTATGACTTTAGATTTGAAACTAATTCTCCATATAGATATGCTTTGAAACCAAATTATTATTTGGGCACATGCTGATAAGAGGAGGGCCCTGAAGAAAATAAGACCAGCCTATAAGGTACCTAAGAATTAGTACATTTGTGACTCTGAAAAAGAATTCTGAAAGTTCTGTTTAATTCTTCTCCACTTACTGGTCTTCAGCAAGTTGTTCTTGTAACAGTGAAAGATGGTGTTTAAGTTTCAGGGACATCCAACCTCTCGGCAAAAGAAGAAAGCATAATCTGTAGCTAGCATAAATTTAACCAACTTGCTCAATTCTGCTTATCATTCTGTGAATGCCAACAGTGGTGCTCCAGTGAAATAGTTAATGTCTTTTTTTTTTTTTTTGCTTTTGCATCTAGCTGGAATCTACTAGCCAGATGTCATTGTAGCTGTTGTAGACATTAGAATGTAAATAATTCAGGAAAATGAGTTGGTTTTATGGGAGAGCCAGTACGTAACGATAAGTTTCATTGCTTAATTTTTTGAGCTGTGGACTGATTCTTTTGCATCCTGTCTGAATCCATCAAACAACTTTCTCTTTCTTGTCAGGGATGACATTGCTGATTTAGTAGAAGCCAAAAAGCTGCTTAAGGAAGCTGTAGTTTTACCCATGTGGATGCCAGAGTTTTTTAAGGGAATTAGAAGACCGTGGAAGGTAGGAAAAAGTCTGATCCTGTGATCATAATTAGGATTCTGAGATTGGATCTTGGCAGAACAAGAAATTTCAAGTGTTTTACAGTTTATATAAATTCTTTCCATTCTTTAGCAACAAAATTTATGGTAAATAGTACCAACAAAATAAAGATGTCAGCCAGATAAATGCACCATCTTCAGCTATATTGTTGCGGGTAAGCAATAGTAAGTAATACTTACCTTTGAATAACTTTTCAAGGGAAAGTTGACATTCATTATTTTACTATTGCACTATTAAATAAACTGTGAATTTCTGTGTTTTGATTCTTGTCTTAAAAGTGGTTCTTTTTATTTTAATAGGGGGTTCTGATGGTTGGTCCTCCTGGTACTGGAAAGACCCTCCTAGCAAAAGCTGTAGCCACTGAATGCAAGACTACTTTTTTCAATGTTTCTTCTTCCACACTTACCTCAAAATACAGAGGAGAATCTGAAAAACTTGTTCGACTGCTGTTTGAAATGGTGATTGAAGTTTTTGAATATGAACAGTGAGATAATGAAATAGAATCTCTTCTAGAATAGTGAAACCTTGCCAAGGTTTCAAACTCACAGCATGCACAAACAACTCTCTAAGCTTTCAAATGCTGTAGGCCTTTCTGATTTGCCTGTTTACATTTTAAGATTATTCCTAAATAGCTTTATAAAAGCTGAACAATTCAGTCATCTTTTAGTTTCAGGGTTAGCTTGCTGCATTAGAGGGAGCTCGATACAAGCTGGTAAGTGATGCAGAACGTACTTGAATATAAAACTAAGATGAAATTAATTGCTTTCTGGGTCAGAACCCTGTTTAGGCTGTGTGTGTTTTGTTGTTGTTATGGATGGGTTTGCGAGTTTATTTTTTTCTTAGAATAAGTGGACTTCCAGATTGTAGTTGACTTCAGAGCACATAAGACTTGAAATTGGCTCAGAAAATAGTAATCTTCTTTTTTTGTTTTTGTCATGTGTCCCAGGTTTGTATGCAGTGTTTGCTAGGGTGCCCAGTACTGAGGGGGACAGCAGAGTTGCAATTACAGTAGTCAGAAAAGTCAGGAAATAAAAGATCTTTTACATAGTAGTTTGATAGGCATGATATCAACTCATTTAGTATGGTTGATCAAAAATGTATATACACAGTGAACAGTATCTCAACTGTTGTAAGACTATAGCCTTTGTTATTGCGGATCCTTGTCTTTGACTTCCCTTGTTTTCAAAAGGGTCAGAGTTATTTTGCAGTTGACCTGGTTCTTGGACAGGTTCCATGTCATGGTGTCCCAGCATAACATTCCTTCTTGCTCAAACTGAAATCTTATTCGTGCATTCTGAGATGACTTTCACAGTTATAAATGTTATTCCTAATGTGGAAAACTGTGTTTAGCTCATTAAATGTTTGTTTATAGCCCTAACAATTACAGGACTTTGCCAAAAGCTGTTCTGCTCAAATGCACAGCTGCTCTATACCTGTGTGCAGTGGTCCGAGAGAGAAGATTAGGAATTGTTTGATACTTATGAGCTGATTGAATGGGGTAAATATGTCTTCACTCAGCTCTGAATATGCTGCAGTTAAATGGGAGTAGACTGCTACTTCAGCTTCCATTTTGTCTTTGCTTTCTTTAGGCTCGATTTTATGCCCCAACAACTATATTTATTGATGAGATAGACTCTATCTGTAGTCGAAGGGGAACTTCAGAGGAGCACGAAGCCAGCCGACGTGTGAAGGCAGAACTGCTGGTTCAGATGGATGGTAAATAACCTGATTACTGGGAAGTGCTGGACTGGAGGAAACTTGAGGGACCCAAAAAATAAAAAAACCACATTGCAAACTTTATTCTTCAGAAGCAGTTTTGTCAAAGCCTTACATAGAACTGGGGCAGAGATCTACAAGTGCACTACTCCAACTGTGTTGGTGTGGAGGGAAAAATTATTTAACAGTCTTTTAGCTTCTGAGCTATGACCTTATATTAGTGACCCTGAATAATGAAGTTTCAGTGGAAAATACAATATTTCAAAACAGAAGAAGAAAAAAAAGTATTAACTGCTTCTTGCAGTCTTTGCCTAGTATATCACTCACTTCTCCAAAACCAAGTAAAAAGTGTTTCAAAAGAACTGCCACCCGTTCCAATTTAAACTTCAAAGGCAATTTTTGGGATCTCTTTTTCTGTTAAAGATATAATTAAAAAATGAAGAGTTTTTGTATAGAAGTGGTTGAGAGGGTTTTCCTTTTAAAACACTGAGTTTATTACAGCTATTTGGTTAATATTTCACAAAGCAACAAACTTTAGAAGTAGGTAATACAGTGCAAAGTTTCTGTAGAGGTATCCTTTTTAGTTTCTGTAGAGGTATCCTTTTTATACTCTGGTGAGCAGAGAGAAGGAAAGGAGTAACTGAAAAGTGCTGCTCTGTGGGATGATTTGTGATGGAATTCCATGAATCACAACATCTGTTTATTTATTTCTCGATCTGATGTTGATACCCTTTTAAGTTTGATTTTAAATAGCAGCAGAGCTGTAATACTGTTCTCATGTCAAGTATGTACATAATCTGAATTTATTAGTAGCAACTATTTGAATCCTTTTATTTGAGCATTCATAAATGGTGTTTTATCTGCAGATTCTCTGGCAGACTAGGTACAATGCCTATCCCATGGCCCAATCCTATAATTATAAACAAAAACAGTAAATGCAGAGAGTATCAAGTCTAATGAAATTAACTTCCTCCTGTTCCAGCAGATTCATAGTGTTTAGAAAGCGGAGTGTTCTCCCTGTCTCTGAGAAGTTGTGATTCAGTCCACCCAACTTAAACATTAACTCCAGCAGTTTGTAAGAATCCACCTGTATATATGAAACCTTTGGCCTGAATTCGGAACTGAAGAAACCTTGTGGGGAAGTAATGCAGCTCTTGTGTGGCTGTTAGTGAATACTGTGAGGGAATGTCTGCTTTAGGGTGTAGTGATGGTTTTGGAGAGTTGTTTTGTTTTTCCTCACATGCTGTTTCAGGATGTTGATGTGAAAATTGAAACACTCTAATGGCAGAAATACATACAACTCTGCTGTAAAACCATGATAGAGAGGAACTTCCTGATCTCAGCGGTGGCCTATGCCACTGCTCCTGTTTAAACCAAGTTTCCATTTATGTTTGTAGGCTGCCATAGAGATGAAAAAGTGAATTCTGTTGCACTTGGTGATTCTATTATGCTTGGACTCACTAAAGTGCAATAGAGTAACAGCTTTAATATTATAGAACCGTGGATACTGTTCTCTCTATACATGAAGTTTCAGAAAGCATATGTATGTTTTACTTTCTCTTTTATCCATTGCAGGTGTCGGAGGTGCTACTGAAAATGATGATCCTTCTAAGATGGTCATGGTACTAGCTGCTACTAATTTTCCTTGGGATATTGATGAAGCCCTAAGACGGAGACTAGAAAAAAGAATTTACATTCCTTTGCCATCAGGTATGAAGAGTTGGGGAGAGGAGTGGTTAAAAAGACTAAAATCTAAACTTGATCAATATTCCTTTAGTTTTGATCACCTGGTTTAAAAATCTGATTGATACAAGTAAGCAAATTTGCTTATGGATTCAGGACCAGGTAAAATCTAAACATGAAATTTACCTTCATAGCAAACACACTATCCTTTTTCTCATTCTTCCCTCTTATCTCTCTTCAATTTATTATTTATCTTCAGAAAGCAAGTTGTGTAGTCTCAATTTTCTTTTCTTTCATTAGCAAAAGGTAGAGAGGAACTCCTAAAAATAAATCTGCGAGAGCTGGAACTGGCTGACGATGTTGACCTTGCAAACATAGCTGAGAAAATGGAAGGTTATTCAGGTGCAGACATCACCAATGTATGCAGGTAAGTTAACATTGCATCACTTGCATTACTATCGCTACACGCTGCAAGAAAACTGTTTGTAAGGTAAATGAGTTACATGATTAAAGTTATTGGATAGAAATGGACTGTAACTTGTCTTTTATGTATGGCTAAAAGGTGGCTTAATATTTACCTAAATTTTCATTTGAAGATCAGTCAGTTGCAACATAGTAATTTAAATGAGCTATGAATGAGGTAAAATTCCATGTTCTTTCATGTAGACTAAATTCCTTGCATGAGGAATATCCACAGGATGGTAACTTCAACTTGTAGAGATGCATTCATTCCACTGGTGTTACACTTCTGCTGAAATCCATATGTAGAGAGGTGATAGTGGCAGTGGCCAGAGTACCCAAGTAACAACATGGAGCGTTCTTCCTTCATGACAGAGAAAAGGTGTCGTGTGGTGGTACAAGAGCTGTGTACTCAGCGCAGTGGCTATTGTGATGAGGCTGACTGAAGTTTTCTTCTACCTCCTTCATGTCTTCTTCTCCATACCGTTGACGTACAATCATTTGTGAGCCTGTTCTCTAACCTAGATTGCTGAAAAAATTGACTAAAAATACCTTCTAACCCCTCCTCTATATTTTCTTTCAAAAATTGAAAAGGAGAGGACTGATCTTCAGTCATGTGGTTTACATCAAAAGTATTGCACTGGCACAGTTGCAGCAGTGGCAAATTATGGAATTGCCAGGAAGGGACAGGGAACTGAAGCTTTTTAAGATTTTGTTGTCATCTGATAATCACACCTGTGTAATGATGCTTTCAGGCTTTGAAGGTAGCACTGTGGTGTGGCAAGGCAAGGCTTGAGCTCCGAGTTGTGCCAGCCAACTCTTCTGGGGCTGTACTTTGAACAGGATGAGAGAGCTGTTCTGGATTAAAATCACCTTTTCGTTACTTCCTCAAACACGGATCCATTTCTTGCCTAGATTCCTAATAAAGCTCTGCAAACATGTGTCAGCACAGCTGAGAGGAGAATATGCTGTGCCACAGGGATGAATGCAAGTAGCCAAAGGCTCTATCAGCAGGGTCACTTAAGGCTGAACTAAGAATTTGGAGCCTCAGTACGGCTTCCTGAACAAACCTTGCGCAGTGTCTGGGAAAAGAATGGTATGTTAGTTGCTCTGAATCTGTGTTGTGCAGATTTGTTTCACTTGTAGGTTTGTGAGATGAATTTGTGATGTTCTTTTGATCAGTCTTGGTGTTGGTTGTGCTCTGAAAGGAGCTTGTGCTAATAGGTTCATGTCATATAAAAGAGTTTATTTGGTCTGCTGCTTTGTGCATTTTAGCTGTACTTTGTCTCCTCCGGTCTGTTTAGTGTTTATTGTTTGTGATTACTTTTAGACTGAGTATCAATCAACTTACAAAGTCAGAATACTTTTAATGTTTTTCAATGAATTTGGTATGTGTATATATATGCACACACTGTTACTTCTGATATTTTTACCTAAACTCCCTTTGTACAAATACTATTAAACAAAACAAAAGCAAACCAACAGATATAAAAAACAAAAACACCTGAGTCTTTCATTTGTGGCAGTCTTCTAAGTGATGACTGAGGTGGCAGTAAGCAGAAATCCAGATGAACTGAGGTTTGGATTCACATGATTTGAAATGACTTAGGAAGTACTCATATTAGCCTGTGTATTTACACTTTTTTCATAGTGCCAGGAGAAAGAGCTCTTGGATATGATTGTTTCATTAACACCGAGTCAGAAAGACATGGCTGATTTAAAAGTGTTTTTGTATGGTTCAGACTCACAATATGTGTAAGCATAGAAAAGTTCAAATTTGTAGACTAATAGTAAAGCTCAAACCTGTAGACTATGACAGTCCTTGCTATTGCCACAAGCAAAACTAAAGAAAACATGCACCAAGACCAGGTTTACTGAAATTACTCCCCAGTCTTAAAGAAATTGAGGTGAAGTTCAGAGTTGGCTGAGCCAGAGTGAAAATCAGTCAGAGGTCACAGTACAGTTTCTAATAGTCAGCATATAACCAAGGGATATGAAGGCGAAATTTTATTATAAAATTACATTCAGGGAATACAAAACGCATCTAAATTGCGTATTAGATTGAGTATGAATTGACTTTGAATCGTTGTTTTGAGCAGGCTGTGAATGTTGAAAGGCCTTTTGAACAAAACTGGCCCCTGCTGCATCTTTCAGTGGGTGGCTGCCTGGGTTTTTTTTAATACAGCTTTGGTGCTTCTCCAGCCACCAAGAGTGCGTTTGAGAAAGCACCAAGAGTTCACGTTGGAATGACTGTCGATAAAATGACTTTACAAAACGAAGTGATGGCAGCTGCACTTCAATTTTGTGGGTGTGTTGAGGTGTGGTGGGCTTGTTGGTTTGGTTGCTTGGGTTGTTTTTGCTGAATTTTTTTTTTTTAACTGCTGTATGGAAGCAAATTAGATGCATGGAATTCTCCCCCACACCATTGTGTAACACTGGCTTTTAGTTCACAAACGATGTTATAACAGCAAAGCATGGTGATATTTGGCTAAGTTCAACAAGGCAGCTTCTTGGGGTTGTTCTGAAATTCTAGTTCCTGTATTATGCATTTTAATTTATGAGTTAGCAGTTATTTAGTATATTCATGAAGTCTGTCAGTTATGATTTCCTTTAGGGAATGGGGTTGGTACTGAAACAGAATATGCTGAAAGCATCTTTCTAAATTCTCCTAGAACACAATGTGCAAGTTTTTTCTCTTTGGATTCTCACCTACTAATATGATATGATACATTGTTGTGATACCAGTGGGATTACCCTGCCATTTTTTTTACTAGTAGACAAATAAGCAGCATTTTCTTATAAGCTGTATAACAATGAATTAGGAGGAACTTTAGTCTCCCACTCCCAGTGTTGTCTATCACCTCACCAGCTCACCACATGCTGCTACTAGATTTACTGCTGGAAATCTAAATGCAGTCAAACCTAATGCAGAAAGAAAATTACACACTTGTAAAGACACTTAATGCTCATTGAGGTCAGAAGTTTGAGGAGCGACAGACGGAACAGATTTTGTCATTTAACATTTTGCTGTGAGCGTACAGGTTGGAGGTAGATACTGTCCACTGTCTTTGAAGCGGGATTCCTTTTCAAACCAGGAAACATTCAGAATGCTCCAGCTGCTCCAGCTACTCCTGCTATATGTAGGAGGAGTGAAGTTGTTACTTTTGCCTTGTTCCTCTTTAAAAATACAATAAACAGCAGCTACATCACAGGCATGCAGTGACATTAGATAAACTGGTTAATCTTCACCTCTTTTGCCTAGCCTGTGAATACTAGCTGTTCAGACATCCAGTGAGGATAAATCCATGTCTGAAAAATGTGGACAGCATTTGGAGATCTTCATATAAAAATGTACCGTTCTTTATTGTATCATTTTGAATGCAACAGCTTAACTGGAATGCTATGTTGAGCCTTTCAAACAACGTAACTCACCATCCTCTGTAGAGTAAACATTTATTTATTTTTATTTCTTACCCTCCTGAATAGAGATGCATCGTTGATGGCTATGAGAAGGCGTATTGAAGGCTTGACACCAGAAGAAATAAGAAATCTTCCCCGAGATGAAATGCACATGCCAACAACTATGGAAGACTTTGAAATAGCTTTGAAGAAAGTTTCTAAATCAGTATCTGCTGCGGACATTGAGAAATATGAGAAATGGATAGCTGAATTTGGATCATGTTGAGTTGTCTTCTCTTGAAGCCACCTTATGTCTTAAAACAGCTTTAGAAGTAATCAGTGGTGTTTCAGTGCACTGCATGCTCTTTTTAACTTTTGTAATTTAAGAGCAACAGATGTCTCAATAAATTGTTTTTTAAATGCAAATTCTGTCTAGCTGTCTTTTAACTAGCTCAGAAGTCACCAGTTTTTCTCAAATGCTGATGGTATCTGCTTTGATTTTCAAGATTTTAAAATTACTTAAATTTAATACTAGAACTCTCGTATCAGAGTATTTACTCTTGAAAAATTGCTATAACACACAAAAACCCCCCAAAACCAAAGCCACAACCCCCCCCCCCCCCAAAAAAAAACAAACCAAAAAACCCACAACCAAACTAGCCCTACTAAATGAGTAAGGGATGCTGAGAACTAGAAAATGGAAGGAATGAGATAGTTACAGTTTTCCTAACTGATCTTGGAGAATTCTACCCTCAGACTGTTTCTAAGGTATTAATAAGGAACCTGTGCAAAGGTTGAGATGTGGAACAGCAACCCTTGTGCTGTAACAGTTAATAGAGTCAACTGAAGTTTAAGCAAGGGGTAGGATCATTGTGGGTTTACAGTGTCTGTTAAATAATATTAAAATACATCCAGCTAGTGTAAACTAACTCTCTGTGGCCAGTAGTGATGCTAAGTCACAAGTGAAGTCTCCTTGTAAGTCTAAGAGAAAACAAAATCTTTCTGGCATTAATTCTGAAATATGTTTTTCTTCTTCCCTGACTGTGTGGTACTGTAAGGGTCAGAACTGTAGACTGACCCAGGCTGGGTCCTGGCTTACACGTTTATTCTGGTAAGGCCGTTCTGATAAGGCAGCATGTGTTACATTTGGGCTTAACTGATAACCCTGACTTAACAATTGACTGAAAATCTAAATTCTTTTTTTTCATTACTTGGTAAAGTAGAATGTAGAAGCAGTTCTCTGAGAATGGTCCTACAGTGACCATCTAGGTAATAATTTTAGATTTTTCTCTACAATGGTAATTGTAACTAAAACACCTATAATTTCTATCCATCTGTTACTATTTTGGAAACACTTCTTCTTGCTAGCTCCTGCCAGCTGTAGTTCTGCTTGCAGATAAACTTTATGCTTTTTCATTAATCAAATAGGTCCAGACTTGTTTCAGCTGGTAGATACATGCTATACAAAACTGGCTGTGGAATTCCTGCTGATGTGTCTCTTTAGATGCTGCAAGGTACACGGGAAGGACAAATGGTAACGAAAAGCTGCAGTCTGAGTAGGAGGCAAGTGCATCTCAAAGACAGAGTTGTGTAAATGCCATTATCGTGAACATCTTTTATGAACTTAAAATTCATCATTATGTTGTGAGTGAGAGCTGGACACACTGAAAAGGACTTCCAGCAGTGTTAGCAATGAGACACTGTAGTAAAACACTGAGATCTTGTGAGAGCTTCTGCATCCTTGAGGGAACCTGGCAGAAATGAAGAAGGTGAGTATGCAAGTGTGTGCATTTATACTTCCATTTCCAAAGTGGAAAACTTATTTACTTCTTTCATTTCAAATGGATAGCCCTGTGTGTCAGAGTTAAGAAAATTATAATTATGTGGTATTTTGAAGAAGTGGGTTCTCTTAATGTTTATTTTTGTGTTTTTATGTTAGAATGAGAGTGGACCTGTCAGCTGTGTTGCAGGAGATTTCTTCTCATAATTCATTGCAAGCAAACCAGAATACTCAATCTGTCTCCCAAGTAAGAAGGGAAAGGAGGCAAGCTTTGATCCTTGGAAGCAGTCCAGTAAGAGGCCGCCTAGACTAAAAGTGTGATATATTTTGAGAACTCCCACAGTAAGCCTCACTTGAAAAGCAATAGTTTAGTTCTCAACCAGTTTCCTCTGAATGAACAAACCGAACACCTTTGTAATATGTGGTAGAGGGAAAAAAAGTGCTAGAGGCTGAATTTGTAGCTCAGAGGTTCATTTTGTTTTGAACCATACATTATTTGTATTGTATGTATGTATGGCTGCAGTGAGAGCCATAGTTTGTGAGGAGGTAAGAGATGTTGGTGTTCCTAAAAACCTACTTCCATCCTACCAAGGGTTTTTTTGGGTAGCTGAAGTTTTTTGGTTGGGTTTTTTTTCAGTACCCCATGCCCCCCCACCTTCTTTTCCCTAGCGAGCACATGTTTCCTTATCAGTTCATGTCCTGGGAAAATGAGACCTACCGTGACTGACATGCAGGCCAGTTGCCCTTTCCCAACTGCATTAATTGCACAAGGTGGTTTTTAAGTCAATTTACAAAATAGTTCAAAGTAGCACTCCTCTGAAAGGTGCAAGACTTGTGGTTTGGGAAATCCATGTGCATGCTAAAGCAGAAACACAAATGCTTTAACTTTATTTAGGACTCGGTAACTCCAGCTCCTTAAAGCAGCAATGTTGTCTGGCAATTACTGTGTTCAAGATTTGCACTATTTTTAGAATTTCATTACCTGGTGGTAGTACTTCTTTCTTCCTGCTTTGTAAACACCATACAGAAGAGGATTACTGAGCTCATGGAAATCAGCCAAGATGTGAAGCAGTACCAACACTTTTTCAGGCTTAACCACTCATTTATTGCAGCTGTTTAGAAGAGCTAAATCTCCTTGTTGCTGTGCAGATGCTTGGTTTACAGTTTCATAAGGAGGGATGCAAAGAGCACATGCAAACATCTGCCAGATTTCCATCTGCAGTGTAATTCATACTGTGCTTGTGCACTAAGGAAAAACTATTGTGTTTCTTTTCCATCCTTACACTTTTCAGCCTTACACCTCACTTCTACTTGAACCATGCTAATGAAGGAGCCAGAGCTATGTTCATAAAGTGTAAAGAACATGAGTTTCCACATGCAGAGAAGTCTGTCTAAAACTGTTTCAAGAGCTGCTCTTGTCTGTGCAGTCACCATTCCTGGGTTAATTTAGCAGTCTCCTGTTCAGCCATGGATGACAACCCCTTTGCCACCCTAAGGGTGCTAGAACAAAAAATAAAATTAAAAAGCAAGGGGAAGTTTGAGCAGTGTCCCTGTTACCTTGGTCTGACGTACCACACTGCATTGCTGGGTGGTGAGTCTTGGTTTGGTCAGTGTTAGAAATGTTCCTTCTACCACTGCAGTGCTGTCCATTTAGTGAGACAATATGAGTCGTTCCTGTCCCAGACCAGCTGTACAGACCAGCATCTGAGTAACTTGGATCTCATTAAACTTGTGATGACATTTCCTTAAGGTGTGAGGAGGGGGGGAAATCAGCTGCACATGGGGAATTCTGATCACTCAGATGATACCTGTGCTCAGTCTAGTGCCAGGTAGTTACGGCTCTGAGGTTTTTTTCCCCAGTCATTCTTCTGACAAACAATTTTTCTAAGTAAGAACAGTGAAAAGCTAAAAAACAAATAGTACCCTGTAGCTAACATGTTTGGCAAACTGCTGTTCTTTGTGACTATAGATGCACAAGTGAACACAGTTTAATAAACAATTTAAATGTTTATTTGAAAAATGTTAACAGTAGAAACTGGCATGGGCAGACTGGGCCTACTGAGCAATAGTAAGCCAGTGTTTCTGTACAATTCCATAGAATTCTCATTTTTCTTTTGGGACTTCACATAGTATTGCTGTCACAGATAAAAAAAAAAAATCACACTATAATTACAACTGCTAACAATTTTTATGAGTGGAAGGGACCATAAAAACATAAAGTGCTTGAAATATAAATCTGCTTTTTTAATTTTTGGTTTGCATATATAAAATGTCAAATTTCTTGAGTAATACAAATGTTGGGTAGTGGTATCTTCCTTGCAAGGCACCCTCAACCGTACGAGACCTGAGCCAGGCTGGGCAGCTTTGCTTAGGCTTTTGGCACAGCTGATGTTTGCAATACTCCCTAGTCCTTTTCTGAAGAATGCTTTCTGCAGACTTAAGGACACCCTGAATTTCATCATCTCACTAGTCAGGACAATTGACCTGGTTTATCTATGGGCATGAAAGCAGCCGGCATCCTGTCCAAGGTGTGGAAAAGTGACTTCACAGAAGTTAAAACCAGTGGTAGCCCTCAGGGTGGAAAGCTGTTCTATTTTGAAGCTTCTGAAAAGGCTGCTTGTTTATGAAGAGGCACAAGGAAGTCAGCTTTGGGCCTTGGCCTGAGTGGCCCTTTATCAATTAATCAACTGACTTAGTTTTCTTAGTAGGAAACAAACAAAGTATTAAGATCAAGTGCCAAATTTCAGGTCAACTAAAAGTGTGTTTTTAAAAACCAGTAACTCCAAAGTAAATACAGTATTAAGTACATGCTTTCTCATCTAAATTATTTTTCCTGTCTGGAAGATCTGAAGGCAGGCTGATGGTAGTCACAGGTACAAAGCTGACTTGATCCAGGAGAAGGATGCCTCTGAAAGGTAAGATTACCTGGCATTAGAAAACAATATACAAAACAATTCTGTGTTCTAAAAATTAGATTTACTCTTTAACTCCTCAAGTTTAAATCAATGCATCAAGTATTATCCTCATAATACCTCTTTTATGAAGCTAGGATGAAAACTGGGTCCAAAATGTACTAGCTGTGGTTTCTGAGGGCTCCCTTCACCCAGTTTCTACATCTGAAATGTCAGCAGTGTAGACTCTACATGCTTAGTTTCACAGTAGCCTAAAACTGTCTGTTGTCAGGAGCTACATTTAATGCTCCAAGACGAGGTAGAGACTCTAGTTTTATCAGTGTACCATAGAATGGCATAAAGACTTGTGACGAGGTCCTGACATGTGCAACTGTGTCAGTCACCACATGAGATCTTCTGCTCATTCTTACTGGTTTGCAATCATGAATTAAACCTTTACCATTTTTTATGGGAACACTTTGCATAAGTAGCAAGAAAACAACTGTGTGGTTTTGAGGTTGTGGGGTTTAGGAAGGTTTGTGCTTTGTTTGTTTGTTGTTTCTTTTTTTTGTTGGGTTTTTTTTTTAGGAGGAGGGGGTGGCACAATTTCTTTAAATGCTCTGACAAGCCATGCACAAGCCCCATGTTCTCCAGCTGGAAGAGGAATTACTCCAGGCTGATTCCTCTGCTCTGTACTTTCCTCTGCCATGGACAGGCCATGAGACACTTTGCTGAACAGTTTGTTGGGATTAGATTTTTCTTCCTAGTTCTACTTAGTTCAGTTTCACACGTGGAAGTGTTAAGCTGCTTACTGCTCTGGGAAGTACAAAGTGTTTCTTCAGTTTTTCTGCTCTAACAACTGAAGCATTCCCATCTGACAGCACACTGTGTGAAATGTCAAGGAAAAGCATGGTCTCTTTTGTCAGTGCAGTTTCCAACCTTCCCGATCTTCCAGCCCTCCATCTTTAGGACTAATGCCACTTGTATTCCTGAGTGGATACATAAATTAACTGCACCCAGGGCCCTTCAGAAGGACAGCTGCTCAGCTGCATCAGAAGACATCAGCTGTGCTTGTTGTGGCTAACAAAGCACACTATGCTGTCAGTCACTTCTCAAAAAACATATAGTTCCAAGGGATAGGTCTTCCAGAACTGACTTAGGTAGCTTTAAAATGTACATGTTTGCCCATTTCAGCACTAAATAGACACTGGTTTCTTACCTGCAGTTACTAATTCATTTTTCCACCCCTTGTTCTGAGCACTTGCTTTTCTGAAAAATCTTAAGTGTTGCTGGTAACACACCAACTGAGTGAATAAAGCCATCTGTAGGCCACCAGCTTTATTTATGACCTTTTGCCAGCAATGCCAGCACCAACTGCTGTGGCTTGGAGCTGCCTACAGAGGTACATCCTCCCTGGAGAATTCCCACACAAATTTGCAAAGCCAAACTCGAGGCCTTTCAGAACTACTGTTACAACTCCAACATACTAAGAGTATGAAAAGCTATAGAGATGTTGGAATTGTTTAGCTCTAGCTTCTACCCTCCTCTCTTGGAGCTATAAGTGTCTCACAATGTAGTCCTTAGAAGAGTTGATAAAAACTTGGTAGTATGACAGCTCAGCTAAAGACATTTCCAATGAAACCCTTTCTCATGTTTCTCTGAAATGCTTATATGTCAAAAGTTCACCTGGAATGGAAAGTTACCAGTAGCTTTTTCACTGAATTGTTTGCTACCATCTTCCTACAGAATGTGGCTGCTTCTTGACAACTTTTTTGAGTTAATGTTTTATCTTCATCAAAGCCAGAAAAAAAAAAGCAAAAATTACTTACTTGTTTTCACAGGAAGGGAGAATCACCTTTAAGACTTTGATAATAAGAGCTGCTCCAACAATTCCAACAACAACGACTTCCATGAAACTAAACAAGATGGGTAAAGATCGGAACCAGAATCTGCACAATCCTTTTCTCAAGTCTTCCACCCACTGGCACATCACCTGCAGTCAAAGAGGTAAAAGGACAGGCTGCAAAACAAAGCATGTGCTGGTTTTGTAGCTACTGGTGATACATGGTGATAGTTTTACTTGAATTTATGTATCCTTAAACATACATAAAAGCAGCATGGAATTGACTGGTGACTTGGATCTCCTTCTTCAAAGTTTGGAACAGGTGAAGGCTTAATTCTCTGCTCATCGTAGCAGAATTCTCTGAGAGGCCACTTTGGAAAATAAAAGACACTTGAATAGAGAAGGCGAAGGGGCAGCTGTTTGGCCATAGAGAGCTATGATACCATGGCAGTGCACAGCAGGGAAAGGGTTACTGCCAGCCCAGGAGAGGGGTAGCACCTTCTCTAGCCTATCTAAGTTTCAGCCTGCTATTTCGGCCCTCCTGTCTCAGCAGCAGGTTGTAACTGTGTTTGTTTCAGCCACAGAAGAGGCTGTCAAGCCCATCCTTACCTAAGCTGAAACTGAAACTTCTAAGGCTGCTACTGTGTTTCTTACAGCAGGTGAGACCAATGGCCTATCTCTCAGAGGGGTAAGCACTTGCAGAGTCAGGAAAAAAATGATGTAATTTAAAGCTAAGCAAAATTTGAAATTGTCATAAATGCTTAGCTTGGTATAATGTAAATATCACAACTGACTATCATGAAGTATCTGTGAGATCAGAACATTGCAGGATTTAAAAGCCCATTCGATTCCTACTGGAGTAAAAAATTCCAACAGCTTGATACTGCTAAGTGGTAATTTAGGAAGAGGGGGTTTTTTTTTGATAAGTTTTGGGGGTGTTGTTTTTTTTTTTTTTAAGGTTCCTAGAGGTCCACTGGGCTTAGTAGTTTGCTCTCTTTAAAGGTGTATATACTAATAATTAAAAAAGCAGACAAACCACAAAAGTACCTTGTAAGAAGATGGAGGTTCTACCCTAAGAGGGGTCTCCGGTAACTTGCCAGGTAATGTCTCTTCATCTACTGTAGTCTCTACTTGCCGGATGAGATACTGACTGGTAGTTTGCAGTGGATCTTGAATATCTGAAGAAGAAAAGCTAGATTTAGTAGAGAGCTTTCTTTTTATTTGACTCACTATTCAGGACAACAAAGACATGGTGTATTTCTATACTTATGGTATGGTTCTCACACATTCACACCAAGAACACAGAAGACTGTTTTTTTTAACTTGAGTAGTGAACTTGATAAACAGAAGTAGTGTTACAGTGCTGCCTTTAGCTATGCCCTTAGCTGTAAATTTCAGCTGTCATCAGATTAAAAAGTGATGAACTAGATCAAAATATTCATCTCTGATTAAATCCTTGAGAGTTTTTGATTAAACAAAACTCTTGCTTTTAAGTTATTCAAGTTTAATAACATAAAACTGTTCTCTGTTTTGGAAATGACCCAGACAGGTATTTCCTCTACAGTTTTCTCTTTCATTCTCAGGAAGAAGGGGGAGCTTTAGAGAAACTTCCATCACAGATCTGAGAGAAAAATTTATTCCTGTCAGATGTCTGGATTGCAGACTGCCAAGTATCAAGTGCTTCAAAGGAGAGCAGATTTGAAAACAAACAAACAAAATACCTAGAATGTAGAAGAGTTGAATTTAGGTGTTTAAAAAAAATAAAAACCAAACCACGTAAAACACTTTCCTGTTAATAAAGAAATTGTTTTACTGTGTAAAACATGGGAATAAGGATGCTTTTTTACCCCTGTGAAGCAATAAATCAGCTATGGATGAAAATATTATGTAGCAGCTGAGATACCTTTTCCTGAGAGGTTGGGCAGTGTAAATAACATGTCATTGTCTCTTGGGATAGAATACAGCATGCTCTCTTTCAAAGGGACAGTGTAGTTTGAATGTCTAAGTACTCTCAGGTCCTTTACTAAAATATCTATTTCTGTTACTTCTTCTTGTTGAACCTGCAAGAGATGCAAACACATTGATATAACTGAGTTTAGAGTAAGACTGAAGCTGGCTGGAAGAGAACAGCAATACATCACAGAAAACTCCTCGCCATTAAGACGTAGACACAGGGCTGTTATAACATGAATTAGTATTCTTTGTTTTTACATACCACACTTCTGTAGACTATGTCACCGTAGAAAATATGCTGAACAGAATGTCTCTCTTCTTGCAAAAGCATGTAGTAGTCACTCCATGGGCTTGCTGCCAAATCTTGAATAGCTCATTACTATCCTCTCTCAGTGAGGCATTTTAGGGCATGGAAAACTCAGGTACACAGTGAAAGCACTTGTGAATGTTGAAAGTGTTGCTGAGGCAAGACTGACATTACTGCTCTTGCAGTATAGACATGTTGGAATTGTTTAGCTCTAGCTTCTACCCTCCTTTCTTGGAGCTATGTTAAAAGTCTCTCACAATGTAGTCCTTGAAGAGTTGATAAAAATTTGGCAGTATGACTGCTCAGCTAAAGACATTTCCAATGAAACACTTTCCCATTACTGCTTTTGCAGTAATGTTTCTTTTTTTCAACAACTGAAGGCAAAGTATCACAGCATTTGACAGTGTCCTGGTTGACAGCCTGGTCTCTAAACTAGAAGACAGGGATTTGACAGATGGACCACTCACTGGATAAGGAATTGGCTGTATGGCCACACTCAATGAGTTGCAGTCACTGGCTCAATGTCCAAATGCAGACCAGTGACAGGTGTTGTCCTGAAAGGTCAGTATTAGGACTGGTGCCATGTAACATCTTTGTCAGTGACATGGACAGTGGGATCGAGGGCACCCTCAGCAAGTTTGCCAATGACACCAAGCTCTGTGGTGCAGTCGACATGCTGGAGGAAAGGGATGGCATCCAGGGGGACCTGGACAGGCTTGAGAGAGGGGCCTGTGTGACCCTCATGAGGTTCAACAAGGCCAAGTGCAAGGTCCTGCACCTGGGTCGGGGCAATCCCAAGCACAAGTGAAGGACTAGTGGGTGTTAGTGGATGAAAAGCTCCATATGACCCAGCAACGTGTGCTTGCAGCCCAGAAGGCAAACACTATCCTGAGCAGCATGGCCAGCAGGGCAAAGGGAGGGGTTCTGTCCCTCTACTGTGCTCATGTGACTCTGCTTTTGACTTAAAGGAACAATTAAGGAAACAGCATTAGCTTTCTGGTTGTTTTTACCAGGTCACTATGAAAATCTGAAATGCATTGCAATGTCTAGTTTGAGATCTGAAATACAACATCACTATTGTGTAACAACTGAATCAACCAGGATTAGGTTCCTACTAGTGGGATAAACACCTCATTAGAAAAGCTACAGACCTCTCAGTGAGGCTTTTCATTAAAACAGTAAAATTTTGACATGATACAGATTGCTGTAAAAAATACTACATGCTGAGCATGCAATTAATTAAGGATCAATGGTATTATCCTTTAAAAAAAGAAGGCGGCAGCAGAACACAAGCCAGCTTCAAAAAAGCCTAGCCACATGTAGGATATAGACATGTACAGAAACAAAAATATGATGCTATTGCTGGCTTCAGCAGCTGGATCTTTTCAACAGATCCTCTTTGGTTAGTAAATTAACTATACCTTAGAGGCACTTTTGAGAGTTCTGCACATTTCAATCTCAGCTGGAATGGTAACCCCTCGCATTCACTGGTATTTGTACAAATACAGTTAGAATTGGGCGGGGAGGTGTTTGTTCATCTCAGTTTGAATCTTAATAATGAACACGGATTTTATCTTACATGCAAAATATTCTAAGGCTAAACTCTCAGGTGTTGTGGACTTTCACAAGCCCACCTGCCATAAGAGTCTGCTGCTGCAAGCTGTTCCCCACGGTATGTGCTTGAAACTCTTTGTTAGCTTGGAATAACAATGGGGAAGCCCTCAGGACTCAAAACAAGCCCATGCCCCTTTTGTTTGTTTTGTACATTATTTTATAAATCAAGTCTTGCTTGTGAGTCTGACTTTGCTTGCATAGGTGCATGTGTTGAAAGAGCATGTGATACACAATGATAATCACTAATATATGAATAGAAGCATTAAAACTTAAAGTCTCCTCATGAAACACACCTACTATTATACTGCCAACTTTGCTATTATCTCGTTCAATACTGTGCTAACATTAATTATATACTTTATGCTCTAATCACCAGCCAGATACATGTAAACCTTTTAATCCTCGGTAACTACTTGCCTCTCCTAAATTAAAAACAAACCGAATATTGCAGCAGGGGTTTGTTTTACCTGTTTTCCATCAATTTCTGTCACTTCCTCCTGAACGACAATCAGCTGCAAATCAGAACTGGATGCCAAAGGCCACTCGTGAACCATGATGCGAACACTGACAGTTCCCAGGCGCTGCTGATCTGGTAAGTTATCCAAGTTTCCATTCTCCACTGTCAACACACAATATCACAACTTTCAAACAGAAACCACCCCAACCAGAAAGCAGTACACAGCCATAGGGAAAACAGTTGCAGCTGTGACAGAGATGTCTTTGCACATGCAGCACCCGAATGGAAAAGTCAGAGGAGCACTAGCATCACACCAGAGATGCCAGAACAGTGGTACAGATGTCTGTACTGTGCTGATGTCCTTAACACTTCCAATAACAACTACTAAAAGTAGTAATCTGGGCAACAGGTAAACAGATGCCATGATTTTTCTTACCAGTATATCACCAAATCAAACTTGGAGCAGGTTTTGTGATATAATACAGCAGAGCTGTATGATCCCCTGGACTGAGGGGAGCTTGCAAACGATGTCGCATCCCTGCCTTTGAGGTTTGTGTTTAAGCATTTTAAATAGTGCTCTTTGGCTTGGCTATTGCTGTGTTCTACTTCTATTATTATAGGAGTAATGCCACAGCCCAGCCAGCCACCTGTGTAAATATCTTGATTTGCATAACATTGCCCTTCCTCTCAATACAGAAACTAACACGCTCTTTTCCAGGCATGCCCTATCTACTACTCAAGATGAGTGACAGTTCCCTCATACATATTTGTCTGTCCCCCTCTCTGTTTTCATATATGACCGGTGACACCTCAAATTCTCTTCCTAACCAAAAGCTTTAGCTTTTTTAACAGCCTAATATTCCTCAAGTACCCAGGGAACTGCCTTCCTGCCCTAGTTGTTTCTGCACAGACTTTGTATCCTTCTCCCAAGTACCACACCTACTACAGGTGAGGCCACGCTAGAACTGAAGTGGAGAAGTGGAAGAGTGGAGGTGGCAGATCTTCCCAGCATGCAGATAGCAAGGTACATGAACTGAGATTATTGCTGAGCCACTGGCGCTCTGTGTGTGTGTCACAGTGCTGAGCTGAGGTTAACATGGGTAAGGCTGGACTAGTCTTAAAGTAACATCTCAGTGTACTCATTACTTTTATGCTACAATCCCTGTCCTCATAAAGGTATTTTGCTTATTTTAAATACAGAAAAATACTTTTTGGCATTATTTAGCAATATCTTTTGTTGCAAAAGTAAGTGACAAAAGGAGAGAAGTGCTCCCTACAGTTATGAGCCAGAGCACTAACCTAGTTGCTGAATGTTTTCTGTCTTAGAGCAGCAAGCACACATTGAAGGGCCAAAACTTCTAAGATTTCAAGTAGCTGAAGCTCCTTGTAGTCCTAGCCCTTCATGTGTCAGGCTGTTCAACCACTACACTCAACAGGAATGACAAATATGCTTCCAAAATTGACATTTATGGGAACTTCAAATGGGAATATAGGTGTCAGGCATAATCTGAAAACGATGTCAAAACAATGCCATTCAGAACACTTGGTCTCTAATATTCAAAAGCATGACTATTAAGGTCACGTTTGGGTTTTATATACATTCAGAAGTATTTCCCCCTATTTCTATATTTCTTTAGCATTTTACAAACACTACCTGAATCTGTTGTGAAGGATTCAATAAGTAAAGAGTACAAACATTACATTACAGGTAACAGCCAGATACTATGCTGAGGACTCAGACCCAAACACAGAGACGGAGAATCCCAGGTTCCTAGCTCCCAGGTCAAATCAGTATTTCCCTCACTGTTTCAGATTCACGTTCATAATTGTAGTCACTGCAAGCTACACAAATATGATTTGGGAAATTAATACGAACAACAGGAGAGTGCTCAGGAGCTCTCAGAATCAGTAAATAAAATCATATTTATTTTTTCTGGAGTGAATTATTTTGCAGGTAAATGACATTTTGCCATAGCTTTCTACCCTAGGATAGAAAAAAATGGAACCCATAGGAATATAACTATCCCAGAAAAAGAGAAATTGATTACTGCTCTCCCTCTCCAGAAATGAATTAGCGTCAAATTAATAACTGATTGCGCTTGGGAAAGAAGGGTTCAAGCAACAATATCACGGCTCAGAGAAGCAATCTGAAAAAGCGTTAGTACTCTGTAAGTAAATGTCTGATGAGGATGACCTCAGGTATCATGTTAGAGATTGACTGCACCTGATCCATCAGGAGGTCATTCTGAATACAACAGAAGCTTAAATCCAATGAACATAACGGTCCTTGTTTAATTAATTATACAGTATACTCTGTGTATCTCCAAAAAAATCACAATACTTGCTGGTCTTTCACAAAAACCGTAGCATTGAATCGGTGGAAAAATAGAAGTTTCAAGATAATTATAAGTCATTAACCACTGCAGGACACTAACAAAACTGCAGTATTTGTGCTATAATATCCTATCCTGCAGAAACTTGTTTGTGCATTAGACACAGAAGTGACATCATTAAAAGATCTTCCTAACAACAATTCATACTTTTGTTATTGAATCTCCTTCTGGATATATGCCAACTGACCTAGGGACACAGCCATTAGCAGGGTGGAGTCGCATCCTACTGTTTACATTGTCTAGCTTGTCCTGCAAAACACTCTTTTTAAAAGAAAGGTGGAGTCTGGATTTCAGATTAGACCATTTACATATAGGCATATAAATGTGACTTGAGGCCCATTTTAATGCCATCATTGTCCTGCCTTGGGAAATGCTTTGTTTCTACAGTGGTCAGGTTTGCAGAGTACAGAACACACAGTCATCGTAAGCCTTGCTTACTAGATAACTGGGAAGCCACATACCCAGGGGGAAGGAGGAAAATTAAAGAAAAAAAAAAAAGGAAAAGGGAATACTCACATATTACTGTTTGACATGTTATGTGGGCAACCCCGCTTTTCATAGGAAAATCATTTACATATACCTGTCCATTAATATAGGTGACATTAAAAAGAACCTGAAAGAAAGACAGACAGAATGAGTATACAGTTCCTGGCCCTATCCTACAACTCTGCACTCAGAGGAACACACTTTATAGTGACTGACATCAGACAAAACAACATATTTGCATCCACATGCAGGCTTCGTTTCACGGCATATTAATTCTCTGAATAAATAGAAAAACCAGACAAACCTGTCCTTTGTGAAGTTCTCCATTGCCTTTCAACATCCTAACACCGACTCGGATCATTTCCTGGAAAAAAAACATTGAGAAGAGACATAAGTTTGAGGAAGCACATAAACCACTGCAGGGCACTGGGAACTTTCATGCATTATCCTGACAGAATGACTACCTCCAGTACACAGAGATATCCTCAGGCTTTCTATCCAGCAGCCAGAAGAAAGAGGAATATGCTTACTTTTTGCATGTAAGGGCTGGTTTGGTTTTTTCCCCACTACTTTTTAATAAAGAAGATTGATGAGAAAGAATGGCATCTGCATCCCCTACTGTATAGTTTGAGGTTCTTTAATAAGGATAAAATAATAATAATCACTTGTTTCAAAAGATATAATGGAAAAGAAGCCTCTCAGCCAAAAAAATAACAGACAATAACAGGTAAAAATCAGTTTCTCTGCAAATGTTTTTTTAAGCACTCAGTCTTCAAAGCAAAGTCTAATTTAATGCATGCTAGCCTTTTGTAAAGAACATTCCTTTTTGTCAGTTTCAGCAGTAATCCTGTTTCTTTTTTTTGGTTATCATTCCCAAATTATGCCACACGGGACACCTCAAACCCACATCCAATGGGGATTTGCTTCTTTCTTTCAAACCCCAATTGCTGGAATTAATTGACTCACTCATTCTGTCCTCTTGTTTCCCTCTTGTAATTTCAGGGGCTGTTTTGCAGATGGGACCTTAACTCTCCCAGATCTGCCCCTCAAAAACACTGCATGCAAAAGTCAAATCTCTCTTACACGTGGCCAAAAGTAATGACTACCACAGAGCTTTTCTGAGTCACTTCTTCAAAAATAATGTTAAGCTCCCTATTTGCCTTTTGGGAGCCTTAAGTGATTCTAACTGCATTTCATTTTCCTCTGGAAAACCTCTCCATACCTTCAGTATCTTCTTTAGCTCTGTGTTTCAGTCATGGTTTCCCACTCAACAGCTAAAAATGAGTCTCAATAAAAAGTTCAGCTTGCTCAAAATTTTTAACAAATAAATATATAAAAAGGCTTTTCATTTGAGATTTTTATGTAACACTAAATTTTCTTCCAGAAAATACTTAAAATATGCAATACCTGGCATAATACAGTCCCAATTAATGAACAGAGAGCTTCTGAAATGCAATTATAATGTCAAAAAATCCTTAAAACAATGGGTGATCAACAGTATAGACAGGTAGCCAGGACTGTCAAAAGCTGAAAAACAACAGCCAAATCTGATTCAGCAGAAAACTGGCATTATGAAAAGTACAGCTTAAAAATCTTACACAGTTAAGCTTTTCGTTGGAAGTGACTTGTAAGTGATACTTCAGACACAGTTGTCCTATCAGCAGGAAAACTCTCTGGCCACCAAGACCAAAAGGAAATCTCTTCCTCAATGCCCCTTCTAGGAAACAGGTTTTTACATTGACTTTTCTTCAAAACTTAAATCCCAGCTATTCAAAGTAAATGAAAATTACCAAATTCCTTAGAGAACTGGAATTCTATAACTGAAAATATAAACTATATTAATAGTATAATCATAGGATGTATTCTATTCTGTCATCTGTAATACCTTCAAACCACTTATTTTCTTGTCATGTTTTAGGAATTCTGTATATAAACTTTTAGCTCTTTTAGTTCTTAGCATTCACAGCTGTACATCTTTTATACCCTCAAACTGTTTAACAGATTACCAAAACTTTGTGTCATTACTTCCTAGGTTCTTCTATTTTCTGGGAATTCAAAGGGCACAAAAGACTGATTTTTCCAGGCAGTTTCAAAAGTAATTAATTTTTTAAGTCTCAAGTGAAATCTGAGGGCTTTTATACAGGAAGTATTTTGCAATCTTTTTTCAACATCTACGAAGGAACTAGCAGATTATAAGAAAAAGGAAATGACTGGGAGAAAATAGGAAAATCCCCTCCTACGTTTTTTTATTTGAATCAAATGCTTTATTTGAAAATGAAGGGCATGAAGCAAGATAGATATGCTCAACAATTGACTGTTAAATGAACAAAGTGAGCTATGTACACAATGATTAATTTCCTGCAAAACAGCTGTCAATTCTGTTCCCGTAGTATCCACAAGCATTATCATGAATTCAGGAACATACTTTACACTTGCACTTCAAGAGCATATTACATGTTTAAGAAATTAAATAGTTCAGTGGATCATTTCCATGCTGTCAAAGTTACAAAAATTAGAACATAATGTGCAGACAAATAAGACAGTTTAACCACCCGCTGCTTCTGCCACTGAAAGAGTGCAGATCTGTCCTGCACGTTATCCTTCCCTCTCATCTATGCCAAGTCAGTGAGCCAATTTAGCTCATTAAATCAGCACAAAAACTTTCCTTTTGACAGACTATTTTTCTGTCTTTTGAACAGGCGAGGAAGAGCCGGATAAGCACATGAGATCCAAGAATGCAGCTCGGAGGAGGGAGCTAGGCTAATTGTTCTGATGGCCAGACTGTTGGATTGGCTCTGCTGCATGGTCTGCCTGTCCTTGCAGCATCTCCTTGAGAGATGTCTGCCCTCACCATCATCTCAGCAGATGATGATACATCTCTTGAATGGCACAGGTTCATAAAGCTCCTCAATAACTTAAAGAAATTATTAATACTCTGTTATAGCAGCTACACCATGACCCTTGCAATTTTGTGTTCACTTGCAACAGAGAACTCATATTCTTGCCATTCCCATGACCAGTTTGTTCACATCCAGATCCAACAAATTCTGCAGATACTTTCCCATATTCTGTACATCCATTCTCCTGAGTTGTCATATGTTCTTGTTTTGTCTCTTTACTAAGCATTCTCACAAGACTTGATGCCAGTCTTGCTAAGAAATATTTCAAACAGATCTCAAAGATTTCAAACAGATTTTTTTGGTGCTAAAAAATAATTAGTTACAATAGATCTTGCTACAAACCTTCCTGATCTGATAACAGTAACATCCCAAGGACCAGAGGACAGCAAACTTTTCCAGAGTCAGAATCAACTACATCTATGTCATTCACAACACATGTATTCTTAAAGCTCTCCAGTGACATTCAAAATTTCACACTCTGCTCAACTCTTTACTCCAGTGCTCAGCTACCTTTAATATTAAAAGTTTTTTCAGTATCTAATCTGAAGGTTCCTTGCTGCAATTAATGAACACGTTGTTCACTACTCTTCATAATATCTTCCCAAGGAAAATAGCTGTACTCCAACTCAGTCTTCCTGACTTTATGCTAATGCTTTCAGCTCACTTAACCCTTCCTTGAAGGCAAGTTCCTCACTGCTGTCTTCTCATGGCTTCCCACTGGTCTCTCCTGCAGTGTTGTACCTAAAACTCAACAGGTCCTGCTGTAGCCAGTCCTCCTGACCTTACACACCCCATACCAAAATGTACAGGAGAGCAAGACCCACAGGATACATGCCAAGTGCAATGAAAAGCCAGGCAGGAGAGCTGAGGGAAAGGAAGGGACTATTGCAAGCAGCTCCCAGGAAAGCAGTGCACCATCCCTGCCGACCCAATTTCATCCACAGCAGCGCTCAAGCCTCAAGAGCCATATGTTGTTTATCCTTACTCTTATTAAAGTGGGAAGGAAACAGACCTGGCAGGTCGATAGGTCTTATACCAGCCTTTCATGACGAAATGCCTGGCCTGACAAGCCATACTTGCTAAAAACTGCTCCTGTGATAATTCAATACCCATCTTTCCAATCCTAGAGCTGAAGACTCACAGACTTAGAAAATTGTTTTGTATTACCATAATCATAGAATCAGCCAGGTTGGAAAGGATCTCTGAGATCATCAAGTCCAACCCTTGATGCACTACCACCACAGTTACTAGACCATGGCACTAAGTGCCACATCCAGTCTCATCTTAAAAACCTCCAGGGATGGAGCATCCACCACTTCCCTGGGCAGCCCATTCCAGTGCCTGATTACCCCCTCTGTAAAGAATTTCTTCCTAATATCCAACCTAAACCTCCCCTGGCAGAGCTTAAGAGCTGTCTTACTGACAGCTGCCTAGGAGAAGAGACCAATGCTCACCTGGCTACAACCTCCTTTCAGGGAGTTGTAGAGAGTGATGAGGTCTCCCCTGAGGCTCCTCTTCTCCAGGCTAAACAACCCCAGCTCCCTCAGCCTCTCCTCATAGGACTTGTGTTAGAGTCCCTCCACTTAGCCTCGTTACTCTTCTCTGGACCTGCTCCAGCACTCTCTACTTGGGGGAAGGGAGGAGAAGGTGTTTTATAGTGCTTTATAGATATGTCTTGTACTATGTACTTCAGTGCTAAGAAAGGTAAATAACGCCACATCCTTTATTTTGGGTGTCAGAAGCATAGTAAGCCAATTCCACAGTAACAAAGTCATTGAGAGCAGGACATAGGTCCTTTGCAGTAATCCATAACATGGCACTGTCAAGTTCTGGAGAAGCCTGAACTATGAGTGTAAAACTTGTTTGTATAACTTACAATACCCTTTTCAGTATTAACAACAACATGGAGACTCACATAAATTTCAGACAGTCCTGTAACTTAAAAGGTTCTGAATTCATTGGAATATTTGAGAAAGCTGCACTTTGACAGGATCAGAATCAAAGGACAGCCCCAAGAAGTAAATCAGGTCCATAGGAATCAAGTTGTGCTTTCAGCTTAACTCTGACACCTGCTCCATACTTCACAGGCCCTTATCCCTTCCTGTACTGGCAAATGCCTTCATACAAAACTCCCATCTGCACTAAAAATGGCCCTATCATTCTTAATGCTCTTATAGGATGTAAATGTGTCTCCTGAGTTTTCCTACAATTTCTCATCCCTGTTTTAGTGCTCCAACAGTGATACTTACAGTGGTAATGGCCACAGAACCTGTAAAGAGGACAGCACTGCTACCACAAATGTAAGTCATTATGTTCTAGGACAGCTAGGCAACCCCAGTGAGTGTGATGACACACATTACAGTGAACTAGTGAATAGAGATAAGCAGGTACTGATAATTTTCTAATCCTTTCACCGTGTGCTGCAACAGAACTCAGGAGTGTTAACTGGGGCAGTATAATTGTAGTAGCAGCAGAAGAACAGGATGGGGAAAAGATGGCAGCAAGGAATACAAAGCATCTGGCATAAGTTAAAAGAGAATATTCATTAATTCTCAAAGACTCCCCATATCAAACACCACACAGAAATGTACAGAGAACATTTTGCCTAATCTTGCTCTTTCATGAAAAATGTTGCACATGACAAAGCTGATGGGTCTAGTTCTGCAGGAACTTCAAACAGCTCTGGTTAATGAATCACAGAAAAACTTCTTCCACAGGCAGTGGGTACCTGATGGGTTGCACTGCACAGTTTCTCCCAGTGCAGAGTAACTGTTAAGTCCTACACAACTGCATCAGTCACTTAAACCCCATTCAGCAGCTGTGGACCAACCCACTTAAAGCACAGCTGTTCTCTATTGAGGCTCTCCCAACAAGGCTCTTTCTGCTCTAGGAGGCCCGTGGGAAGTGGAGTGGGCAGCACTAGGAACAGATGGCACAATGCCTTGCAAGATGGCCAGCTGTACAGAGACTTGACAGGCAGACAATCCCCTCGCAGCCATTACACACTGTTGGGATATCCTGTTTGTGATCAGAAAATACAAAGTCCAATGAAGGTGGACTCTTATCTTGCCAAACAGATAAGAAATAGACAGAAATAATAACTTGTTTCTAAATTTAAGAAGAGATTATGGCAAAAAAAGTGTTTGAATAGACAAACAAAACTACCACACAAACTCATGCCATTTGAGTCCTGGCACTCTTATGGACAACTGGCTCCAAACAGTGTAACTATATATTGGCAATCCAGGGCTCTGTGATCCATGCTTCATATAATTCTTTCATCAGACTCAAAACAGAGCTAGGATGAGTCTTAACTGCAGTCAGGCATAACCGAGTCAAGAAACAGTCACGGCACGAGTTTGACATGACAAGTTAGACTTGCCAAGTTTGCAGGACAATCATTAGTCCTTTGCATTTTACAAAATTTTAGTACAAAGTCTTCTTCATTAAGGTTTGGCATTATTAAGCTGCCTGACTGTCTTTAGGGCAAGATAACTAAATCCATTATTTGCATAACTAACTAAAGCTGAACTATCTTTGTTAATATAAAAATCTAACATGATGCTATTGCTTTATGTTGCTTTTCTGAACAAGCACACTTATATTCCTTCCTTGCTTAATGATGATTCTTAGTATAACACTGCTTATCCTTTCCTTTGCCCTACATATGTTACTAGAATGAATCGCCTTTGCATTCTCCCTCATACTATGAATATTTTATCAGGAGTTTTACAGGTGAATGTTCATTCTCACACCACTGAGACATGGTTTCATCATACTGTACTTTAATTTAATCAAATATACATAGGAAGATGATGTCAGCTCTTTTAGGCATAAAGTTCAGAACCTGTGCTGGGCTTTTAACAGAGAAACTGGCATAAAGCAATGGAAGAAACATTTCAGCATGTCACTATTAACAAAGTTCTTCTTTGATAAAAATACCCTACGCTCACTGCATCAAATGGTTGACCTAGTGAAGATTATTTTCTTGTATTGTGAAACAATCCATCCACACAGAGGTTTCTTCTTGAAGTGAACAAATAATATGAAAACATTTTTTTTCCAGGCAACTGAGCTGAACTAGAAAGAAAAAAAGTCTGGTAGGCAAGTATGCCATTTATAAAGAACTCCGCTAGCCTACATTATCAAGAAGCAAACAGAGTAAGCAAACAACATAGCAATAGCATTTAGCACACCGTGCTTTTAGTCAGTTTTTATCAACACGTTAAAAAAACACTCTATAGCACAAACCTTGCACCAGAAACATTACTTTATTGTAAAGTCTTATTGCATCATTCCCTGCATTTTTTTTAAAGAAAAAAAACAAAACAAACCACCCAAATTTTGTCTAAAACCGATCAATCTGTAATCCAGTTCATGAGGAGAAAGAAAATCAAAACAGACTCGCTAATGTTTAAAAAAAAGTCCAGATTTCAAAACAGCTTATTTAAGAAATTACAAGTATTGCACAACAAAGGAGGCGTTCACATTCCAGAGCTGAAGAAAAGCATTTCGGCCTTACAAAATGCAATTCCAAAGGTTCAAGGTTTTTCCTCAGTCTTTCCACTACGGTTTCTGTCACACCATCGCCATAAGTAAGGAGGCAAACTTTAATCCCATATGAAAGAATTACAAAACGCGAAGCTGTCAATAGTGTGAGTCCAGTGCACTCACAAAATTTAGAGCACAGTTGTGGTATCTGGTCAAAGAAAAGCTGAACATGTTGATGCTTCCTTCTCCCAACCAGTCTGCAGTCCCAAGCCATTCTGAGGAAACAACAGTTATTCTGACCCCATCACCCACCGTCATCAAGCTTGTGGCTTCTGAAGGCAACCTTACAGCATGGCATTCCCACTCTGCCTATTTCTACTGCCTAGGCACTTCTGTTCCTATCAGGCAACCATAAACCAGCTCATGCTCAAAAAACATCAACTCTTCTACTCAAAACTTTCTCAAGACACATTGTTCCTTTTGCATCAAATGTGATCCTGTATTACAAAACTAAATAGTGCAGGAGAAAAGGCAAGGTTTTTTTTTAAGTTTGAGACTTAAAAAGAATACTAAAGTAAAAATTCATATGTCCCCTTTTTCACTCTTTTAAGAGATTTTCTGCATATACTTATGCCGCCACACCAGTATAAAGCTAAGAGTGCAGACACCTCCAACTAGCAAAAACTGAGCCAACAAGACAACCTGAGCAGTACTGCACAAATGGACAAACTCAACCCCACAAACAGTGTAACTGTTCCCATAAGGCATTACAGCCCACTTACTAAGGCAAGCCCTATGAGCACCCTAAAACATACCTATTCTATTTCTGACCCCAAGCTGCCTTCCACGGGAGCACCTTGGCACCCCTGTGTCACGCTCAGGCTTTCAGATCCAAAGATAGCACACACAAACATGTCTCCCCATCTTACACAATTGCCAGCTGTGACAAACAACTTCAGTGCTGCTAAATTGGAAGTTTTGGTGTGGAAGTTTCTGGGCAGAAGTAAGCAAGAGCATAGGTCTACATTACATTGTCACTTCATGTGTCTTCCGGCAAATTCAAGCTAGCACTCCGTTTCTCAGAGGGATAAGCAAAGTAGCCATGGACTGAGCTATCTCTGCTGTCTTTAGCACATGTGACTTCAAGCATCCATGCCCTTTTTATAGGTGTCTGAAGATCTAGATCCCCATTTTGAAATCAGAGCTAAAAAGGTCTCTTCAAAAGTTCATACAGAGAAGCAGAAACCAGGAAGTAAGGCCAGGAATCCTGCTTTGCAACACAGGATGTGCCAGTGTAGGGCCTCCGTCAGGCTTTCTTGGAAACTTAAATTATGTAAATTAACAAACAAATAACTCTGGAGGGAAAAAAGCCATAATAAATTTACCTATGTAACTGCAACTTCACATTGCCTAGATAAGTGACTACAAACCCCACACAACTCTCCCCTCTTTGCGATTTCACACTTTCGAGGTTCACAATTATAACAATTAGAGGATGTACCTGGACATGATTCAAGTACAGGCAGAAGTACCCAGTTCTCTTCTGTAATTCTAGAGCTCACACGGTCTTGTGGCATATCCTTTTATTCCCACTGAAAAGATTTCCCAAGTAATACCCAAAATACTCCTTCCACCCTTTAAAAAGCCAACAAATTTAAAACTAATGTTACCAAGATACAGCATAGATATTGGAATAGAAAAACAGAGAGCACGATACCCTGTATAAATATATATATATATATACATCAATACATCAAAACCTTTTTCTTGGTTCGATTCAAGAGTACAAAAACCACTAGGAACAAACGTGGACCTAACGCACTGCGTACTTCTACAGCACTGAACCATCAAGGTGTGGGCGGACAAGCATGAAAATACAATACAAAACCACCTACATTTCACAGAAGAAACTATCTCCCCCCTCGACCCGTCAGATATTTGTTTCGGCACATCAAATCCTATACAAATGAACCACTGAAGGGGGGGGGGGGGGGAACTCTGCCGCCCCGCGGCAGCGTCTGGCTCACCCCTGTGAGGGAGAGGGACGGGGCAGGGAAGAGGGACAGGGGTAGGGAGAGGGAAAAGGGAAGGCAGAAGGACAGGGAGAAGGAGAGAGGAAGGGAGAAGGAGAGGGGAAGGGAGAGGGACGGGGCAAGGACTGGCCCCGGCGGTACCTGTCCCAGCGGCGCAGCCGGGCCCACCAGCGCGGCGGCCAGTGGCAGCGGCAGCGGCGGCAGCAGCAGCAGCAGCAGCGACAGCGGCAACAGCAACAACCCCCGATGTCTCAGCGCCGCCTCCATCTTGCGACCCGGGAATTAAAACAAAGTGAAACATCAACAGGCGGGGCCGGGAGGAAGCCGGGGAGGCGGTGGGAGGAGGCCGGCCCTGCCCCGGCCCTGCCCCTGTCCCTGTCGCTGTCCCTGCCCCGGCCCTGGCTCTGCCCCGGCACGGCCGTCGCTGGGAGATCCCGAGTTCGGCGTGGCAGAGCAAGGCGTGGGCACGGACCTGCGCCTACAAGAGCCCGTCACTGTTAATGGGCGATTGAAGCCTTTGAAAGCGCTTTGCGTAATAAGAGAGCCACCACTATAGAGTGTGTTAATAATTACAGCTGTTTCTGAAATGGCCGGCGTGCATCGTGAGGCTCCCGTGGGGCGCCTGCAGCTGTCCACCTGCGGGGGTTGTGCGGCCGGAGTGGGAGCGGGCTGAGCACTGGAGCACCGCACGGCAAGGGGGCGTTTCTGGAAAGCAAAAACAGGGCAGCAAACTCCGGGAGGGAGCAAAAAGGGTCATCGGAAAGGAAGAAGGCGCAAGATAAAGTCTGAAAGAGCTAGAGGTCATTCTGAAGAAGAGAAAACGGGGTGGGGGGGGAACTTAACGGTGGAGGTCAAAGCCACTGAAGTCTTAGGCAAAGACAAAGGAAACAAGCTGGATCAACAAGTCCTGAGTGGATACGAAGATAGGAAGCGCTTTATTTGCAACAAGAAAGATTGCTATTACTTATTAACAAAAAAACTTCCCAACGGTAAGGGTAGTATATGTATTAACACCTTGTCTAGGGTGGTTTTTAATACAGCAATAAATTAGGTGTCCTGTGGAAGCAATCTATAGCCTGATTTTATGTTGTTCTGTGACTCCCGATTGGTTGAAAATGAATATAAATCATAAACCCCACCAAAAATTAGTATTTTATATGCAGTTTGCATTCACGAGACACTGGTATAAACATCTGGCACAAGGTACAAGGTATTGGAAAATGAGGCTTTAGAGAGTCATATATTGTGAAGTATATTTCACACAATTACATGAAAACCTCAGATATTTAATCCCTAAACACGTCTGTTATAAGCAGTTAGTACTGCTTTAGAGACTGGATAAAACAAAGCTGATTAACTGCCTTTGTAATAATCACAAAAGTCAGTAACAGAAGAAGGAATAAAAACTTAGATATCTTAATTTCCACCACCTCTCTTTACCATCAGTTGGTTTACCTAGTTTCTCTTAGGCCTGTCCGTAAGACTTTCTTCTTTTTTTTGCTTTTCTTTGGCTTTTTTTTTCGGCTTTTTTTTTCTTAAATCTGCTGTGTTTGGTGAACTGAAAGAAATACGTAAAGAGTCTTTCACTGTGCAGTTCTCATGAGGCAGAAAACTAGGAGGTAAGTCAGCTCTCCAAGACAGCATTTTGCTGAATCTTGTGACGGGTGCATGAGTAATTTCAGGGATATGGTGGGTGCCAGAATCCAGCTCTTGTCAGTACTTGCAGTCATTTGCATGTGCTGGTGGGAGGAAGTTGAAATTACTGAAATTCCTAACTATGAGTTGCACTCTGTATAAATCAGAGTGAGGTTACCTTCCAACAGGACAATATTACAGTGTTTTGTGTATTAGATTCATTAACTAAAATGTTTACAAAATGTACAAGAGTCATAGTAATGTTATCAGGATACGTAAAAATAGAGGGAAGCAAGGATCACTGGTCTGCAGAATTTATAGATTTGGCAAAATTCCAGCTGGGCTCCCAGCTGACCTTGAGGAATTTAGCATCTCACTGAAATGGAACAGTAGATGAATGCCTGTTCATTTTTTACTGTCTTCATTTGTAATGTTGGTGGTAAACTACCTATCAATGCTTTCCTTCTGTTTCCATCAATCTTTCCTTTTTCTCTCAATCTTTTGCACCCCCTTTTCTTCAATCCTCTTTCTTATTTGCTTTTTATTCTCCTGGAACTTAATTAAAGCTTGAAAAATTATGCACTAAAAATGCTTTCAAGATGCTTCCATTTTCCCCAAATTTCAAAGCTTTTGTAAGTCTCACAGCACAACAGAAGTCATAACAGTTTTATTTAACATAAATAGTAAAATTCCTTGAAATAACTAAATAACTTATGGTCAGCCTCACAAGTGAACAGTCCTTGGGTGATACAGGAAGTACTCAGTGCTGGGACAGGCTGGCTGCATAACAGGGCTTTTCCTTTTGCCTCAGCCCCCAGGCTTCTAGGCTCCTCCAGTCTGCCAGTGAACATGTCCTGACATTTGTAACTATTAGAATATTTAACATTTTGAAGTATGTGGTGCTGAGACTGACTATTGCTCGAGCTGCTGAGTGTGCCAGAAGTGCTATATTTCATTGGGTTTATATTTAAGTTGGAAAGTCACGTTTTTTACTTCTTTTAAAGTGATCCTGAAAAGCCATTTTTTCCTTGAATCTTCATTATAGGCATAGGCTATTAGGAGGCAAAAGCCAGTATAAAGAATAAGGAAATCAGTCTTTTGTGACTAAACAAAGTGATAAAAGCCTGGCCTTAGTTAGTGGTATGCTTTCTTACTGAAGTGCAAAGTGAGAGTACTTAAAGTAGCAAGTAAATAGTTAAATTTCATTCAGCACAGGCTTGCATGAGACTAATGTACTGTTTACATCGCTTTTAAAGTTTTAGAGTAATAAAAGAGGAGGTCCTGCTCTTACCAACTCACATGAACCTCTGCACTCTGTACTGTGCATTCCTGCTCCACTCCTTTCCCTTCACTGGTTCCCTTTTCCTGCACAGTGAATCAATTCAGGTCACTAATCTGGCAGAAAACAAATTCAGCAATAAACAAAACCAGTTTTCCAACAGATTAGATCAGCTCATTGTGTGATGAGTACCAGAGCATGATCTAGAAAGAGGTAAAGACAACACAGCTTGAAGCAGAAGATCTCTGTGCTGGGGAGTGGGATCCCTTGTTTTGAAGGCAGCGATCCTTTAGATTGAGTTCAGCTGTAACACATAAGCCCAAAAACACATTGGAAGGGAATAAATTCTGTTTACTTGTCTATTCTTTCAGAGTCAGCCACAGTACTATAGGTCATCGTGACTGTGTACTCAAGGTAAATATTGGGACTGTTAATTGCTCTAATTAATATTTGTGAGGTTAAACTGGTTTTGACTATGTAGAATAAGCATACACACCCCTCAGTGACACCATGCTCAAAAGTTGTGTGATCCACCTCAAAATGTGCACTTTGCCATAAGAGGTTGCCCCCTGTGGGTGGACGGGGAGGGGGGGAATCCTAGAAACGTTAAGGTTGGAAAAGACCTCTGAGATCATTGAGTCCAACCTTTGACCATAATACTAGCCAACTTCTACATATGCTCAAGGGAAGGGTCTTCACATGAGCAGGGGTCTTTTTGACCTATGGCTGTGATCTTTTTAGCATTATAATGAGGATAGTTCAGCTGTAGGATAGATGGACCTTGAATGAGTCTTTTGCCAAGTTAGCAATGTATACATAGAGAGGCATCAATATCTTGATTTACTACATCCTTAAAGCTTGTTAGTTCCAGGATGTCCGTGACTAAGGAATGCTGGTTGCTGTCTGTTCCACTGATGAGATCTCTTTTCTTGCTGATTAGGCTCAAGAGTCCAGAGAAGGGTGACAAAGGTGAAGGATCCGGTGCACGAGTCATGTGAGGAGAGGCTGAGGGAGCTGGGGTTGTTTATCCTGGAGAAGAGGCAGCTCAGGGGTGACCTCATCATTCTCTACAACCACCTGAAAGGAGGTTGTAAGAAGGTGAGGGTTGGTCTCTTTTCCCAGGCAACCAATGACAGGATGAGAGGACTTGGCTTCAAGCTATGCCAGGGGAGGTTTAGGTTGGACAGTGGGAAGAATTTCTTCCCAGAAAGCGTGATCAGACACTGGAATGAACTGCCCACAGGGAGGTGGTGGAATCACCGTCCCTGGAGGTGTTTAAGGAAAAACTGGACGTGGCACTCAGTGCCGTGGTCTGGTTGACAAGGTGGTGTTCGGTCATCAGTTGGACTCGATGATCTCAGAGGTCTTTTCCAACCCATTACATTCCGTGATTCTGTGTGAAGGAACACAAAGATCTTACATCGAAGAGAACTTCGACACCTTCCACGTTTTCCGACACCTGGGCCCTCCGAGCCCCGGTTCAGCCCTTCCCGCCCCTCACGGCCCGCGGGGGCCTCCGCGCCGGCAGAGGGCGCGGCAGCGGGGCCGGCGGGCGGCGGCCATGGCGGTGCTGCTGGAGACCACGGTGGGCGACCTGGTCATCGACCTGTACACGGAGGAGCGGCCCCGCGGTACGAGCCGGCCCCGCCGGGACTGGGTTCGCCCCTGTCCTCCACTGGCACCGGGCTGGCCCCTGTTCCCTGCCGGAACCGCGTTCCCCCTGCGCGGGCGGGCGGCGGCCCCAGCGGGACAGCGGCCGGGCTGGGCGCCCCTGGGGCGGGAGAGGGGATGCGGGCGGCGCTTGCGGCCACAGATGTAATATACTCTAAATGGAAAGGCTGCTGTGATCTTCTTTCTTAGGTGTTTGAAAAGAAACGGGAGGGAAAAGCAAGTGTGTTTCTGTATAACTAGCCGTGTTCAGGGTTCTTCGAGTCGCTAGAGATGGGCTGTAGGAAGGGAGGAAATGTTACCTCTCCTTTAGAGCATTTCAGTGTTTATAAATTATACTCTGATGAGTCTCGACACAGTCTGCTCCAAAAACACTTTTCTACACATTAAACTGAGTATCTCTTATATCTATTCTTCCTGTATCTGGAGTTTCCTTTACTAAATGGTGGTATGATTTCTTACAGCTTGTCTGAATTTCCTGAAGCTCTGCAAAGTCAAGTACTACAACTATTGTCTTATTTATAATGTACAGGTGAGGATTCTCAGTTCTTTTTTTTGTTGTTGGTTTAAAAATCACAAACAGGAAAGCAATATCTAATATATTCTGCTTTGTGACAGAGGGATTTTATTATACAAACTGGGGACCCCATGGGAACTGGCCGTGGAGGGGAATCCATATTTTGGTAAGTATTTATGTATCAACATGATATATGTGTGTGTGTGTATAATGTATGTATCAGCAGTGAATTGTATAGAGAAATAGGGGCTCCAGTTAGATTATCTTCAGCTCTCTTGAGGCAGAATTACTGTTGGGAAGTAAAAATGTTGATGCATAAACTTCTCTGGTTGTTATACGTAGATACCTTTTTAATTTCTATGCTGCCTTTGGCCATTCACTTTTTTTTTTTCCTGGACATTTTTCTATCTTTGACCTTAGAAGTGAAGTTGCAACTAACAACTTGTACATGCATTTCTATTTGTTTAAAAACTAGCAAATAACTGTAGTTTGGTAAGAGAAGTATCGTAACTAAGTGCTCTGTAGAAGGCAAAATAATTAGCAATTTGTTACTAATTTTATTTTTGTAATAAAATGTAGTTAATTGAGCATGAGTGAAACATAGAGACTATACTTGATTTCCTCTGTGTATAAGAAAGTAATCTCTTTGCTCTAAAAATTTATTTGAGTTCATTTTAGTCATGTCAAATATAAGGAAATCATTTTTGTTCCTTGTTTAAGATGTTTTCAGTGGTCATGCGGCAGAAGTTGAAGAAATCATTCAAACAGCTAGGATGGAAGTTAGCAAAATGTGTATGTTCTGTATGATTCCTTTGAAATTGTTATTAAAAGTAGAATTAAAATTGCAGAGCAGAACCAATTACAAAGTGCTGGGGAACATAATATACAGAGATAAATAGTTCAGTTTGAACAGAGATAGTGTTGCTTGACCAGTGTTGGCTTTTGTAAGTCAGTCTGCCAGAACCTCTTAAATACAAAACCTTGAACCCATGGATCCACGAATCCTCACATTGTGGTCCTGGAAGCAGTATGATTGTGCTAAGCAGATGCAAGTCTAGGAAGGTAAATTTGCTCTCTCTGCACACAAGTAGATCAAGTTTATTTTGATACTCTTCTCTGTTACAAGTCTTCTGAGACTTACTGTTATGGCAGGTAATGCAATGTGATGAGAGAGTGTGAGATCCTGTCCTGCTGCTAACAGAGAGGATGGCAGTTCGTCTTTTCTACCCATTTATTATTGCTGAAGTCCACAAAATCTGGTTTTCTGTTTTTGTTGGAAGAGAAATTTTTACGTAAATTACTGCATTTTTACGGTGTGGAATAACTTATTTTTACAGAACCTACTTAAAATGTATTGTCATTTCATGCCTCAGAAAAATGTTATATGCTGCATTTAACAACATTTAAGTACACCCCTCTATCTCTACAACCCCCAGAAAGCCTCTGTGAAATGTCTCAGAGAAAAATCTGTTGTTCCCCTGTAATATAAAGTGAACTATATAAGTGTATAGGTCCATAAAAATGTGCATGGATGCAGTGCATATTCTAGGTTTATTTGAAGGCCAATGTAAAAAATTTTAAGATGTCTTATTTACTGTTTTATAGCATTTCATTAGCTCACTTTTAAAAATTTCTTTTTCTTGTAACGAATTTGTTACATATTTTTTCAGTCAACTGTATGGTGATCAAGCTAGATTTTTTGAGGCAGAAAAGGTGCCGAGAATCAAGCATAAGAAGAAAGGAACTGTGTCAATGGTGAACAACGGCAGTGATCAGCATGGATCACAGGTCAGTATACAGCGTTGGTACACGTCTAAGTAACTAAAATGAAAATTCCATGAGTTTACGAAAGCAACACAGCGATGATCGTGTCATCCAAATAGCATCATCTTGTAGTATAGTCAAAAAACATGTGAAAAACCAGCAATATTTAAATATTTTTCATAGGATTTCATGTCCCAATGGGTATTTTATTACAGGTAAGAAAGAAATTAAAATGCTCAGATTCAAATCCTGTCCTAGATTAGTTTTATTTGGTAGCACTCAGTCCTCTATTTTTTGCTTTATTTATTCCTGTTACTACTGTGATGGGGTTTTGCTAATGTATAAAATGGTCAGGAAAAAAATCTGTGGTTAAATGGAAGGGAAAAGAAAGGAAACTGGGGTTTGAAATAATCTTGAAATTTTCTAGTTATAACTTCATGTTAGTTTGGAAACTGAAATCATACCGCAGTTTATTCTGTATTGTTACATAAAGATGTGCATTAATAATACAGTAAGTTTACAGTTTTACCCCCATGCTGGTATAAAACAGTTTTTGGTGGTGTGCCCTTTCCTGTTCCTTGTTTGTGTGCATTTTTGCTGTAGATAGGGTTTTTTGCATTTTTTTAAAAGTTTTTTTGCATAGAGTGCTATTGTTTCTAAATTATTATTTTAGCCCCATTGTCACTTTTATAAATTGAAATGCCTCACTTGTAATAACCATATGTTTTAATTTTTAAAAAGAGGGTTTTTTAGTAATTGAAGAACAGTTAAGAAAAAAGTATGGGTTTATTCCAGGTAGAGCTTGTAATATATGCAGTTAATTTTGCTGCTTCCTTGCATCATATGTATAAAATTGTTTGGGTGGGGGGTTTAGGAAAAAGAGGTGATATTTGTGTTTATGTTTAAGATGCAGCTTGCTAGTGTATATACAGGCATATGGGAATGAATGCAGTTGCCAGGAACATTATTGCAGCTTCTTCCTTGGGAAAGAAAAATTCCAACAAGGAATTACATGGAGTTGCCTTACAAGTATAGTATAGCTTAGTGTAACCTATACCAAATACTAGCCAGTCTTGGCTGTGTTGCAGAGAGACTGAGGAGTGAGATGTTACCAGTCAGATTGTAAAGTGCGGGTGTAATGGTTGTGTTCTGTTATTTGTGCATATCTGCTTCTTCCTGCTTCCTTCATTACCAGGTGCCCTCCATCTTTAATTTGTTACCAAGTGCTCAGTTGGTATAATTTTCCAGAGTTTCAGTGAAAGACCTGATTTGTGTTAAGGTACATTTCAGTACCAGTTCATCTAACTCAGTGCTACTGTGTGCTAGTTCTTCTCTCAATGCTACTGCATCCTGTTTTTCAGGAGAGAAAGGTTTGTGGCAAGGAAGGAGAAAGGTCTGGGTAGAATTAGGTGAAGGTAGAACTGTGGAAGTTTTTGCCACATTAATGAAAATGCACCTGCTGAGTGCTGCTTGTTGAACAGGTGATTAGAGCTCAGCTCCCAGCTCACTGCTGCCCGGAGGGGTAGCCTTGTTCTTTCTGCCCTCTCCCTTTCATCAGCTGTGGTGCTTTGCTGGTCTTGCTCAAGAAACCTACCCAGCAGGTAGCTGTCTGCTCTTCCTCTGCCTGTCTGACTTTCTGCCAGATTGCTGAGTCAAACCAACTCACAAAAGGATCCAGAGAGCTGGAACTGAAGGCTCGTGTAGAGGGAAACTTGTGTGAGAGAGCCTGTCTTCCTCAGGCAGTGGCTGTGAGCTGTAGGTTGGCTCACAGTGCTCTGAGAGCTGATGGAAGAAGACTAATGTGCTTCTGCAAAAGTCAGGAGGAAGACTAATGTGCTTCTGCAAAAGACAACTCTCTCAGTGAGAGTTGTCCCTCTCCTAAGGTAAAAGAACACCCCCACAACTGAATTTTGGTATTCATTGTTACTGGTTTTGTGTCTTCTTTTGTAGTTTCTTATTACTACAGGGGAAAACCTGGACTACCTTGATGGTGTACATACAGTATTTGGAGAAGTGACAGAAGGCATGGATGTATTGAAGACAATTAATGAGACCTTTGTAGATAAGGACTTTATCCCGTATCAAGATATCAGGTGTGACTGCTTTTAACTTCAGTTTTTGAGGAATACATTTTAATTGAATGAATTAGCCTTTTTTTTGAAACTAGGTGAATATGTTGAAGTCAGGTGACCTATAAATGCTATCTTAAATGTTTTTTTATTCCGGTAATATTGGTAAAATAAACAAGTATTTATGAATATATGAAAATGTTCAACTATGCTGCCCTTGCAGAAGTGTCAGTAGTAGAATTTACAAACATACAGTAGATTTGGCTGTTTGGGATATAACTGAGAATTAGTGGGGCTGGCTTGCTGTCCATGGGTAAAGAGAGTTTTATTTGCATGTAACCAATGCTGATGTTGATTTTGTTCTCTGTAAGGATAAATCACACAGTAATTTTAGATGATCCCTTTGATGATCCACCTGGCTTAGCTGTTCCTGATCGCTCACCAGAACCTACGAAGGAACAGCTCGATGTGAGTGCTCATGATATCTTCTCGGGGAAAACTTGGAAGAAATAATTAAATAAATTTATCTCTAGTAGTGTCCAGCACAGACTTGGCCAAAATAAGAATTCAGTCTTTTAAGTCTGTCAAATCCATGTCTTAAAAGAACTACACATTTTTTCACACAGGAGGATAAAAGATGCTCTTCTGCTACACATCTTGAGTTCCAATATGGCAAAATGCTTGTCAGTTATTTGAAGCTACTGCTATGTTGAATCAAATACAGCTGCTTAATCTTTTAAGAAAATGTTTAAAAGCATGACTTGGGTGCTCTCCCCTGTGACTCTGGTGGAGTCAGGTTTTAAAGCTGTATTTTAGATTCCTATTTGCAGTGTAGATAAGCAGAACATTCAGAATATTCACCTTTGATATTACTCGTTTTCTGTATACTCTGGTAGAAGACAAAATATAACTAACATTTATTGAAGTATTTACCACTGTTTTTCTCCTAACTGTGAAATAGTCTGTTTCAGTGGAAGTAATAATGGTCATTCTTTGAATTACATATGCTAACAGGCATACTATTGTGGGCTATTTGTTCAAACAGAAGGAATTTTCTAAAAAGCAATAGGAGTAGTTAATAATTCACTCATACTATGCAGTTATGGAAGTTATATGTGAGATTATCTCCTTGCATGGAAACAGTTTCTTTCAAGCAATGAACAAATTGTCTAGAGAGAATACTGTTTATTCTCAAGCTTAATACATATAATTACAAGATTGGAAAGAGGCTTTCATAGTGCATCTGCACTGTGGTTAGTCTCTGATGTGCCTTCAGATATGTTAAATGGTAATAAGGAGTTTAATAGTTCACTGCCAACTGTGTAGAGATTTGCAAACTTTTACTTAGTTTTCTTTTTCATAGCCTTTCTAAAGATACACGTTTTGGTGTCTGTAAGAGGGAGAGCATTCTAGAGATGCTGATGAGGAGAGAAATTAAACCTCAAATCCTATTTAGGTGTAGGTGTATATAAAATTAAAATTCTTATGTTGCTATATTCTCTGCAATGTTTGAGTCTTACTAGACATCACAGATACTTGCAGTGTTCCTTATCTTCATTTCTGGTAGGAGCTATCTGAATTAGAAATGAATTGACATTTGTGGTGAATTGTTGAGTATGAGGTGGGAGTATAAAAGAATTTAGAATACCTAACTGAATATGGTTTAAACTGGTCCCAAAACTTTATTCATAGTTCACAGTGCCTGAAATACAAGGATAACATCTTTTCCCTCTTTAACCTAAGTGGGAAGAACAGAATGAAAGTCCAGTTCTACAGAGATACAGTGCTTAGGCATTTTCATGTCTTGGGGTGTGAGGGGAGAGATCATACAAGTAATATTTGGAAAGTAAGAAAGAATTTTTGGCCATGACTTGGTAATAAATAGCTTTTTCCTTAATTTCTCAGAGTGGCAGAATAGGAGCAGATGAAGAAATTGATGACATGAAAGGACGGTCTGCAGATGAAATAGAAGAAGTTCAAGCAGAAAAAGAAGCAAAAACTCGTGCCATTCTTCTGGAAATGGTGAAAATCTTCCGTCATTTACCTTGCTGATGTTATTCCAGTGTGTGCACATGTTATAAATCTAGAAGAATGTGTACTACTTATCTGGAAATTGCTTATCTTGTGATGATGTCATGTTTCAGAATCTGTGCTATTGAGTGTCTGTGGTACAATGAAAAGGATTGAGTGTGAGCACTGGATGTGGTTTTTTGATAAAACTGGTGATACTTCATTTTCAAAGCCAGGATTAAAAGTGGGGCAGTGGAGGCTTTGTAAAAGCTTGCTAGAAACGCATCCAGTTGAAAAATGTAACACACATAACATGCTGCTGAGTATCTGTAATCCTGGGAAAGGTTTAACATGTGTGAGAGAGAGCTGAGCTAATTTGTGATAATCTCTTCCCAGTTCATACAGTGGCATTGAGATTGCATTGCTCATATGGCAGTCTTCCTCCTGTGGAATTAGTTGAATGTAACACTGGTTAACTTTGTGTTCCTCCTCCTTAAATAATAGTGTTTTGTAACTGCTGGCAGTTGTAAACTCAGTAGTAACAGAAATTGTGAATAAGCTTTGGAGTCTTTTTTTTTTTAAGGGAAAAAAAATTAAAAAAGCATACACACTGTTGAAGAATGAGTGAATCCACCTCCTTTACAAGTACTAAATTCAAATTTATGGTGAATAGTTCGCAGCAGAGACTAATTCCAAGGTCAAACCCCAGATATGGCCACAATGTTGCAGCAGACTTGTAGGAGGAAAAGAAGTGCTTTTAGAAAACTCTGTTGTGTTATGAACAGGAAAAGCAAAGTAGAAAGCATTTGTCAACTTTAATGAAGTCCCAGCGATGGAATTGCAAATAGATAATTTTTAGGTGCTATGGAAAACACTTTTTTGTGGTGCTGAGCAGGAAAGATAATTTAATTTTTGGTTTTGTGATAGGAAAGATTTTTTTTTGAGATCATACAAAAGTTGCATTGCCAGTGTGCTGTGCTGCCTGTAAAGAGCTTTAGGCAAAAGTGTGAACATCCTTTTCTGTATGTCACAGGTGGGAGACTTACCAGATGCAGATGTCAAGCCACCAGAAAATGTGCTGTTTGTTTGTAAGCTGAATCCTGTGACCACAGGTGAAGACCTGGAGATAATATTTTCACGATTTGGTCCCATTAAAAGGTAGTTATGGTAAAATAAAAGAGAAAACCTTCTTCGTTGAAACTGAACTTGATTCCTCCCAGTCTGTTTAGGTTTGGCTGTTAAGCAGTAGTCTGATGTCTCATGAGATTTATGCTATGTTTGGATAGAGACCACCACAATAGGGATACAAAGTCAGATCTAGCTAGGTGTGTATCCTGTCCCAGCAGTGGTTTTAAGTGAAATCCTAGGGAAGTGTAGGAACAAAGAAACCGTATGATACTCTTCCCTGCCCCCTGTCCTCTCACTCCTCTCAGCAGTTTTTATCTCACATGCTGCGTGAGCTATATACAGTCTCTGGGTTTGTCTTTTCCATAGGAATATGTATGGTTTGGGATAAAGCAACAAACATTTCTGGCATCTGATATACTCATTGTAAGGTGTTCCTCATGCCTGCTGCCTTTTTCAGTTTTGAACTTGGCTTCTGATAGTTTCAGTTGATTCCTCCTAGTACTGCTATCAAAAGACATGATGGGCAATGAAGTCTGCTTTCCTACACCTCTCTGTCCTATACCCCAAAGTAATTTTTTCCCTCGCTAAGAGCACTAGCCTACATACTCATGCTTTGTAGTAGAGATTTCCTTACCTTGTTTCTCTTTTCTTGACTTTTTCCTGTTCTTTTGTTTTCACTTCAAGATGAGAGAACCAGAACTGCACGTGGTATTGAAGAAATTATAGATAAGCAGTGGCACAGTGCTGGTCTCTGCACTGTTGTTCCTTTTCTAGTGAATACTAAAACTGGGGTTTTTTTGTTGGTGGTTTGTTTTTTTTAATAATGCACAGTTATGATTCCACGCTTGCTGATCTTGTAGCATTTACCTACATCATATGAACATCATTTGCTGTCTTGTTGGTCTCGTAAGGACTTTCTGCAATTTCTTTGTCTTTATTTTTGCTACCTTTGACAATTAATATCATCAGCAAACTTTGAAATCAGTTTGCTCTTACCTGACCTTTTGCATGTTCATCAGTGCAAAGATGTTCCTTATGTCCTTTTCCCCAAAAGCCTTTGGTTCAGGAGTTTATTAGAATTTCCAGAGGGATTTCAAAAGACTGCATCAAATGCATCATCATCATGCATAAGCATATTGACTCTCTCAGAGCACTTAACTTAGGTTTATTCAGGTGGTCCTGAGTAGGCCCTATGTATTCAGACACACACTGTCTGTTCTGTTTTGATTTTCTACCAGTTTGTGTGGTACTGGCGCACAGGCCTGCAGACACCCAGATCCTAAACTTTGTGGGGGAAGGGGAATGGTGAAATGGGCATTGTATGCAGCTCTTACAACTCCAGCATGATGTCTGTATGTCCTAGGGACTTTTTTTTGTCCTCTATCAATTTGTTCACTACCTCTTCTGCAGTCCTTCCACTTTGAGATGGATTCTCTGAATAACCCAGGAAGGAGCATTCTTGCACAAAACTGTCGTGTTGTCTTCTTTGCTGATGGCTGCTGCAAAGAATGGCTATAGCTTCTCTGAATAGCCTTGTGTTCTGCTTTTTTTAGTTTTCTCCCTCCCCCTCCCCATATTTTTTTCTTCTTTTGGCCTTGATCATCTTTTTGATTGTGTATCCTAATCCTGATTTGTCATTTCCTCAGTACATGTGGGGGAGATCTCACGTTACTAAGTCTCACCTTAATGCCACATTTCCTGCCCTTGTTGTCTTGTCTGTCTTCCTTCAGCATCCTGTAGTCAGAATTCTGATGTCACGTACAAGAGTTGGGTAATACTGATGCAATGTTTTATTGTTCCCGTTTTGCATCTACTGATTCAATACTTTTGGGCTTCTTATTTTTGCCCTGTGAACTGCCTGATGGCTGCTAAAGAGGTGCTTGCTAAGAAGAGACAGTTTGTCACATGGTGTCTGTTTAAAATTTGCTTAAAATGACTGACAAAACAGATTGTGAAATTTCTTGTCTTGCATTAGTGAAAAGCAAAAATTAATAACAAACAGTAATATTGGAAAATATGTTTGTTTCATTAATTAGAAATTCATCTCTAGTTCTAGACTTCGTGGTAGCCATTTGTGAGTTAAGTGTAATTACTCAAGTAATGTCACATGCATTTTTTCTGTGTAGACACACCCACATCAGTAGGGAGTCTGAAAATCAAGTGTTGTAATAACTTCGAGGTCTTTTGGCTTTGTGATTTGTTGTTTTTTTCTTTATTTGAAATGTCACTCTCCCTTTTAAGCAGTGCTTTCCTATCCTATGATTTTTGCTTCAACAGCATTGACATTTTAATTTTATATCAATTTTTCAGCTGTGAAGTGATTCGAGACTGGAAGACTGGTGAATCTCTTTGTTATGCTTTCATTGAGTTTGAAAAGGTATGTTTTTTAGGTATACTGTATGTAGATTCTGCTTATAAAAGTTCATTTCTGGTATACTTTCATTAAGGAAAAACACTGACATCTTCAAGTGTGGGGTAGCTAATACAATATATAATACAGTAGAGTCCTGTACTGGGCTTGTAAATGTTGCTTACTGTGGTCAACATGCTGCTCCTACTGTGAGATTGATAGTGATAGGTGGTGCACGGCTTTGTATGTGGTAATCTGTCTAACCTGTGAGGAAAATCCTGGAAAATTGTTCTCACTTTTCTTTAGCCTACTTATGGAGCTTTTTAAAGTTGTCCTATTTTCCTTATTTTTCTGAATGTGCCAAATACCTAACTGGACTGGCAATTTTTACAGTGGTGAATTGAACTAAAGAATTGGAATTTGAAATGCTGACGTTCAGGGAAAGCATAACTATTGCTTTTGAGATGGTACAGTGCAAGAACTGGTATGCTGTAGGCAATTTTAGAAAGAAATGTATGCCATTAAGCAGTTGAATATTCCTACGAAATAATCACGACTCAAGGTATTCTGGTAATGTTAATATCAGGAGGAAGACTGTGAGAAAGCCTACTTCAAAATGGACAATGTGCTGATAGATGACAGACGGATACATGTGGATTTTAGCCAGTCTGTTGCAAAGATTAAATGGAAAGGAAAAGGTAGGTACATTTGCAATACTTTGATCCTCATAACTCAATAAGCCATGACTTCAAAACTAAGCATTATATAGAGAGTTATGAGTTTAAATCATCTCATCTTCAGGGATATGAATTTTCCTGGTACTGTAATAAATAGAGCAACACAGTTGTTAGCTCTTCCTTCATTTGTTTTGTAAGAAAGGGTAGAAGGGTTTACTGCTGTGCTATGTTAACATTGCATTGCCATTGATAACCTTTTTTATCCAGTGTATTTTTGCCACTAAAACATTTTTTGCCGCTCAAGCTTTGGACATGATGTTTTTTGATATTACTTACTAGCAAACTAATATGGCAGTACATTGTTACTTTCTAGTTTCTTTTCTTTATTCACTGTATGACAGTCAGGTATATAAAAGAAAAAGTTAGTATTCAGGCAAGGGATTTCTGCTCTTCACCTTCAGTAGGTCTGACATACTGTCCAGCAGGTTGTATTTTATGAAAACCCAACTTCAGGTGTTTGAGGATGTTTTGGGAGGAAAAGGATGGAGGAAGAGGTGGATGCAGTGATTATTTTGTTGCTGGGGAAGGAAGAAAACACTGGATTTGGAGAGATGACTGTGCATTGCAGTGGTGGCATTCTTGTGTGTCTTCTCCTAAAAAGGCAGTCAGCCCTCGGTTGTTAGCATGCAATTTCTCCAGGTAGGGTTCTGGTCACGAACACTGAGGCACTAGACCTTGTCCCGCACAGAGCAGAGCAGACCCTGTAGTTCGTCAATACCCTGTGCTGCAGTGCATCCTGTACTCACTGACTGTGTGGAAAACTTTATGTGGGTAGATTAGGTCTAAATTGTTCAAAATGTTAAAAAGCTAACTATATTGTCGTCCCGTGCTTAAATCGTACCTAAAAAAATGACCCAGGGGAGGTACTGTCGTCCTTCCTTGGGAGGCTGTTCTTGGCCCAGCCAGTGCGTGTTGCAGTTCTCAGTATGGCCGTGAGATGGCAGCACGTTGCTGTGGTTTGTTCTTCTCTGAGCTGGTACTTCCGGTGAACGGATGGAAACGGGAATCTGTCGTTCCCCTCTTTAAATCCAGACATGACCAGGTTTTTTTATATAGTTTTCCGTTTGAATTACTGAGCTGTAGCTGTCTCACTTTGTGCAGCCTTTGCAGGTTTCCCTTTGTGCAGCCCAGAGCAAAAAGTCAGTTAATAAATGAGAATAGTCTGTGGGCTTTCACAGTAACAGAATTTTAGGTAGTGTGAGACACGATCCCTAAATGGGACTAAGCCAGTTGCTGAATTCAGCTTTGTGATCCTCTTCATATATTGTCTCCACTAGACTTGAATGAGGAGAAAGCCGTATGTTGTTTAATGGCATCTGCAGACAAGAAAAGGACAGAACATCACAGCTTGTCCTGCTTTCCTACTTTGTAACCAAGATGTCAGGTTTTTTTCTGGAACTGTATCCTGCTATGTATCTTTGTATGGTTATGAAGAGCTCTTAATCAGAACTTAATAATAGTTGTATGTCTTGGTTGTGCTTTTAGCTGTAATGAGTTGATTATATTTTTCTGTGAACAGGTGGGCGTTACACTAAGGACGATTTCAAAGAGTATGAGAAGGAACGTGACAAACCTTCAAAACTTGCTCTGAAAGAGAAGGTAAAACCAAAGCAAGAGTATCCTTTTCTGGTCAGAGGTGGTTTTTGAATTAAGTACGGTTTATGAAAGTAGCCTGGAAAAGACTCCTTAATTTTAAAGCTTGCCAAATGGATGTTTTGCTGCTGTTTCATATAACCAGCCATTTGGTGTTTGAGATAGAATTAAGTGTTTTGTGCTTTTCACTTGATAGCTTTGATGAATTTAGTCAATATGCTCTTTCACTTCCGTGTTGTGGGCAGGTAAATGTTCCAAGTCTACAAACCTGGAATGACGTATAGCACAACAGAGTTTTAAGTAGTTTCAGAAGGGATATTCTGCATCCAGAATGAAGCCATAGTAGTAACTAAATCATTCTCTGAGATTATACTTTGCACGTGGTAAGATTGAGAGAAAATAAGCCCATAGCTTGTTCAGATATCCACAGGTAGAAAAAAAAGGAGAACGGGGACCTGGCTGTACTGTTTGACAGGACAGAATTCAGTTAACAACCCTGTTCTGACTGAAATACATTTTAAGTCTTGGTAAACACTTGTCTGATAAACAGGGATTTGTTTGTTTCATGAGCTGTTGTGTTCTGGTACTTATTGGTATTAAATAATAGATCTGTCCTTAACCAACACCATCAGTGCCAAGTATGACCTTGTGCTGGATGAGGATGTAGAAGAGTCTCAAACAAGTCACTCTCACTTGGCTAAAAAACAAAAGAAGAAAAAGCACCACCACTCTGAAGACGATGATGATGACAAGAGGACCAAAAAATCCAGGGTACTTACCTCTTCATGCACTAACTTTATACCTGTTCCTTGGTTTCCTCATAAAAGCAGCCAGGAAAAAAAGTCTGATATTGAATGAGGACATGGCATGCAAAGTCCCTTAAAATACAGCAGTTGTAAACCTACAGAAGGCTGATGTTAGTATTTGATTATAGAAAGAGGCTTTCCAAATCTTTCTTGACTTTTGCAGCTTGGCATATCTAGATGGCTTTTCACCAAAACATCCTGAAGAGGCAGTGTGGCCTCTCATTAAGTAGGAGGTATTGAGCACTTTGAATCTGTTGTTCACATATTCCCAGTCATAAACTAGTAGTTAATCATATTTCATGACCGTAGACTATTTTTCATTTTCTTGCCAGACCATCATATGTTGACTTTTTCCCACATGGAAAAACCCCCAATCTCTTTGCATTTTTTTTTTTTTTTTTTTTTAACTTAACTGTTTTGGAAGCAGTTGTGTAAAATCTGTGTGTGGGTTTGCTTGCATCTGTACAGTGCAAGCACATGGTACTTTAAGGCTGGGGCTGTGGAGGAGATCATCAGGAGACAGTAGTTCTGTCTTTCATTAGTTCCATTGCAGCCTGTCAGGACAACATTCTCACATTTCGGTGAACTTGGCATAGTCAAGACATTGGTGTTCTGTGGAAACAAGGTCTGCAATGATAAAGTGAAGGGTTGAACCGTCATTGAAGTGTGAGCATTAGGGAGAATCGAGTTAAGCTGAAAAAGAAAAATATCCAACCCTACTGTTTTAAAAGGGCAAGCTTTATGAGTGAGCACAAAGCTGTCTTCTGCCAACTTTTGTAGAAAGTGATAAGGCTTCAACTACAGTAAATAAAGCCATTGTTCTGTCCTGAGTTTTGAGTACTGCTGTAAGTTCTTTGTACACTGAGCATACACAATTCTGTTGTTCTGTTACATCACTACTTCTATGATCCTTAAAAATAACTTTTCTCTTGAACATCAGTAATTAAATTCTTTCAGTGCCACCAGTGAGCCCTATTGCTCATTCATGGACAAAGTTTTTTTGTCACTGTTAACCGAGTGTGTCAGGGTCCCTTGGGCAGAGGGGAGGCACCTGTTCAGGTAATTAAAGTCTCAACTGGAGCATGTACAGACAAGAGGTCTGGACTACTCTTGGTTTAGACTTCCTCCTGTCTTTTTGGCTGGTGGACACTGTCGCTTCAGCATTCTTGAAACGGGTATTTCTGGCAGTAATCTTTGTTCTCCATGGTTCAGAAATTACACCTGTGGAACTGACTGGTCATGTGTTATCAGCAGAGAACATTTAAAAATCATTTAGAAGTCTCCACCCCTGCAAATGGCACAACAAGTCCAAGCAGCAATGTAAGGTGTTAATCTCTGTCAGAATTGTTCCAAGGGGATCTGAGACTTCATAGCACAAAAACATGAATGAGGACAGATGGATTCCTGGTGCCGTTTCCAGGTACTGGAAAAGAATATTTTCTAGTGCTTCACTCTGTGATCTCTTCTATGTGTATGTGTATCTTTTTGTGATTTAGTCACCTGCTCCTAGTGTGGTTTGTTCCTGTAGTCTCTGCTGCTGTATTCTGGTATCTTCTTTCCCATGGCTTTTCTCTCTCTTACTCACCTTTACCCAGTTCGCTGTAAATAGCTTAGCTTTCTTATGCTCAAAATCACAGGTGGAGGCTTGCTTCTATTCTCTGATGACAAGCATCATACTCTTATATGATCAGCTCTTGGAGTTGTGAAAAGTAATTTCTGGGAAAAATTTTTCTCTCTGGATTTGAGTATTCTCATTAGTGTGGTGTATAGTATGTACATACTGAGCAGTATGTACTCACTCTCATGTAGAGATTCAGTGAGTGACTTGGGCATGGCCTTTGCAGTGAAATCTGCAGCCATCTGAGCTGAGAAATCCTGTTTGACATATAGAAAATTTAAATTTTTTTTTTTTAATTATTTATAATTTGGTCCTAATCTGTGGAACTTGTACCAGAGCCGGAGAAGGAAGCATGTTCCTGAGGTGGAGTGTGTTTTGTGTGAATACTGAGGCCAGCACAGAGGGTTACAGTATGGAACCTTTTGTGAATGGTAGCATTTTTAGTATAGGCAAACAAAGCATTCTCCCTTAAACCTATTTTGTAAATCATAGAATATATTTAAAGTAAGAACTTTAAAACAAAACAATGGCAGACCTCCCGCAACTAATTGGCCAAAGACCACAATAGCCCTGCTTCATACAGAAACTTCTACCCTGAGTCCTTAGTGTGGCAGAGATTTTAATTGAGATCAGGGGCTTATGGTGGGAAGTTCTGGCAACTGGAACTGCAGTTTGTTCTATGAACTCCAGCTATGACTTGAAGGGGTTTTATTTTCTGAATAGTTTCCATGATGTTAGGTTGTTTTTCTGTTCTCTTGCTGGTGATTTTTTTTTCTTTAGTATATTTTGACTCATCCTTTTCTTAGTCTGACTCCTGTTTCCTGAATCTTCAGCAGTGTTGATGTGTTAAGAATGTATTTTTGAATCTTGTGCTGTTTGACTTGATTCCAGTGGGTAGAAGAGGTAGGGTGTTGTGGCTTGTTTTTAGTAGGTAACAGGATGTGGGTCTGGGGCAGGAGGCTGGATTACCACACGGGTTTGTGAATAGGATTTGGTAGTTTTTTTGAATACAGGTCATGCTTCTGCTTGAGATCTGTATTACAACTTCGTTCCCCTTCCAGTTTTCTCTGTATGTTTTCTCTTGGATTTTGTTTTTTAAGATAACTGGATCTATGGAGGAGTATAGCCTATCCAATAGATTTTTGTGAGACATAGGGGCTTGGGCTTCCTGACTTTCAGATTTCTGTACTGCATGGTTTCAACAGAGATACTCATTTTTCTGGTTTTAATTTCCTGCTCTTACTGTTTTTTGCATACTGTTCCCTTTAGATTCAGGGTCAAGTTTGATCAAAATATTCCCCCTGAAAAGGTTGTCTCTATTTGTTTGCTCCTTTTAACCTTTAACTAGTGTGCTTATAACTGATGTGCTTAATGTATGTAGAGGTGGCATACGTATTCTACTTTTGTGGTCATAGTATTTCTAGCTGATTTACCTGCAAGTGCTGTTTAGGAAATGACTATTTTTGGCAAAGTCAGCCATAAACTTCCAGAGAAGTGTCTTTCCCTCTTTTTGTATTTCCTTCCTCAAACAACCCAGCCTGGTGTTGGATTAAGAATTGGGGTGATCGTCACTTAGTCATTAGTCATTAACAGATGAGAGGCTATGATCCTGTATTGAGAAATCTGAACTTCAGCAGTAGGAGAGAGCCTGTTTTTAAGTAGGAATCTTTTTCTTCCTCTTCCAAAACAGCATAGTTTTGACTTAGGGAGGAGAAGATTTGATATCAAAATAACATTGTTTTTAGTAATCTAGAGTGTTTAAAAAACTGACCTTTTTCTATGCCAAAGACTTTAAAATGTAAAGTCTTATTTGAGGGGTAATGCAGCTTGTGTTGGTGGTGGACTAAGATGCATTCTCTTAACTCAGACTACTACAACGTGTTCATAGTAGCTACTGTGGTGACTTTTTTGTCCCTTTCAGATGTGCTCTGTACACCTATACCTCAAATGCTTCTATGAAGGTCACTGAGCTTGGCTAACTTAATGCTTATAGGACTTATTTAATCCTTCTAGCAAGTTGCCCTTTCTATGGCATTCAACATGGGCTATTTGTCTGTAGCTTCAAGTGTTCACTAACCCGTTCCCTGCCCTGACTTGGCCAGGAGCGTGCCTCCAGTGTTGACATGGTAGATTTTTCAACTGAGTGCTGTTCTGCTTTTCTCCTGTTTCCCATGTGCTGGGAAGCAACTCCAGCAACAAATCAGGTAGAAGGCAGCCATAGACAAAGCCCACCACTTGTCTGCCTGGCCAATATTGTCTTGTTCCTCTGTACTCCACCACCGGCACATCCATCTTCTGCTGTCCATCCTCTGATGTCCATGCCACAGAGGGGCTGGAAACTTGATGTCTTGTTCAGACGTGTGGAGAGTGAGGTTTTTTGGGTAGAAGACTAATACGGCTGTGCATCATTTTGACGGTGAATGGACAAAGTTTTTATAAATAGCTCAAAGCACCACTGAGTTGTCTTGATGGATTCAGATTTTAACATCTGGACTGAAATAAGTTTGACATTAAAGACTTGGAATAGGCATTTGTCCACCCGTGAGATTACTTGTACACAGCAGGAGGAGTTTTTTTTTTGTTATAGATCAAACCTATGATTATTGATATGTGTGTTTATCCAGGGGGTTTATGTTGCTTATTGTAACCCTAGTATTTCAGCATTAACTATGTCATTCTAAGAGTGGTGTTTACTCTGGGAACCATCCTGATCCCTGGCTTTCTGCATAAAAGCTCTGTTTGGAGTAGAGTTTTTTCACTGTTCTTTCAAATAAATGAAGTTCGCTTATTTGTACATGGAGTATAGTTTCAGCCATACAATTGTGATTGCTACTTGTCATGGTGCGTATTTAGGAAAATCATATCTGAAACGAGGAAAGAAACACTGTGTAATTCAATGCAGACATTTTTCATAGTTCATCATGATCCGTGCTTAGTGTTGTTATTAAAATTCCATAAATTGGTATCTGTCTGCTAGAGCGTACAGTGATACTGAACTTTCAGGTGATCAATCATACCTTCAAAACAGAAGTGTCTGCCACCTTTTAACAGCAAGGTGTGAATGTATCTTTCTGCAGGATTCTGAAGCTTCCTTCATAGTATATCTTAATTAAATAATAAGACCAAACTAGTTTTTAGCAGTGCTTGAAAAATGTTAGTTCACATGTCAAAAATCAGTGTTTTGTATTAATAAAATCTTCAGAGCTCCTTGAAATGGAATGTGTACTTCCTGAATGATCTGTATCTTTTTACTTTTAAAACTGCTACGATGCCATGGCCCGTACAGGTGTTGGTGTCTCCACATAGTAATTCTAGTGTGTGCTGTGCCATAATGTAGTCAGTGTGACGTTTCAGGCTTGAGTGATTAGACGGTCTTTCCTAACTACAATCTCAGTGGTTTCATACTGCCTAGTGCAACATGTAGAGCAGTTGTTCTACTGACAGCAGTTCCTCCTTTGTTACCTAACCTTTTTTCTCTCCAGAGCAAATCTGCTGTGTGCACTGAGCCCACTCAATCAGCATTCTCAGTGACAACATGAAGAAATCTAGGGAAGTTCAAAATTTCCTCATTTTTGGCTCCCTGAACTTGCATCTTTTTTTTTCCTCAGGAGTTTTTATGCGTGTTTAAACAGCATTGCCACTTGTAAATACTGTTGGTCTCTCCTTTCTAGGTCATTTTAAATTAGATAGATAAACTTGGACCCCTTAGAGTTTACTATGCCTCTGTATGAGTGTATCCTCATGTGCGTTCTGTATTTGGTCATACCCATATGCCTGCAAAATATAACCAGTTTTTCATTAGCTCATTACTTCCATTTCAACTCACGTGCCATGTGTTGTTGTTTGATTGTGCATTTAAGAGGATCTAATTCTCTCTTCTTGTGGACTTCTGACTTCAAGGAAATGTAGTTTGCATGTGTCTGTGTGTCACTGGTCTCTGTAACAGTGTCATTCATTTTGCTGAAGCCTACAATTTAGGCCATTAAGAATTATTACAGGCATGTCTTAATAAATGTTCAGTATCTGCATAGCACTGGAATGCCTGTGGGGCTTGAACCAAAACTTACGACGGAAACCCTTGTATTGGGGAAATACAAGGAGAAGCATTCCTGAGAGCCCTGCATTTTTCCATGTATACGCTGACAAAAGCTGTAAACTTATCTTCTTTGTATGGCTTCAGTGGGGTTTTTTTCATGTTATCTTTCTCAAATCATTATGGATGTGAATCTGTTTCAGGTAGTGCCAGCCCTAGCTAAGGAACCAACCATGCTTGACTCTTCTGTAGTTCTCTTCACTCTTCATGCCTTTGTATATTTTCCCGTTTTGTCTGTAATTGCATATCTGTCCAATTCCTTTAACAGGATTCTGATCGAAAACATGAGGGAGAACGCTGTAGAGAGAGGACAAAGAGTGAGAAGAAAGACAGGCATCGGAGTCGCAGCCGTTCTCAGGAGAGAGATTACACTTACAGCAAACAGAAAGACAAATACAAAGAAGACTTCCGAGTAAGAGACTGGGATAAAAAAGCGGACAGAAGCAGAAGTCCTAAGAAATCAAAAGACAAAGAGAGATCCAAGTACAGATGAAGGATGAGGAAAAAAAAGAGGGGGACTAAAATACATTTTCTTCCAGTATTTCCAACATTCGGTCAAATGGATGTACAGTTACTGGACAAAAGGAGTTGCCTCCTGTTGGCAGCCTGACCTTTATAAATCTATGAATGCCCAGTGTATGACTGTCGGGGTAAGCTGTGATTCCAAAACCGTGCTTTCAATAAAGTATTTTTATGTTAATTGGTGTGAATCTCTGGTAAGGAATGTTGTCAAAATTTTTTTGGAAACATAAGCATGCACTAACAAGTGAATTGCCCTTCTCCACTGTGAGAGGATTTGCATGACGTACCTGCTTTCTTCAAGCAGGTTGTTTTTACCTTTGTGCACTTTCAGATGTTGTGGTAATGAGTGTGATAGAAGACCTGGAGAGAGAGAAGTGTGCTGTGCACAGTCCTTCCAGGAAGTGGACAGATACCATTTGTATGACTACCTAAAACTCTTACTTCCCTTTAAAATTAAGGGCTCCTGCTTGGCTTAGTCCCACGAGCTCCATGTGCTGCCACCGCTGTGCAGCAGTGGTTAAAGGCACTGAAGTGCTGCTGCGCTGCAGATTTGACAGGGATGTGGAGATGGTAGAGCAATTGAGTTCTTGCTGCTTTTAGGAAATGGCAGTCGTAGAAATAAAAAACAGCTTCCACTTGGGGAGAACACTGAATTCTTGCTGGACACCAGAGATCCTCTTGTTGGAGAGTTGTAACTTAATAGCGCAGAGAGTTTCAGCAGGCATTCATAGGCTCAGCTAGCCCCCAGACACCTGTGCGACATACAGAACTTCCTGATATTTAGAAACAAACACCTGTTTCAGGTGAATGTGCTCACTTTTCTGCAGCAGAAATGGCTTTTTTTTTCCTTGCAAAAGGTAAATGCTTAAGAACTGAACCTTTATATGAATAGCGTATGGAAGTAAATAGTCAATTTGCATTGGTGGTCAAAGAGTTCAGAATCAAGGGTTAAAAAATCAGTACATCCAAAAGGTTTCAAGTTTCTGATTTCCAATATGCCTTAGTGCTTTTAAAAATATACCAAATATCTTCAGATTGATGAGATTACCTGTTTATATTTTCAAGAGGAAACTTCGTATTTTTAAGAGGAAACTTTCAAATGTGGTTGTTAAAAAGTAAGGTGATGTTAATAGGTGATTAAATGACAGCATGAAAGCTCCCAGTTTGAAGGCAAGTACTTAATTTTAGGACTGCATTTCTAGGCTAGTCTAACACTGAAGGGATCACAGTTCCCCTGGCACACATGTGGATGGCCCAGCACTCTGGATTAGATGGGATTTACTGCTATGGTCATTGGAAATTATAGTTGTGTGCATGTGGTTCTTCTGGAAGTGACACAGACAAGCTATATGGTCAGCTGAAACCACAGGCATTTCCTGCTGTTCCTATTGGGCCAGGGGTGTTGGAGTGGACAGGACTTTTTATTATCTGGGAGGTGAAGAATTGACTTGTTCTAATCTAATGAGAGTTCACACTTCTCTATCCTCATTTCCTTTTCGTCAGTGCTATCTCCAACCTCAGTTTCAGTATTGGCCTTTGGTGTTTTGTGGTAGTTAGGAAACAGAACGAAAAACACACCACCTTCCTCTAGAATGTTGAGAAATAACATTGAAATGTTGCAGCAGGAACATCAACCTTGTACACTTCGACATAGCTGAGGCCTGTTTGAAGGGGAACTTTTCATGCTTTGGGCTCTTTGTTCAAAGAGGTTAAAGACTTAAAAAACAGCTCCTCAGAGTTTTCTACTGGCTTCCTTTACCTGCAACAGCTTAAAAATATGATGTAGACTCTAAACTGTTGTATTCTGTGGATAAAAGGAAGTTGGAGACCTATTTTGGTGGCGTGCATTTTAGTTACTGTAGTTCTCTTTATCTCTCTTGAATTTGAGTCCAAGACTTGAAGTGTTCTTGACCGAAATCATGTTATGAATGGGGCCTAGTCTTAAAGCACTAAAGGCAAGTGGGAGAGGGGCAGGGTTTTGCAACAGAGATCTCTCTACAATCCCGTGGACATCATATGAGTCAGTAGAAGTAGCATAAAGATTGTATACAAGTGGTTGGCATTACAGGATGGATGACACAGTGAACAGTTACCCAAAAACATCCAGGATAACCCTGTACTTCTCCTGGTGTGTGCTCTGCCTGGTGACTGTCGGCCCTCTTGCTGATGGCTTTCTGTTTATTTTCTCAAAGATCATGAGTGTGTTTATGAAACTCACGTGAGTTGCATTCCATGTGGCTTCGGGAGCTGACAGCACATAAGCATTCTTCATCGAAATCCTGATTTGGCACGATGGTTTGGCATGTTGGCTCTTCCTTTGGGATATGTGCTGGAAGAGTTGTTCTGTGTAGCCCCATGCATGGATGGAATGTGCCTCTGTTTCTGTGCTGCCAAGAATCTTTATTCTCTGTAGGTGAAGCTGTACCTGCTTCCTTCCACCTGTCCAAAAAAACCCAAACCAAATAAGCCCTAATAACCACCCAAACAAACAAAAACCAACACAAACCCCCCAAACAAACCCCAAAACAAAACAAATCCCCCAATTAGTTATTTGGAGAAGCATTTAAAAACTTTTAAGAAGTTCAGAATAATTTGTAAATCAGTTGCTGCTCTTACCTTTGTTCATCTCACCTTCCTATAGCCTGATTTTTTTCATGTAAAGCTTGTACTTTATTGACAACAAGATTCCAGGTTTTGCTTGTAAGATTCCTAGAGCATGGGTGATGTCTCTCCTTTTCTACCAATCACCTGCTGCATACACAGGGGTAGCAGAAGCATTTTGAAAAATGTTAAATGACAGATTTATGTGCAAACTTGCTACAGGGCAGTATTTTTGTGTAAAACACTTGGTCTGGTTACTGATAGAAAGTGCTTTTTCTCAGTGAGCAAGACACTACTGTATTGGTTAAACGTGGTAGGTGTGTTGAAAGATATCAGTAAACCACATTAAGGTTTAAGTCTTCCGAGCATGACATAAATTATTGAAGCTGAAAGACAGCTCCAAGAGCTTTCTGAAGTCTTAAGCTGAACAGCAGTAAACTTTTAAACTTGAAACTTGTTTGGGACTTTCTGATTGTAAAAGGTACTTTCTTGTTATAAGCCCAGTGGAAAACACTTGAGTAATAGCTGTATCTTGTTATATAAAAGGCAGAGGAAAAATAGGTATTTTAGGCAAAACCAAGTTGGGATCCTGCTACATCAAGTTTTATGATGGGGTTGTAATTTTCCAAGAAGTTACCATTGGCTGCATTGTTGAAATGAGTTCTCCCTGTTTTTTGTTCTCCCTGTTCAGTGGTCAGATGGAGTGCTCACCAGAATGGCATAGTTTTGAGGAGACAGGAAAGGCGGTCATTTTGGCATAAGTACCTCTTCTAAAGACAGTGGCTCTCTACTGGCCTGAATACAGGATTGCCCGTCAGTAACTGAGCTGTCACTGTAGTAGGATCTGTTAAGTTAGTGATGTAGATGTTTGGGGTAAAAAACTGTTTCCAAATCAAAATTTCCAGTGTCTCCAACAGCACTGGCAGCACTAGACTTTGTCTAAGTGTGCAAAAATCCTATTTGAAATTGGGAGCATAGCTTGTACAGGGAGCTTGGCTTGAGGGTCTGACCCAACCCTTCCTTGAAGGCACTAGGGAAATATTCTTGCTTGAGGCAGGATGAGGAATGTATTAGTTCCAGAACTATTTAAAATATTCCTATTTTAAATAGACCTGCATTTGGTTTAGCACTTGGTTTATCCCAACTGTCTTATGCTGGTTAGGGGCTAAAGAACTTTCACTGTGATAATAATATCACACATACGCTTGTTTGATTTTCCCAGCAGGTGAACGTCTACAGATGAGGAAGATCATGATAGTGCTTTTCTCTTGTGATGATGCAATAATGACTGTTTCCTTTAGCAAAGCAAATAGCTCACTGGCTCGTGCAGACCAAAACACCTGAGGTGTTCCGCAGTACCAGTTTCAAGAGAGTGTTTTTTTCATACTGAAGTCTAACACCATCAGGAAAGTGGTTTTGCACAGGGACCTTGAAAGTCATGCTTAGTCCTCTCTGTAGCCTCTCTGAGTTGCCACAAAAAAGCTGTCTCACTTGGAGATTGGTAGTGATTCTTTCTGGTGAAGGTCTAGTTGTTTCACAAGCCAGTAAATCCTCAGTCCTCAGCTCTGCGCTGGAACATCCATGAGTGGGGAGATCTTCCCCTCTGAAAACATCTCTCACTGCAGCTCTTTCCTTCTTGAACATAACAGCCTTGAGCAGCAATAAGTCTGTGCTGGGAAAACTCAGCATGCTTGTCAGCACAAGGGAGCATAGCAGAGAAAGCAAATGTCTATGAAACCCTGGGTGCCAAATGTTTATCTGTGCTGGTGAGTGAAAGGCCATCTGAAAAATTAAATATGCTCCTTTATTTTTCATGGTCTTCTCTCTGTCAATTGGTGACCACCTAGGTAAAGGCTCTTAACAGGTTTCAGGAATTGGGTAAGGGCCTTCCTGGCTCTGACTATAATTTGAATGATGTTGAGGTCTTTTCCTCATGGCTTTTTACAGTAGATGGGTTTAGTCATTTCATTAGAAATGGAAATTCTCTTATCTAATTGACTTCTCTTTTCTTTTTATAAGCTCTGTTTTGTTCCTATTTATGTGGTAAAGAAAACATTTTAGTGAGAAATAGGGGTTAAAATGATACTGTGCAATGTTGTGTGCTTTGCTCTGTTGCCTATCTGGATTATAAATAATGCAGCAACTTTCTCTCCTTTCCAATAGTGGTGCTTCATAGTAGTCTTGTAATGAGGTGTGTGGCATTCTACAAGCTTAAAGGGACCAAATAAGATCCTTCCACTCCAGGGATGTGGAGTCAAAGGCTGTGGCTGTTCAGTTTATAGCTGCTCTGGGCAGCAACAAACTAACACGTTTCTTTAGTTGCGATCTTAGGAACAACTCCGCTATTTCCATATCCACTAACCTACTCAGCCAGACCTTTGTGGATCAGAGAAAGCTTTGTGCCAGTAGTAGGATAGATGAGCTGGAGTACTGCCTCTTTAACCTGTGGCTGCCTGGGCACTGCTTTACACAACAGCAGAGCAACCTGGATCCCAAGGAATTTCCAGGACCCTGAGTGTAATGCAAAGGCACAATCATCTATTGGAACCATCTGGGAAGCGATGGTGAGGCTGGCTTACCAGCAATCAGTCTTTGGATTAAACAGGATACCACTACAAAGGGTTTGGCCACCCTGCTTGCTCACACAAAGTACGCAAGTAAGGGAGCGATTTCTGACTGGGAAAGGTCAACCCTGCTCCAGTGTGTCACATTTGACAGTGGCAGAGGTGCTCTCCTTTCACAGCAGGGTATCCCCACCCTCCCTGGCCCTGGAGGCAGAGGGCACTGCACCTGCAAGAGCCGATTGCAGCATCCAAATGGTCCCAGAGGTTTACCCCTCCTTGAGTCTTCAACCCTTCCTGCTGCCCAAAGTTGGATTTTGGGCATATTTTTTTGCAGCGAGGTAAGGAACAAGCAGAGGAGAACCTCTGTTTTCTATTGGGAAGTGCCTGGCAGTCTTTGCTGTGGGCAGGCTCTGTGTCTCTGAAGTAGCCTTTCGATTGAGGCACCAGTAGGTTAGAGGGAGTTGTTTAGTTTTTCATGTTTTGTTGTAGTCTCCCAGACCAGGTTCCCTCAGACGTGAAGGTGTTTGAATTAGGCTTTGCAATATCAGGTGCTAAGCAAAATGTTGATTTTTTTAAAATTGGGGGGTTTTTTTCCCATGTGTCCCTGAAGATCAGAAATTTGCCAGATGCATGGGAAAGAGGCTGCTCTAACTTGGTAGAGCAACCCTGCTGGCAAACTTTTCACTTGACCCAGAATTCATGTGCCATGTCCTTACTGCCTCATGTTATGGATTCCTGCCAGAGTGGGCTTAACTAATCTTTGCCTGTGACTCAGAACTGAGATGTGTTGGGAACCGCTTTTTTTTTTTTTTTTTTCCGTTTTGAAAACTGAAGTGAAAGTTTATCAAACTGTACAGTTAAATGAGAGCTTGGCCAGCCAAATGAGGAAGTAAAACCTTCCTATAGAATGAGTTCTGTCATGTTCACTGCACTTGTTTGCTCTCAGTTGACATCAGCCTTGCCATAAAGCCTCTAAATAGGAGCTGGTGACTTCCTTGTGAGGCCAGTACTGCTCTGAATCCAGCTTCTGGCTGGCGGGTGGTGGGACGATACTGCTGGGCACAGAAAGAACAGCTGTCAGGTAAGGCACAGAGCCAGTGGGGTTACCTGTGAGTACACCTCACTCTCTGGGCAGTTTGGCTTCATTATTTTTGGCAGAAGGAGCAGGGAGTTGGGGGAAGAAAAAGGCAAATCTTTTCTTAGTCATCAAGACAACAAATGACTGGCCTTATTATTAAGAGTTTATGTGCATCTCTAATTTGTGAAAGTAAAAATTCTTGTCTTTCTGAAAGCAGAGCAGCCCATCTCCTTTCAGAGAAGTGCTGCAGAGCTTGAATGGGCTGTCAGTCTTAGGTGGTTTGCAGCATTATTCTTGGGGGTGAAGGAGGAAGAAGAGGTGGTCCAGACCTAAGGTGAGAGCAGGAACACTACCACAGCAGGGAGCTCTTGCTGTGCTCCTTGTGTTATTCAGCACACACATCTACTTTAGAGAAGACCTAAACCTGCTCTGCCTAGACCAATGCCAGGTCTGTCTGGGGCTGTGCCTCCTCTGCCTCTGCTCAGGCAGGATGTGGCTTTGGTAGGGGCTTTGAGGAGTCTTAGCTCCTTGTGAGTCCAGCTGGTCCTTATTGTGGTTCTGAGGCCTGAGGCTGCTGGAGGTGTGGCTCAAACACACACCTGCAGGGCACCAAGTCCTGCTCTGACTGGTCACAAGTAGAGCAAACACCTGGTGGAAGGACAAGGAAAAATTATTCTTTAAATTCATTCAAGGTGCAGTAGTTACCACTATTTTTTTAGGGAAGTTTTTCAAATTATTATTTTCTAATCTTAAAAATTCTGTCAAAACAAAAGAAAGACAGAAGATCATAAGAGGTCTTTTGATTTTTTTTTTTTGGTCAAAAGTATTTTTAAAAATAGTTAAGATTTTAAAAGTTAACATTTTAGAATATTAAGATTAAAATAGAGTTTTGGATACCTGACTGATGCCATTTCCTGTGTGTGTGTGTATGTGTGTGTGTGCACCTGGGGTCACAACAAGGGGTCAACAGACAGAGTGGTGTGCTTTTTAAGCCAGAACACAGGATGGGCACACCATTACCTGTGGATAAATTTAGCCAGGAATTGAGAAGATTTTGGCTTTCAGTAGAGTGAAAACAAAAACAGCTTCCCAATGGGATCTGCTGAGATGAAAGGAGGAAAGTGGCAGGTGGAAATCTAAGTAGTTTGAAAACTAAGGTCACAAAGTTTATAAATGGGACTTTATAGCCTGTTTGTCTGTGATAGCAAAAGCTGGACTCTGTGATGCACCGTTTCTCCTTTTGTGCTGGTTATAAGCAATCAACTGAGCTGTTGGACGTGGGCACACTACTGACTGTTTACTAACGTGTAAGCTAGTGATATTTTTGCCCTGTAATTCCCTCTTTAGAAGGGTGACCTGAGTGTTGTCTATGTCAAGTGGTACACATTAAGTGTTTTGAGCCACTGACCACATACCTGGAAGCAAGTTGTGATGGCTTCAGCTATATTTATATTTAATGTATTTCAGCTCAGCAAATAGCTATTTCAAAGCTCAGAAACCATTTCAATAATGAAAAATCAGTCAATTACATTTTCATCTTTAGCCAATGAATTAAAACCAAGGATTAGATGTAAAAATTGTTATATTTATGGAGTGCACTGTGAGGAAAAACAGTTACTGACTAAAATAAGCAATGCTTTAGTTTAGATGGAAAAATACACGTGGCAACTGCTTTACACTTATGATTATGACATAGTTAAGCTATTTTTTATTTTACTGATGCAGTTTCTCATTTTTCACGTTGCCAGATTTCTTCCACAGAATACCTGACAGTTATGAAACTATGCAGAAAAGTAAAGGTCAAAGTTATATGAGGTGGGGTTACAAGTAATTATCCTGCTTTCCTGCCAAACTAATCAGTTTTAAATTAACTGAACGTAATGCGGATTTCTTCCCCACAGCCCAGTGGGGCTCTTATGCCTTGGGTAGGAGCTTCACTCTGACTCCTCTCTCAGCTCCCTGTTTCCAGTACCTCCACGCCTTTCTCCACGTGGTTTGGTTTCTGAGCTCCTGGGGTGGCCTGCTGCTGGGCAGGGAGTGGCTGGCAGGCTGGGAAGGGGAGCTAGTGGGTGCAATGTGGTTATGGCTCTGGGCTCGTCACTGAGGTAGTTGTTTGGTCAGTTAATTCTGCATTATTTGCTGACCCCAGCCAGCAAAGGGAAGAGGGTCACCCTTACATCCTAAACGTGGGCAGAAGGACCAGCCACAGCTTTTATCCAGGTAGCACCAATAATTGCAGTGATGTGGCAAGAGAAGCTCCAGTGCAAGCATGCCAACAGTGACTGAAGATGTTTGGCTTGACGGATGAGTGGTCACTGTGTATGTCCTTCTGTGTCACACTTGTTGGGCTAAAGCAGTTCAGGGTATTCCTGCATATGCTGCCCATCACCTCCTTTCACTGGGTAGACCAGAAACTTACAAAAATAGTGCCGTTCTGGAGAAACATGAAGTAGCTTTTTGCTACTTTTGCATACTCATTTCTGAATTACCAGTTTCTCTTGACAATAAAAATAAGTGAAATTGGAACTGCTTTCCAGACTGCCTATTGTCTGCTTCCAAGCACTGCCCTGAGAGCTTTCAAAAAACAAGCTGCTTCTCCGAATATAAAAGCCCTCACCGAAACAGCAAGTAACAGGAAAAGAGTAAATCAGGCATTATCAGAATAGATGAGTGACAGAATTTCATAGTGCATGCTTGTGTGCATAGAGACAGACACACGCTAGGAAAGACAAAACTATAAAAAATGTTCAGAGTTCCCAGATACCTTGCAAACAGCATGTTTCCTTAAATCACTGGATAAAATTTGCTATACTTGTTAAGTTGCTATGGCATCTGAGCCCATCCAATAACATCTGACAGATATTTATCTCCTACTGACAAACCACACTGAGCAAGTTGAAAATCCCCCGGTTACACCGTCCTTGATTTCATTTCCTGTGAGGTAAGTCTGAAGAACCAATTCACGCATACAGGCTGTCTGTGTAGAGGCAGGCTGGCATAGCTCATGAATTAAGATGACACTTGTCTGACATAATGTTTGGAGAGTGACAAACATTGCATGGGACACTCCGGTGCTTTTATAAATAAGAGTGGATCTGAAAAATGCTTTAATACTGAGGGAAGACTGGATGGTCTCCTCAGAGAGAAGACAGCTGATCTATTGGTCTCTTTGCTGTGCACTAGGCAAATAACTGAGATTACTGCACGTTCTTCCATAACACTTGTATTTTGTTGTTTCTAATCTTTCCCTCCCTAAAGCTGATGCCTTTTGGACAAGTCTAGGAAGGCAGGAGCACTGGGTTTAAAGGAGTGCAAATGCCTCCTAAGATGGCACTGGCCAGTTCAATTTCTAGCAAACTGGTACGACCACACTCCAAAAAACTGTCTGCAGCAGGGGTGGAAGTGAACCAGAGCAAGCTGGATCTTTTCTGCAAGCTGGGCTATGGTAAGCAGGACATCTGCAAAGTGCTGGAGAACCTGGGCCCAGAGGCCCTGGAGGATGATGTGTTGAAAGAACTGATTCGGATGGGGAGTAAACCTCAAGCTCTGGAGAACCAGGCTCAGCCTTCCTCGCTAAAACTTGTTGCCCGTGGATCATGTAGTACTACACCAGGATTGAAGTGTCTTGGAGAAGACGAAAGTGATTCTTCCGACTCCTTGAGACCCATTGTGATTGATGGCAGCAATGTTGCAATGAGGTAAGCTCCGTTTCCTCTTCCTCTGAAGCTTTTGAATTCCAAAGCTAATGGCTTGAAGTATGTTTTTTCTTCAGGTGAGAGGTGCATTGATGTATTTGATGTATAATGTATGAATGGTCACTTATGCCTTTTCTTTGGCTGATCCACAGGTTCTTGATGTCTTGATGCCCATAAATATGCACGTCACATGCAATCACTGGCTCACTCTACATTTTGACCTTTCATAAGGCAACAGCTGGCTAACCACTACTGTTTGTGGCAGTGCCTCTCCCTTTTAGCTCACCATTGAATTTCCTTGTCTTTTCAAATGGGTGCCTAGGATTTCTGAACCCATATGCTGAGAAGTTTCCAGGAAAAACTGATGAACAGATACATAGACCACTCAACTAACCTAAGAAGAAGAGGGGAAATAAAGACAGGTGACTGTGGTTCCTAACAGTATCACAGTTGTAGTGGTTGGACTTGTAACTAAAACCCAAAAATGTTCCCAGCTTGTATACTTTTTGTTGGTTTTAGATTTAGCTTCAATTTTATGGAAATATCATATGATATAACAATACGAAAATTGTTGACCTGTAATGAAGAGACTCATTTCCTCCTTAATAATTCTGTTTCTGTGAAATTTCACATCAACCCATCCTGTCCAATTACATTTCCTAAGCAGTGCCCTGGCACTGTGAAAGAAGTCTTACTGATGGGGAACCTGGCATGTCCATGTGGATGGGATGTCCAAAGACATAAGTGAGTTGGCTTCTGTTTGCCCAAGCAGTATGGACAGCAAGAGATCCCAGGAGTCAAGAGTCCTGGATGCACTGGCTATCCATCTGCTTTCTCTGTTAATTTCCCTGTCCATTCAGCAGGGCCGAGCCCGTCCCTGCAGGCTGGGACAGGGCAAAGGAGGGCTTCCTCCTTCGGTTTGCTCTCCTGTGAGGCGAGATGAGACCACAGCCCCTCTGGTTAAAGGGCAAAGTGGATGAGCACATCCAAAGCAACTCAAGACTAAGCAAATTATGCCATCTTCTGGGTGAAGGCAGAAATCCCAGCTGAAAACAGGGGTTTCTTGCTCAGAGTGACTCATGAGGAGTGGGAAATACACATCAGAGCAAAATTGCTTGGCCTTGTCTGGGCCATGACCTTAGGTAGCCAGGTGTTTGGACCTCCTGCCACACTTTGCATTTTCACCCTAGCCCCTTCTCGAGATGTCCTTCTTGCTTCTCTGCAGAAGAACTGATCACCCACTCAGGCAGCGTGACTGAGCTGCTCACCCACACTTTCGTTGTGCCAGGGACAGTACTACCCCTGACTGCTCACATGCTCTGTTCTCCAGTCTCCTGGCACAACCTTGTCCTCAACGATTTACTAGGGCTTTTTTTAGAACAGGCAGAGGTGGACAAGGCAGAGGACAGCATTGTTTCCAAGATGACAGAAGATGCACTCTTGCCACTGAGCAGGAGGCTCAGAGTGTGCTGGTAACTAACGAAATAGGACATGTGTTGAGCTTGGAGTATTGTGGAAAAGCTCTGAGATCATCCTTCTGTGCCAGCCTGTTCATGGGAGCTTGCTAGACAGAGATTATTTAAACCAAGCATTACAGGTATAGCAGTGGATGATTTGAGCTAGCACGTTGTATTGCTTTCCTAGACCACATGCCCACCAAAATGGGTTTTTGAGAAGCCGCTTGTGGCATGTAATATTTAATTTTTTTTCTAGAATAAATTCCAAAGCATGAGTCCAAGAGATGTTTGCCTCATAGGTTATTGAAGTCTGGTGTTCTGATTTGGAGCCCTAATATTTCACCTAAAAGGAATTAGAGGAATGTGAAGTAGTTTTGAGTTTCAGAAAAGCAAAGGTTTTACAGGTCTTCTCAGACATCCCAACCTCTGTCTTGATAAAGTTAAGAACTGTGTGGATGATGGAGGAGACTATTGAGCTTGTCAGTTCAGCTGGTACTGAACAGCCTGGGAGGAGCTCTTTTTCTATTCTGGATGCCTTTCAAAGTGGTGCTGAATGGCATTTACTTTGGCTAATGTGATAGGCCTGGTGAGTGTTTTCAGTATGCTTGTTTTAATTTTTCTGGTTTGCTGCTGTCAGACAGAGAAGGACTCTTTGCAGAAGTTAGGGGGAAAGGATGTTAGATTTCCTTACTGGGGAAAACTGCATCATCAGCAGCACCAACAACCATAAAAGTGCAGCGGAAGCAGCAGTTTAGGGGTGAAACAACCAAAAAGTTAAAGCTTCAAGAGGCAGTTGCCTGTGTGGAGAAAAATATCTCAAGCATTTGTATGTATATCTTAGGATTGATATTTCTGGAGCATTTCAGAGTTGGCATTGAGGGCCCACTGCAGACTGCAAGGCTTTGAAAAGGATGTATATGCCCCAGAGTAATAAAGTGAGTGAGTTGGCAGTCTTCAACCATCAATCAGCCTACCCCCATAGAAACTGAATGGAAAATAACCTTGCCTTCAGCCAGTCTCACTCATCAAATGCCTCAGTACACTTTGTGTTTCCATCAGATATAATGAGAAACTTAGCCGCCTGCCAGCCTATCCATGGGAAGTGGGCAGGACAGTTAGCAAGGCTAGTGGAAAAAATAAATGGAGTTGTGTTAATATGAAAAGGGAACTGTCATAACCCTATTCACTGCACACCAAAGAGGCTATCTACTCTAGTGCTTGCACTTGCACCTAGTATAAAAGCTGTGAAAGGTACAAAGGCCCTTTTCTAGGCCCCTGCAGCCCCGCATTAGGCTCTCCCCTTTCTGACAAAGCTGTGACAGATGCTGTGTCATGAACTGGTGGAGATGGGGCCATTTGCAGTTTTCAAAAGGAATTGTTTTGCCTAAACTTCCTCTCAAAGGAGTTGGAATTGCACAATTTAAAAAGGACTTACTGAATGCTAATAATGGCAGCGATGCTAAATTGCTACTTCATTTTCTGAGAAATGGGCCCTGCTGGTCTGTGACTCAAGTGAGACGTACCCTGTTGCCAGCAGGACGGAGAGATGAAACTGAGTTATGGCATATCAATTATGGTCCACGGACTGGACATAACTGACTGGCAGGAGCTGATCTGTGACCACACAGGGAGAATGTAGAGCTCTGAGTCTCCTGCTCCACCGCACAGCAGACACTGGCGTTGTGTGGACACTGCAGCACACTACACATGTGCGTACTGGTTTAGATACACAGTCCCCAGGCTTGGCTGTAGCAATGTAGCAGGAAATGGATTAAGTGGTAACGCTGAGAAACAGTTCCAGGCACCCCATTTGCTTGTTCTGCTTGGCCTTTTGGCTGACTCACTTGTGCTTGAGTACTTTACTTTCTGCACTGGGGTATATCTAGAAGAGCTTTCCTAAAGCTCACAGGATTATATATATATAAGTAGTCAATGTTAAAGAAGGCTGTTGCTGAACTTTCTTCGAGTCATGGCAACAAAGATGTATCTAGAGTGCCTTTTAAAGGCAGTTATCTGAAAAAGCCACCCAAATGTCCCTTTCACCTGTCCAGGTGATGCTATGCATATACTGGGTAGATCCTATCCTTTAAAACCAAACAAAACAGCTGTTCTAGATGTGTCGAGCGCTTCAGACCATTTATTATTGCTGAGGTTTTTGTAAGGCTTCTTTTGCCTTGGTATCTATTAATAGGCAGCAAGGTTTCTTCCTCCAAATTGTGCTATTTTTCATTTGTGGTCACCGTTTCAGGATGTAAAATTGAGCTTTGGTTATGAGGCTGATGTAGACAGCACCTAGAGATGAATCCCTGGGGGATGGTGATGGGAGAATCATTTAAGACTGCAGCATCGTCCTTGGCTGCTCTGTCACTGTAGGTAGGTGTAGCAATTGAGAGAGTAATTTACAAGTGCATTTTCCAGAGGTGAAAGCCTGAGTGAGACTGTGGTGATATTATCTGGAAAGGTCAAAGTACAAGGATGAGGTTTCTGTAGATACTGTGAGGGTGTTTATTCCTTTAGGACTTTACATACAGTTTATTCTAGTTTCCTTGTGCAGAGGTAGTTAACAAATTACCTTCCTTTACACATCCACTGCACTGTAGTAAAATTTTAGATAAGTGAATGCCAAGCAGTAAGAACTTTCAGGGAGGGGGAGAAACTTAGAAAGGATATCACCTCTACTTGCTTTTCTTGAGGTTGTTTTCTGTCTTATGCTGAATATTGATAATTCTTCAGAACCCACCTTGTTGGCATTCTCTACAACACTTGTTCCAGGGCTTTCCTACCTCTCCGTGCAATGAAGACAAAATCCACCAACTAAGGCAAGATAAAAGTGGTCCTGAGGTACCTGTGGTCATCTCCACAGATGTCTTGTCCTGTTTTTGGTGTCCTGGGTTAGGTTCTCTGTATTTTCTGACCTGCCTCTTGCAGTTTTCCTTGCCCCATAGTTTGTTTCTTGTTTCCAAAAGAGATCAGCAGTTGAATGCCCTGTGATCACATTTGCAGTCGCTTCATCCATTAAAATCCCTAATGGCACTGTTACCACATAAGAAAATTCCCACACTTTGTTTCTCACAGGAGAGCCTAATGTCTTTCTGCTGGTGCTGGAAGAAACTCTCACTCCTCAGACAAGGCATGTAAAGGGTCTGACATGGCCTAATATCTTGCTGGTACTTTAGGACCCAAGTCCATCCGGATGTAGATATAGATGGAAGGAACAGGCTTGGGTGGCAGAAATGGGAGAGGGGATATCTCTGTTTTTAAGCATCCAAACTGCTTCAGATACATTTTTTGATTCTGCTTCTGAAGAGGTGTTTGGATCTGTCCAACTAGGACACCCTGCCAGGTTGTTTTCTTGGAAACTGGTGAATGACACAAAAGTTGTTTATTTTGCCTTTTCATTACTGGTTTGTTTAAAGAGAACTCTAAGCTTCATAAAAGCTTTGCCTCATCATCCTCCTTTTTTTTTTATAGCCATGGAAACAAAGAGGTATTCTCCTGCTGGGGGATCCAGCTGGCGGTGGATTGGTTTCGAGAGAGGGGGCACACATACATCAAGGTTTTTGTCCCACTCTGGAGAAAGGAGCCCCCTCGACAAGACAGTCCCATTGCAGGTAGGTCACCATCCTGGGCATAGTTTGGCAACCATTAGGTGCAGTTTAGAGACAGAGGGGGTGTGAAGAATCCAGTACAGTTTTGCCTTGCAAAGACAAGCATAGTTAAAGTTGTGTATCAGGCTTCCCATCACTTAAATTAGCCATTAATTCATTGCCCCATTCACTGTTCCTGGCTAGTAGCTAAAATTACTTAGGATTTGTTACACTGCTTTGAACCTTTTGCTTTACAAGCACAAGTTGTTGCCAGCAGAGTTTTTCAGAAGGAGTTGTTGCCAGAAGGAGTTTTTCAGCTCGCAGTGAGTCTACAGAGCTTTTAAGGCCAGCCAGGAGACGTTCATTACTGCACGACTGTTATCTGTTAGCCTGTCACCCGATACAGAAGGTACATGGAACCCTCATGGAAGAGGGTTCCTCTTCTGGAAGAAGGAAATGTATCAGTAGAGATCTGTGGAGGGGAGTGAGACTCAGTTTGTACGAGAATAGATCTGCAGGATTTGTGCCAGCAGTTTGGTGTCTGCAGATGAAGCATCTGGGGATCCGCCTTTTTGCAGACCAGGAATGGTAAGAAGTCAGGATGTTCTCAATAGCAGCAAAAGAGGTTTATTTATTTATTTTATCACACATATTTTATCTCCAAATAAAGCTCACACCAGGGCTGGTTATGAGCCTTCTAGCATCTAGCAGGGTAAAAAGGGCACTACAAGGGTTCAGGATGCCTCTGGTGCAGAATTCAAGGCATCCTTTTACATGTAAGACTTAAAAATTAAAAAAAGTGTCTGAAATTTTACGAGTTGCTGAACAACCACCAGATATCAGTGTATCCGAAAATCACAACATTGTAAGTTGCCTAAAGTGCTGAAAACATCTTTAGACTCTTGTAGGTTTCTAGCAGATGATTGAGACCTCGTAATTTTTAATTAATTAGTTTCTCTCTTTCCTTCCCACTGCTCCCACCTCCCCCCCATCCCGCCCCACCCCATCCATTTTTGCCAACCACCCAACCAGATCAGCACATTCTTGAAGAGCTTGAAAAGCAATCCATCCTTGTCTACACACCCTCTCGGAAGGTGAAAGGCAAGAGGGTAGTTTGCTACGACGATCGTTACATAGTGAAAGTTGCTTATGAGAAAGATGGAATCATTGTTTCCAATGACCACTACCGGGATCTCCAAAATGAAAACCCTGAATGGAAATGGTTTATTGAGCAGCGACTTCTCATGTACTCTTTTGTCAGTAACAGGTAAGAGACAGTTCATGTTATATAATCTAGAATTTAAACATTATGGGCCAAGTCAGCTCCAACATCAACGCATGCCCCACCAGTAGCAGAATACATGAGCCTTTTTCTGAGAGAAATTTACTACAACTTCTCTTATCTTGTTTCTTGAGTTCCTACTCCCTCAGGAGTACTCTACTACTTGGCGTTAAACTCTCCCATGTCACTCTTCTGTGAACTTTTCTATTTGAATGACAGCATTCGTGACCAGCTTTGCTTCTTTCCAATTCAAGCTGGGATGTTAAACCAAGGCTTGGTATCCTCTAGTTTCTATTTCTTAGAAGAAAGAGAGTTAAATCCATGAGAGAAGGCTGGCTGGCAGTATTTTTCATTCCCCTACAAGACAGAACAGCACTTTTTCCTGTGCTTTTGTAATCTTTATAGAATAAACTTTCTAGAATAGGAGAGACAGGAAGCTGGTCTCCCTGGCCCTTCACCATCCCCACTGGGGAAGGTTTTCAATAAGGCACTTGCACCACACCTGCAAGGCTGAGCTGAGCTCTCCTCAGTCTGTACATACTAACCTCTCCTGAGTTTCCAAATAGCTCAGGTGTTCTGGGGAAATGCACACCATTGAGACATTCAGTGTGCATGGACAAGTGCTTACCTCCATGACTTCTTTTACTTTTCCAGGTTTATGCCTCCTGATGATCCGTTAGGCCGGCATGGACCTACTCTTGATAACTTCCTCAGCAAAAAGCCAGTGCTTCCTGAAAAAAAATTGCAGCCTTGCCCCTATGGTGGGTTTCTTCTCATGCTGTGAACTGCCCCTCCTCTTCCTCCTGCCCCTTATGTCCCAGTGGTGCGTTCCTTCGGCTAAGGGCAAGGGATGATGCCATGTGCTGTCCTGCTTTGTGTGGTAGGGACTTAGTTGGGGCTGCTCTGAAGTGTGATGGTTTTTTCCTCTCCTGCTTAAGTGGCTTCAACCTCAGCCAAGGCAGCAGCTGTTTCTGGCTCCTCCATCCTTGCCTGCACACAGCACCCAAACTGGGCACCGTGGTTGTGTTGACCACCCTGCCTGCACACATTTCTCACTTTGTGAAGTGAACTTGTGCTGTAGCACTTGGGAAAGGCCATCCAAACACTTTCCCCCTTTCCCCAACATCTCTCCAGCAATGTGCAGGTTTCTCAGAGGTAAACCCCTATGCCATTTTTTAAAGCAACCCTTTATAGCAGCAGATCTCCCAGCCCACCAAGTGCAGGAACCAAAACATAAATGAGTATCAGACACTTCCAAAATAGCAGAAACTTCCTTTCACTGTTGCTTCACCCTGTTATTTATGTCAGCATTATTTAAATCTGGGGTTAACAGTACCAAATTTGAAAATAGCAGTTCCTCTTTTCCCTGTTAGTTCTCATCACACCCCTGGTGGTGGGGAGAAGTGATGAGTGTGTTAATTGATGTTGGTGCTACTGACAATCTTCTGTCTGATATTTTTGACTCTTTCAGGTAAAAAATGCACCTATGGCAATAAATGCAAATTTTACCATCCAGAGAGACTACGTCAAGCTCAGCTTTCAGTTGCTGATGAGCTCAGGGCCAAAACAAAGGTCCTGTTAACTCTGGGTAAAGAGGAGGAGAGATGTAACTGCTCACTGTACAAGACCAGAGGAGAGCCTGCACCCTGTGAAGCCTGCACGGAAACTCTGCAAGAAGCCAGGGGCTGTGTAGGGCTTTCCTCCTACTCGGGGAGGTCCCAGAGGAGCTGTCCTGAGCAGATATCCAGTGCCTGGGCTGGTGGTCCCGGCTCTGACCTGGGCCTGGACCAGTGCTTGCCACAGCCAGAGCCACTGCGAGACCAGCCGCTCCTGGAGCAGATGTCAGCCATGTCCATTGGCGATGGCACCTACAGCTATAACTGGTCCATACAAACCTCTCAAGACAGGGAGGTGATGAACAACCCTCATCACTGCAGTGACCTCAGGCACAAGCTGTTCTCACTTCACCACCCTCACAGCTTGGACCACACCTGCTCACCGGGGCGCCCTTTCCAGCAAACGGTCCTCCCTTCTGTGCGAGGCGGGATGTGTCCAGAGCACAGCTGGCCTCAGGAGTGCTGCAGCACGCTCGGAACAGGGCAGAGAAGCTGCTATGTCCCCAATGGTGCTCAGCACAAACAGGCCCTGAGGACTCCGCAGCACGTTTTGCTGCAGTCCACAGTTCTTCCCCCTGACATGCTTCACTTGTACAGCGAGCACCAGCTGCAGCAGCAGCAGCAGCAGCACTGTTCCCCCAGCCAGCCCCCACAGCAGCCCTTTCTGTTAGACTCCAGCAACAGAGTGGGCTTCTTCCAGAAAGCCCATGCTTACCCCAGTGCCTCTTACAGTGACTACTGGCCCACCCCAGCTGACAGGCCGTCCTCTGCACAGCAAGTAAACATACACAGGGAGCTGTGCTCCCTTTTTCCTTACAGTGAGATGAACCAGGTCATGACTTTGTACCCTGATATCAAGGATAAGGGGACTGGAGCTCCTCCCCTATGAAGAGACAGGCTGAGAAAGTTGAGGCTGTTCAGCCTGGAGAAGAGAAGGTTGCTTGGAGACCACATAGCACCTTTCAGTATCTGAAGGGGGCCTAGAAGGAAGCCAGAGAGGGACTGTTCATCAGGAACTGTAGTGATAGGTCAAGGGGGAATGGCTTCAAACTGAAAGAGGGTGTGTTTAGATTAGATGTTAGGAAGAAATTCTTTTCTGTGAGGGTGGTGAGGCATTGGAACAGGTTGCCCAGAGAAGTGGTGGATTCCCCAATCCTGGCAGTGCTCAAGGTCCATGATAGATGGGGTTCTGAGCAACCTGCTCTAGTGGAAGGTGTTCCTGTCCATGGCAACGGGGTTGGAACTATATGATCTTTAAGGTCACTTCCAACCCAAACCATCCTAGGATTCTATCATATTGCTTGTTTTGCTTTACTGATTCGAAGACACAGACACTTGTGAAATCTCCAGAGCAAACCTTTCCCAATAAGCACAAGTCCTAGGGCAAAAAGACACTTAACTAAGTGCTATTAAAGTGCATTATGGCAAGGATTGCATTCTGCCTCCCAGGAAAGGGAACAGCAGGGCTCAGGGTAACTGGGCTGTCAGCATTTGAACCTCCCTGGTGACTGGATTCAGGATGGCATAGATTTTCATTAATGCCCTGAAACATAAGGCATGTTTTTGAAGTCCTAACCTGTTGTTCAACTTCCACTGTCCCCAGTAATGGTCTCCCCCATGATGTCCCCATGACTGCTTGCTCAGCTAGTACAGAAAACTATTTGGCCTATTTCCCCTAACACAGGGCTGTGCTCTCTGCTAGAAGGCATCTTTGGGTCTGTGTTGTTACCCGATACAAGTCCAGCCCAATATAAGTGAGCTTTCAAAGACACATTTCACATTTATTAAGCAATGCTGAGAACACACAGAATCACTAGCAGAGGTGGCGGAGCTACACCAGAGCCCATGAAGGGAGCTGCAGGTACATTTCTCAGGTACCACGCACAATGTAAGTCAAATCAGGGAAGTCATCTCCTGATGTGGACTGGGGGCTCAGGGTTGGTAACTAAAAAAATTCAGAAATCTAAATACTGTCAAGAGGAGAAAAAGAAGGAAAAAGCTTTAAGTGTCTCTTGTATTGAATAAGAAAACTATTGTTGACTTCACCCTTTAATACCAAATGTGGCCCCATAATGCAATTATACAGATAATTTATGATTACAAATATTTAAAATATGTTCTGTTGGGACATGTTTGATTTTCAGTAAGCTGCAAAGCTGCTAATTTCTGCATTATTCCACTAATTCTTCAGGTTATAATTCAAATACTATGGTTGACCCTGAGGGTTTTTGGCATTATAGCAAAGTTTAAGTATGTCAGAATGACATGTTCTAAAATTGCTTTAACACATTATAAAATGTTTATCCATAACACTTTGTTCTGGATAATGTCTTCTTTATTTTCTGGGGCTTGTTTGGATGTTTTTTTGGTTTTGTTTAGTGTTTGGTTTTGTTTTCCAATCCTCTTAACACTGATGCTGCATCACTCAGGTGGGACTTTCAAACTCTCTGACTCTGCAGTATTTCATTTCTCTTAAGTGCAATCAGTATTGTTGGTTCCAGGTAGGAATTAAACATGGTCCTCATCGAGAAGTTGGAATTCTCTTGCTTTTGAAAAGGGAGCAGTGATTTACATTTACTGACATTATCACACAACACATTTTTTGGAAGCGGTGCTAGTTAGACCTGTTTCCCTCTGGAAACCACCACCAGCTCTTTTTTTTCGGTGGTGGTGTTTAAAGAATCTTCAGGAAATAAGTATACTGTATCTGTTCAATTTCTTTTGCCAATGTGGTTGGCTCCAAAAAATTATAATTTGGAGTTTGGAGGTACGATTTATCTTCACAGAACATGACAGTTTTTTCCATATGTCATATGGATTGTCAGAATCGCTTATAAACTTATCCATTGCATATTACATAAAGATTAGAAATAGTATTAAAAAACCCCTATGGAATAAATTCCCCATGAATTGCTTTGAAAAGTACTTGAGTTCTACAGCCATGGTTATTTGCACTGAGATACACAATGCACCTCACCTACACTGAAGCAACCTGAGACATTTCATGGATTAAATGCCTACATTGTGCCTATGCAGGGCCAGGCACATCAGCTTGCCTTGCAACCTGTACCAGGTCTTTCCCAACTACTGCTGTACACATATAAACACTTGCAGACAAAGTGTGATGTCGAGTGGAAAAGTACCTTTCACCTACCCTAATAAAGAAAGTTCCAAATTACAGCTTTCAGAAAATATACCACAGCAACAGAGCAGGATATAACTACACATGCAGGATATAACTGTACATGTCAACATGTATTTTCATGTCTGGAATGTACATATATCTTCTAACACAGAAAGCATTTAAAAATCTATAGGAAAATTGGCACACTGCCTCTATATGGTGCCCTTGGCTTGCTGGAGACATGCATAAGCTTTTCTCCTTTTCCTTTGAGGATGCACAGGAATTTCGTGGTTCAAAAGCCTCTCTCAATGTTTAAGAACTTATTTTTCTTTCATTTCTGTCTTATTTACTGAGGAATCTTTTAGTAAAATACATAGAATGTGCATTCTGCTGAGAAAGTGTCTGAGAAAATAAATCAGACTTTGGTGCTAAACAGAAATTGATTTCTCTTGGCTCTTGTGCTTACCAGAGGGTTTTTTCTCATGGAGGTTTTGTTTGAAGGGCAGCTCAGCAGCAGCTCTGTGTCACTGCCTGTTTGAGAGGAGCTCTACCGCTGGCCAGGAGCCCACAGAAAGCACAGACCCTTTTGTTATTTCACCACAGCACAAGCACACGGGGCTCATGCTCCAGGGCCCTTTGCACTTTCCAAAGCAGGAGGATTTCTTTTTGCCTTTGTCAGCTCATGAAGTAAGGGAAGGGGCTGCTAACAGAAAGGAGCTGGCAGCTCTTGTACAGACAGGGTAGGAGGCTGTTGCTATTTGGTATCTCTGCTGAGATGCATTTAAGGCCAGCTCTCACTGCCAAGTTGAAAATGAACCCATAAATCTGAACAGGCTCAGAAAGCCCTTGATGTTCTTCGCTTTTTGGTTGTCAGGACTCTTTTGGAAGAAGCTGGAAGCAGCGGGAGCAATCCTTCAGGAGATGGGCTGCTTTCCCAAGGGAGATTTACAGCGTTGCCAAGTTAATTTTAAGATTAAAAAAACCAAACTATTCAGAAAAGGGAATCCTCTTACTTTCTCTACACTCACCCTTTCTCAAGCAGTCAGGAATCCACCAACATCCTCCCTTGCAAGGGGCTAGGAAAACTGTACACAAATATTTCACTGAGAAGTCTTGAGTGGAGATCACCCCTGCAACAGCTTCTCAGGACAAAAAGAGGGAAAAAGGGTGATCCTCTGCACCCCATGCAGTCCTAGGCAGCTCACAGGACCTCTCTCCCACCTCTTCTTAAATACAGAAATCTCTCCTTCACAGAACATCAGTGACAAGCCTACTCATGTAATAAGCTTAGGTACCATAAAAATTAATGCCATAAGATGGTATATAAAGTAGATAATCTTGCTCTGTATGAAACACTTGTATTTGCCAATTATTCTGAGAAGTTTAGATAACATTTTAACTCAGATCCCCTAAGAGCTGGCACAATTTATAAGCAAACATTTGAACTAATCACAAACAACTAAATAGAACATGACTTCTCCTTAAAAATGTTGGATTGCCAGAGAAGAACGAGTAAGGCCTGTACTGCACCAAGTGTGACAGACCTCTGTATTCACTCAGGTATATACAAGACTCCTGTAGACCTCCTATCTGCTGGTGGGATGCTTTGAACTCTTGTGGAGTGTTTAATATTACAGCACCACTTGTCATTAGCATTATTAAGAAAGTGCTATGACTTGTAATCGTTAGGGAAGGGATTTTTTATAACATTTTAGCCACATGCCTCCTCCTCCCCAAGCTGGGCTTGAAGTCTTGCAGCAGGCTCAGAGGAATTCCTTAGTAAGATGTACTGATGTGCTGACTTGGCAAATGCAATCAAAACAGACATGCAAGTGGAGCAAAGCTGTGAACATAGTGATTTGTGGGGACAGCACACGGAAGGTAGTGAGCCAGAAAGTTAGGACAGACAGTGCATTCAGGGCTGGCTAGGTTTTGAGTGCAGTAAGGAAATCAGATGATGCACTTCTGCTGATGAACAGCATCATCAGAATGGTTCACTGTAACCACACTGCTGGCTCCTCCTCTTTCCCTGAGTCAAATAGTTTCTTAGTCTTCCCTTTTTGCTCCTATTCTTGCTGGGCTCAGGATTTCCATTGCAATCTTTATGGAGTGGGGCATAAGTTACCAAACACCTTGCCACTCCAAACCCTCTCCTTTGACCTCCACAAAACCATGCATCCCCACCCACTGCCACCCCAAACTCTAGTTTTGTGCTCCTTTCACTTCCCTGTTCCCTCCCTGCATGCTCACCTCCTGCCTTGCTGTCCCACATACTCCTCTGGCTCAAGCCCAGATAGCATCCCATCTCTCGCTTCCCCTCTGCCCTCCAGCTGAAGCACTTTTTATGGGTTTCTTTTCTTTTTTTCCTTTTCTTTTTTCTTTAAACATTGTTTGGTTTGGGGTTTGTTGCTGCTGTTAAAACCGTGACATAGATGGTTTTGGCCTGGCAGAGATCTGATATGCTCAAGCTGATTTCCCATTGCACCTTAAAGCAGTCTTCCCAGCAAAAGCTGCTTGGGGAAGGAAACAGAGGCAAAGTTACATTCAGAGGTGCTTGTGCTGACTTCATACCACTTTCTTTTCTCTAAGGATCAAAGGGGATGCTAGCAGAAACTCAGCCACCATATGCTCTTAACTATCTTAAATCCTACTGAAAAAGCCACAATCATCCTTCACCTACTATCCCCTTGTTTGTTCACTGGAGGGAGTTATTAACACTACTGGTTTCATAGAGAAGACAAATGGTCATTAGGATAATTAATGGCAGAAGAAAAACAAGCTAGGAGCAGGCAACAAAACATAAAAAATGTCTAACTGGGCAAACAGAAGTAAATTTTCTCAAGAAAAGACAAAAAAGAAATTAAATAAAATTAATGAATGGTAGAGCTTGAAGAAGCAAGTACTGAAGGTCACATATGGTAGGCTAAACTCAGAAAGGAACTGCTGTGCAAAGAAAGACTGGAAAAGGTAGCTGCCACCTATCTGCACACTTGCAACACTGAGCAAAGGGGGTACAGCTCTCCTGTGGCTGGTAGCTTGCTGAATTTAGTAGCTGTAATGTAATATCTGCAGACACTCCAAAGAACTGAGAAAACCTCTAAATAAGGAGCAGCATCAAATCTAGTAACCAAATGAACTACAACACTGAACACAAAGTCAAGTCAGAGATACCTGCACTGCCTGGTGATTTGGTTTCCAGATTAGACTTCATTTTACTACAGGAATTAATGTTCTCCTGGCATTGTCAGGAGAGCTGCACAGAAACAAGAACTGACTAACAGGAGTAAAGAACAACTAATGCTTGCTAAGGGGGGCAGCAGGAGAAGCAGAGGAATGTGATGACTTTCAGTACTTGAAATGGTAAATGGCAAAATGTACTTCCTAAATAAAACCACATTGTGCAGCTACAGGGAAACCAAAAGCAAAAATGCCATGATGGCCTGAAAAAGGTTGCAGTGCATCCCACCCCTGCTCCAAAAGTGGTACTAAGGAAATTTTTAGCAGGGAAACAAACTTGACTATGATTTGTTATTGCCAAAATATACAGAGTCATTGGCAGACAATTATAAGCATTACCCAAAACCATCACTAGAATGAGAAATACCAAGTTTTCCCCACAGGAGGTCCTGTTAGGAAGAAGCTGAAGGGAATACAGAAGCTTGTAAAAATGTTATTTCCAGCAGGGAAACATTCTTGGAGAAGAATTTCAGTATCTGCATCTCCTTTTGCTCATAACGTAATGTATGACATGTGGTGGATTTGGAGCCCTGGCTTCACTCAGGAACCAGATGGAAGATCTTTAAACATTTAGAGCATCTTCCTTAGGTCATATTTAAGCCTGGCAGAAGGAGAAAAAACAAATGAATATCAGTTTCAGCTGAAGTCATACATACAATGTTATTATGGAAAAAATGGGCTGATAATCCAAGTTCTAGATCAGCAGAAAGGTAAAAAAAATATTCTCCAGTGGTTATTTCTATTTATCTTCTCCAACACTGACATGCAACTGGAGATGGTATTTGGGAGACTGGTTTAGGTCAGTCTCTGCACTTTGCTCTTTGATGTTCTAATATTTGAATTTGTTCAAGGGGGCTTAAGTAGAGTTGTTGAAAGAAAAAGCAAACACAGCCCAGTGGAAACCTCCAAAAAATGCCTAGCAATTGACATCTGTAAGACATACACCAATAACATATTTTTAAAAAACATGATGGCCAAGTCCACCACAAGGTGTCAATGTGGTAGCACTAGAAACAGTACTTGCTGCTCCACGGCTGACTTTCAGAAGCCGGTCCTATCCACTTGCATAAATCCCATCAGAAGAAGTTGCCCTTCATCCGCACATGGAACAGAACCAACACAACAGCACAGGTTGGAGGGCTGTGAGGTACAGTTTCAGCTCTGCTCAGCACGAAGTCAACTTTGCCTTGGCTTCCTGGCCAGAGAAACCATGTACCTGCAGGTGAGGCTTGATCACACCATCTGAAACGATTCTGTCACCTTCTGTGATCTGCTGTTTTGCGCAGGGAGCTGAAACACCTGGTGCTGTTGAGTGTTTACACCACGCCTTGACTTTGGCCTGTGTTTTATGTTTAAGCAGCCCTAAAAGCACACACAGCAGCTCAGACAGTCTTAGAAGCTACAGCACTGTGTCGGGCTGTGGAGCAGTGAGCGTCAAATCCAGAGTAACAGCTTTCAGAAAGTGAACATTTTGCAAAATCCACCCTTTATTCCATCTTTTTATTCTCCCCTCACCTGCAGTTCAAGCTATGACTGCCTTGCCATTGGCGGCTCAGGATTTATCTTGGCTGGGGCCCAGGTGCTGCTGCCAGGCTTTCCTTTCAGGGCAGCAGCCTTGGGAAAGTCACTCGGGGTTAAGTTTAGAGTTCCAGGTTGGCACATTCTTAATGCAAGCCAAAAATAAGTGTGAATGGGGATCAATTTTATGAATTTGCTGAGCTGCCAATTATATTTTAAAGCTGAAATCTGAAACTAGGTTTGCCAGTTGGATAAGTATCACAGCCAATCCTTAGACAGAAATTAATTGGAAAAACACTCTCTCTCCAAGCCCAGATAGCATTGCCTTACAAACGTTATCTCCAAAGTCTTTCCAGGTGTACTTTGGATATTAGCAGGCAATCAGAACACATGGCATTTTAACTAATTAAGTTTATTATCTTGCATATGTGTCAATCAGCAGTTAGGCAGATATACAACAAATATTCCCAGCATGCAACTGTAAAGCAGGATTAAGTAGGGGGGTAGGGGGAGAAAGCTTCTTCCAAAACAACTCAAAATGCCACGATTTCCTATTGAATTCCTTTCACACCTTTCTTCCTTGCATTTTAAAGGAGCAGGGTCACCACAGCTGTACAATTGCCCGAAGCTGGGTTAGTTGGGTTGTGCGCCCACAACTCTATAGAACTGAAAATAAAATTCTCCGTTAGCCAGGGAGAGGCTGGATGTGCAACTCAGCACTTAGAGACTTGAGCTCACAGCTATCTGAAACCTGCCTGCAGCCTTGTTTCTAAGCTCCTTGCCAGATGCACAAATAACCCTTTACGTCCAGCTATCACCTCGCCAGCAAAGCAGCAATGCTGGCTTTAAAGCAGGATTTCCTGAGCCTCTGTATTTGCCCACAGGCCAGCAGATGATTCCCAATGCTGTGCCATATTTTTCTCATTTATTCAGGTCTGCTTTAACTACTGCATTTGTGGTGCCCAGCTCCTAGTTTTCAGGGCTCCATACAGTTTTTTTTCTGGTCTGGTGATGCAGTTTGTCCCATTTCAAGGCAGAATTATATCAGAGCCATTAGTAATGGATATCACAAAAGTTAGACATGCTTTCTAAACTCCATCATAGAACCAGAATCTGTGAAAAAAAGAAGGCATCCCCATCCTTCTTGAACAACTTCCAAAGCAAATCTTCCAGAGAACACAGACAATTTTACAATGTATAAATATATGTCTTATTTATAAAAATATAAATATATTACATATTTATATATAATAAATTCTACTATATTGCAAATAGAAATATACTTTATTATGTATAAATATTATCTTATATCACACCAATACAGAGGTGGCACCCAAAAGGACCCATAAGGTGCGGCCTCACCTTGAATATTGTGCTGCAATATAAGAAAGATATTAAGCTCTTAGAGAGTGTCCAAAGGAGGGCAACGAAGATGGTGAAGGGCCTTGAGGGAAAGCCGTATGAGGAGTGGCTGAGGTCACTTGGTCTGTTCAGCCTGGAGGAGACTGAGGGGAGACCTCATTGCAGCCTGCAACTTCCTTGTGAAGGAAGGAGGGGCAGGCACTGATCTCTTCTCTGGTGACCAGTGACAGGACCTGAGGGAACGTCCTGAAGTTGTGTCAGGGGAGTTTTAGGTTGGGTATCAGGTAAAGGTTCTTCACCCAGAGGGTGGTTGGGCACTGGAACAGGCTCCCCAGGGAAGTGGTCACAGCACCAAGCCTGACAGAGTTCAAGAAGCATTTGGACAATGCTCACAGGCACACGGTGTGATTCTTGGGGTGTCCTGCACAGGGTCAAAAGTTAAGACTCTATCCTGGTGGGTTCCTTCCAACTCAGAATGTTCTGTGCACACAAGCTTTTGTCAAATACCCCCAGGGTGCTGCTGTGGCCCAGCCTGGAAACACTGCTCTGCAGTACATGGCACCTGAAGCACAGGGTAACCTGCACTGAAAGCTGCACACAGCTAAAAGCAGATTCCCTCAGGCTGGCCTCGATGTGATTCTGAAGGAAGTAGGAAACACCAGCTTTGCTCCTGCCTACCCAGGGACCAGACACTCTGTATTGGGTTAAGAGTACAATAAAAGCTTTGCCAGCTCAGGGGTGACTCAGCAGCTCGTGTGCATTACATCAAGCCCTACACCATCACACATGCTAGCAGGAAAGACAAGAGAGAATGAGAAAACACATGGTTTGGGAGTTCCCCATGCCCATAACATGGTATAACCCCTCTCAAAACTGCAGCAGGTTTACCTGCTCCTGACTGGAAAGCGCTAAAACGGCAGGAAAACCAAACTCCATTGACCCAAATACTGAAGGCCGGTGAAAAAACATCTGGAAAAGGTCAAGCAAGCATGCTGGCTCATGTTACTGCTCGAGGATGTGAAGAGAGAGGTAACTGTGCCTGTGTCCTGACAGTTGGCAGGCACCCTCTCAAACTACCAGATAAAAACCCACCAGAGGCAGCCAAGAGAAACTGCAGGTATGGAGCAGCTTTTGTAGCTAAACACACTACAGGAGGGTTTCGGGGGGTGAATACCACAGAAAGTAAGCTCTGTCAAACATGAGCGATGGCTGAGGCTTTAGAGGCTCACACTGGAGTTGCTAACAGACAACTAACAACAGGCAGAACAAGCCTCTGAGCAATCCAATGTATGCCACCTATCCATGCCCTTACCTAACAGCTTCTTCACTGGTGCATTCTAGTCATTGGTCTTTATAAGGTTGGATTTAAATGCTTATACTCTTAAACCAAAATGAAAGTAAAAATAAAATAGGTTATGGCAGTAACAGCAGAAGCCAACTGTGATGTGAAATGCGCTGTGTTGCCTTCCTGAGACCTGGCTAGAGTCATAAATTCAAAATTCAGAAAAAATATTAATCACCACTTGATAACAACTTCCTTTTGCCTTCAGAAGTGAAATCCCTCCTGCACTAGTCAGAAAACAGCAGCTGTGTACAAACGATGGGCAACGCTGAGATTAGCAATTCCCTGTTGCCCCTAGGGAGGGTGTGCCATTCTGATGCCAGAACACAGGATTCATAGCTCAGTAACAGCTCCACAGAGAATGGGAGCATCACGGAGTACAGCCCTGCAAACAAGTAATGAGGACACTTCCAGCTGGGGGGGGTGGAGGGGGAGGTTGTGATGCAATCCCAGCTCTGAAGCATTACTAATGCATTTTGTCTTAGTTGCATGAGATGAATTTCACATGTGAAATTAAAAGATACTGAGCTGAAATCACCACATGGCAGCCTACCACCTTCTGGGGCAGTATTATGACTACTAGAAGTGTTTTAAAAACCAAGAGAAGAGCAAGGCTGCCAGGGAGCGACAGGCTGATGTTCAACTGAGATCTAGATGCTTATTCAAGTCTTGAACTCAACCACTGTACGCAATCAAAAATCAACAGGTTCAATCTTGATATTGGGATACCGGGATTGGTAGAGAAAAAGAACAGGATGAAAAGACAGAAAGTTAAGAGAATGAAAACCAACATGAAGCAATAGATCAGGAGATGGATGATGCACTTTTCAACAAAACTACGTTAAGACATACCTTTGCAGGTTACTTATATCCATTCTGAACATTCCTGGGCTCTCAAAGTGGGAAGGAAAGTTTCCAAGCACTGCATCATATGGCACAACCATGCTTGACAGTTGCTTTGGGTGCAACTGTAACTAACTCATGAAAAGCATCTCTCTCCATCACTCAACTCTACTGTTTTTTCAGGAAGCATCAAGAACTGGAACATATCACAGCTGCTTGAAAAATGGTAAAGTTTGTTTTTTCAGAGCAAAACTACAGATACAGTTGGAGGGTGCGGCTTGATGGCCAGGGCTGTGGAGCTGGCAGAAAAGCCCTGCCTGGTGAGATCCATCAGGGCAGCTGCAGGGTCGATTAATAAAAGGAAATTCAGCCACAGTCCATGCTAGCTGGCTGCTCTGTTTCATTTAGTCCAGAGTCCCAGGGCCAGAACTGAAGCTCGTAGGGGCAGAACAGTGACCAGGCAGCACAGCACTTGGTTTCCTTAGGGGTTCTAAAAGCCCAATTAGTAATCATTATTAAAGAGAAAAAGCTTTTCTCATGTCCTTCAGCTCAAGAAACACTAACAAGACATTTTCTTTCTCATGTACAGGGCAGCTGTGCCAAGGACTATGAAGGGTTTCCAAAGCCAAGAGTCACGCTGCCTTTTTTTTTTTTTTTTTTTAACTCAAGCCCAGCAGCAGCTTAGTTGCAGCAACAGAGCATGATCTTCTAGTACACAGCTCCACTTCTTCAAAACCTTAACATACAGGAACGTGGATAGAAGACATGAAAAGAGGTACACACCTCCAAATGCTTTCTCAATTGCAGGGGAATTGCACAAGAAACAGTGTAGAAGCGAGAAAGGTCATACTGCTGCTATGGAACAGATAGACAAGGACCTACATCGCTCTCCCCAAACCACTGAACAAGTCTGTGACACGGCATCAAACCACACTGACTTCAAGCTGGATGTCTGATGGTAGCATCCAACATCCTCTCTACGACAGCAAATCTAACCTGTAGACACTGGCTATCAAAAAGTGATTCTTGCTGGCAGAAAAGACCTCTCATGACAATCTTTTCACAATTGTGTCAAATATCTCTGTCGGAAGAACAGTATTTTCTTTCCTCAGGTTATATTTAAATTTGATTTCTGGCCCTAAAACACAGAGGGAAGAAAAAGGCTCATGAAAGAAAACAAAAAATGCATCCCAGTTTTAATCCAAATTTTCACTGTAGCTATCGGATAGCTACAACAAAACATATGAAATATGGCTTGGGCGCTTGTTCAAGTCTCTGATTAGAGATGGAGAAAAGAAAAGCTGAAAAGACAGAGGCAGAGATAAGAACAGAGATAAGAAAAGGTACAGGGAATAGCAAAAAGCTGAGTTTATGTTCTGCACACTTCTTGGCACAGAGTTGCCATGTCACAAGAACAGAGGATCTTTTCAAGAGTGAGCCAGTGACACAGTAATATTGCTGAGATGGACCATCTCTAACGGGTCCCTTCAGACAAACCAAGGGCCAGGTTGGGTGGGACTTTGAGCATCCTGGTCTAATGGAAGGTGTCCCTGTCCATGGCAGGGGGTTTGGAACTAAATGACCTCTAAGGTCCCTTCCAACCCAAACCATTTAATGATTCTATGACTCTTGGCCAAATGCCTTTTAAGTGGCATTTCACATTTTTTTTACTTCATTCCACAGTCTCCCAGTCAGCTCCAGCCCTAAAGTAACCAGAGGAGTGGGAAGGGGCACAATACATCCAAGTATCTCCTACATCCTTCTTCGGAACATCAGCTCCCTGGACGAGGTGACAGTAAGTCTCCATGACAATAACGTAAGACACTAAACAAGTAATTCTGAAAATTTGACTAACAAAACAAATACAAACAGGAGCAAAACCGAGAAAAGATTTGGTAAAAAAATAAATCTATCCATCCGATTTTGTTCTATCCAGAATACATGACATATCAAATATTAAAAATATATTAAAAAGCCCAAATAATAAAGAAAAAAGGGCCCTCAATTTACAATTTACAGCTGTGAAGTACAGAGTTGCTACTACAAATAAGCAGTTTGTAAATGAAATATTTTTTTATATCTGCTGTACATACAAACATTGCTTTGTTTATAATTTTAGATCAACATAAAACCACTAAAAAACTATTCTTTATGTAAAGTTTTAGGGCTGGTAACTTTTGCAATCACGTTTTCTTTGTGAACAAACATTCATTCTCTCATTTGAAACATGTTTCCTGTCACCTCAGAAGAGCTATCAATATTCATTAACCTGTTTTGAACTCACTTCTAGATTTATTACCTTAATTAGAAAACACCACTTTGAAGAGTTTGTTGTCATAGTATGATGGTACAAAGCTAATCTGGAATAACTGATGCACTGGCCTTTCTTTTGAGACTGTTCTAAGGAATTGGTGTCCAACCTCCAACACCATGAGGATGAATAACCCCTTTTAGATGCAGGTCCCTCTCCCCTGCTGTGGATAAGCAGCTGTGTACCAGTCAGATGAGGCACTCCTGGGACTTCCTTCCCACTGTTCTTTTCTTATGAAAACCTTGTGAATCTTTCCTTGGCACATAACAAAATGTGGCAAGCACGAGACCTTAGCGCACAATGGAGGCGTGGCTGTCACATAAGCAGATACAGCAGTGACACCTGCATTTATCTCACAGAATGTTCCAAGTTCCTGACTCTAACACATCCTTTTCCAGCCTGGAGGCCTTATGTTTGCCACATTTTAATTTGCATGTTACAGAAGGGTGAAAGAAAAGCAACACCACTTGCTTCTGTATATGAAGAACAACAGACAGAGAATTCCTTAGTCCATTTCTGTGGTGTCTCCAACACTGTATTTCGTAGCCTTGGATCTTAAAATCACTTGCAACAGGAACTTGAACTTAGGCAAAGCTGATCAGTCACAGCCTGGATGTGGTCTGCCAATACCTACTAAGACAAAACCACATTAGAAATGCTCCATATGCATCATCTCCATTCATTACCACATCAACTACATCAAAATTGTATTGACACTGTGCTCCTATAAACAGTGTGAAAAAAAGCAGTCACAGAATTCAAAGCCATTAACAAAACGCACCTCAAAATACGAACCTTACAAGGTATTTTGGACTACTGTCCCTCAAAGCAAACAATAAAAGAGCTATTTAAGCAGTCACACTTAAAAAAGGAATACATTGTAATCATTCTACTCTGTACCAATGAAAGGAATCAAAAGTTTAAAGCTAATTTCTATTTTCTGTTCAACTTATAAGAGTATTTTTAACAAATAAAGAGATAAACAAAATAGGCTTTTCTTGCTAAAGTTAGAATTATATATTCCTAGGAGTTGGGGTGCATTCAAAAGCTGCATAATATATGCAAGCCAGGAAGGGCACTGCCTTCCTGCCAAAAAGTTGGGGTTTTTTTTACAGTTACAGAGATGTCTGACAGACAGTACAGAAAAGTCAAGTCCTAAATCAGCATCCAAGATAAACTACTGATGTTCACAACACAAAGTTTAACCTTACTGCAAATGTTTCTCTTTTTATAGTTAACCTCTCTGAGGAAAAAAAATTTAAAAAAAACCAGCAGCGAAATCTAGTCCTATTTCATGCTTTAAACTGAAATCAGTAAAGACATACTACAGTGATATGTCACTATACTGGTATCAGCTTGAAGGAAGTGCTGACAATACATGTGACCTGAAATATACAAAGAACATAAACCCCCTGAAGGCAAAAGTCTGTGGAAGAGGTGACACTGGAGACATAATTTCTCTTATCCCACTATTCCAGGATCGTTTATTGAACAGATTGCCCAATACACACTCACTCCGTGTGGATGGCTCCGCACAGCTAACTGGAGAGCTAGGATGTAAATATTTTTTTTCCCTTTAGAAAAATAAACTCTCAAAATAAATGCAGGGAAAACATCAATTATGCATTTCATAGAATGAGCAGAATTCCACCTTGCCTATTTTCCAAATATGCTCTTTCCACCCCACAGCTGACTGCAGTTTGTTGTTTGCTTTTTAACTACAGCTGCCCTCCTTGCTCCAACCACTTTATTTCCTACTGCAGATTCAGGCACTCCAGTTGAATGTATTAAGGAATGTTTTTTCACTGGATCTGCAGTTAGTTTTTTGCTAGATCTGTTTACAGAGGCCTCCTGAAGGACTTTTTACACAGCATTGTCGTGTCTCAGGAAAGCCCAACTTCACGTACGAAACGTCTGCTTAGACAGGGTCCATGGGGGAAAGGCATGTCTAGGAACACTGCACATCTCACAGCACTTCTTATATACACAGCACCAAAATACAGTTCAACCATGTTCATCCTTAAGCCGTGCTTATGTTAATGTAAGTATATCATCTATCACCCTGGACAAAGTGGTTACCCATTTTGTGATTGGAAAAATATTTTTAAAATCACAAACCCCTGCAGCATGAAGTAAAAAGGGCCTGTGTCCAGCTTATTAGTCTATAAGTAAGTGAACTGGTCTTTGGTCAGGACAGGAAACAATCTTGTCAGTGCAACTTTATGAAATACATTCTGTACCCTCCCTGAATTAAACAGAATAGTGCCTGGGAGGAGAGACACAAGGTTCTACAAAACGAAGCTTAAGTAAAAACTCTGGTCATAAGAAATCATCCTACTTTTAATACTGTTGATGCTTATTGTTCCATTGAGTATCCTGTTGCTCCATAGCATGGAAAAAGCAAACAAATCACAGAAGAAAACATTAGAATATAATTTTTTTTTAATTTTTATAAATAACTTATCTGTTACAAAGGCAGTTTACCCAGCTAAATCACAAAACCATCAACTCAAGATATCCAAATTAGGTTTTATTAATAAACAGGTAAAAACTGATTTGTCAATCTTCACATAGAACTGCAGATGAAGCTGAAAAACAAGGCCTCATTTTATAAAGAAAATGCATTGAATGCAAGTGCTTTGGGTCTACTGCCTAATTACCTGGGATTGACATTTTCTTCCCACATAAAAAAAATGCTAAGCCTTCAAAACAAAGGCCTCTGTGCATTCACATAGATCACTTGTAAAACTCCTAATAAAAGTGTCCACTGGCAGATGTTTACAGTGGGTGACAGTCTACTTTATCTTTTGCTACATTGTTAGCACTCCCTCCAGCCTCACACTAAGTGCTGCTGCTACATAATTCTTTGTGTGCCGTCTTTCATGCATATTGTACTGGAATTCCATTTTCTTGATCTCGGTTACATACATCCCCAATCACGTGAGTATTTTCCTTAAAAAAATAGATCATCAAAATATAAGAGATGCTTGAGGTTGCTTCAGTGTTCAAGTCTGTTTGATTTCTCTTTTCCAGCCTTTATTTCAGTTGTCCTAAATATTGCTATCCTTGTTTTCTATAAATATGAGACTTCTCCACAAAGTCAGGTTTAGAAACTGGCTGCCAAAACAGGAAAGCATTTAAAGTCCTTGAACAAAGCTGTACGATGCTGCTGCTGTTGATTTTGGCACTGTATGTACTTCCCCAATGAATCTCTCTTCAGGAGTCTGCAAGACACCCAGCAGATGAAGCAAGCTCAACTCGGATGCTGCTCTGTTGGTGGGTTGAAAGTTTCCTAGTATAAAGTTTCCTCATGCCAGACAAAATGCTACCTCTGTGTCACCCACCGTAAAACTCAGTGTACAGAGTGAACTATATGCGTAACTCTTCCAACTTTTCCTGCATTTTTACCACGCTGCATCTGCAGGTCTTCACAGATCATCAGCATTTACAAGAGCAATGTACAGAATGAGCAGAGGAAAGCTATTTTGTGCATAGTTTCTTATTAATGCTCTTATTTTAAGGCATTGCTTTTCTCAGATAAAAGCTTAAAAAAAGGGACATGATCGTGCTTAATCACTTAAAGGGAAAAAAAGAAAGTTAACAAAAAGACTATTACACTATACATACAGAATTACAAGAAAATAATAAAGGTGAAGAAAAGAAATCACTTAAAGCAGGCTCTAGAGCTATGTACAGTAGGAAAAGCTTTGGGGTATTTCACTGTGTGTATTGTACAGACAACGCATGCAGTTTTTCCTTTTCATCTTTAGACGTAATTGTACTGATTTCTGGCTTCACAGAGATGTTTTCAGGGAAGACAAGGCAAAGAGTACCACTGATTTGTGAAGTTCTTCCCTTTATCGAAGGCACTGTGTGGCAGCAAACAGTTTAAATATTTAAACCTTGTTCCTTTTAAGATCTCCTCTGTGCATGTAGTGTTTCACTGAGAGCTCTGAAAACAAAAACACTAGCACTCTATTCCCCTCCCCCTGTCAAAATTCAGTAGTGACATCGGGGCAAAGAAGAGGATGGGCAACACCCAGGCACTGAAGGTGGTGTGTGTTACTGGGACACCGGTAATACTGTACATGGCTTAGGCAGCTGGCAAGTCTTTCAGCAGATTACCCTTCAGCCGCTCAATTTCAACTGCCTGCGGCACAACACTGAGGTATTGCTTGCTCTGTGGGCTGACACTGAACATTAGCAAAATACCGTCTCCTCACAACTTTGATTTTACAAAATCCTACGCGTAAATGCTTTTTTTGCCCCCCAATGACTGGATAATTCCTTGTATGTTTGCTGTGGTTTTATGCAAGGTAATGGGGCCTGTTGGCTCAGAAATGCCTGGGCATTTCACACTGTTCACAGCGGTTTAAGGCCGGATGATTTAAAAAAGTACAGGCGGTACAGCTCCACTGAGCTCCCTCATCTTCATCTGTGTCTGGAACAGTCTTTGGTGTTTTCACAATGGACCTCTGATCTGTGACACAAAAGAGATAAGATAAGAAGTTACTAACCAAGAACAGTATGGAAAGAATTTTGAGATTTTTTTTTTTTCAGTAACTGAGAACTATCTTGTTCCTCTGAGAACAGCGCAGTTATTACAAGTGACAGAAGCAGCTTTTTACCACCCCCTTGACTACAGCTTGACTGTAAGTCAGCCAAAAGACACAAGGTGAAACTATAAAAAGCAAGTTTCCCATCCCTTTGCTCTGCTTTCTTCTTTTCCTCCCTCAGTTCAAAGCTATTGCATGAAAAGGAGATAAAATTTAGAAATTAATCAGCACAGGAAACATGCACAGGATTTAGAAGTCTGAGGTCTGAAATTCATTATGACAAGAAGTAAATGCGCTGTAACCTTCTGACATGTTTAACTTTTTGACCCTAGAATGAGTATCAAGAGTTCTTCCTCAAGCCAGCTTAGCAGGCAGATACACTAAAGAAAAAACAATGCCTGGCTCTGTCATGCTACAGAGTAATGCTCCTAACCATACAAGTGCATCTTTTTGCATGATGTATTAGACTATCTTAAAAGACAAAAGAAGAAAAGAGAAAAGGGATGAAAAAGATGAAAAGAGAGATGAGTGACTTCTCAAGCTAAGGGTTCCCAATTTACGCAACTGCAAAGTCCTTCGGGCATTATTTCAACTGCAGAACCTCTCATCAGCAACTAGACAATGGCAATTGCTGCAAAATGACAGTGAGATCTTCATGAAGTACAACAGTGCTGATCACAACTGCAAGAAGAATTATTTTTCTTTCTTTTGGGAACAGCAGTAATTGTGGATTAAGCCAAAGTCTATGTGACAGTTAAACTGAAGCTTAAAATTAACTGAAAACTAAAGTTAATGAACAACTAAGATACCCTGTTGATACTTTTTTAAAAAGAAAGAAGAAAAAAAGACAATTGATAAAGGGACTTCAGGGCTTTATAAACCAGTCAGGGTTAATTTTGCATTTTCAAGATTGAATCAGACACTTAAATTTGGGAGTTCCTAGAAGATAAGCCAATGGAAATGTTAACAATTAGTCACAGAAAATTAATTTAAATTTTCTTTAGTTTTTATTTACTGTAAAGGGAACTACAGTAAATAAATAATTGACAAAATTTCTTATAAATTCTTCATTGTTCAGCTGTAAAATGTATCTAATAGGACTGTGCATGGATTTCCTTTTAGTCAGTATTTTCACTAACAGCTTGGATAAAAGATAAAGAGCTTTATAAAGCATGAAAAACAGTATCAGTTTGGAGATGTCATAAACAGTCTGGAACACACAGAAAGTCCTACTTATCTAGACCATTTTACAGTATAGAACAGTCAAAAATCTGTAAGATAAGTTCCGTACCAAAGTTACTGCACACGATAAGAGGACCAATCACACACATATACATTATGTGGAGAACTTCCTGGACAGAAAGCTTGCACAGAAACACATTAGTGGATTATCTATTTCACTTGGTGGTCTGCCTAAAGTTCATAGTATGATGCTGTTGTAAACAAGTTAATTTCATTCTCTGCTTTATGTAACACACAAGAGGTAGTTATTCTGCTTTGTTTGACAACCTGAGAGGGAAAAAAATAAGTAATGTACACAACAATGACCAGCAGAATGTTTAAGACTGGCTAATATTCAGCAATACTGACTGCCCTACCAGGCTACTTTACTTTCCTCTTCAAGTAGCTAGAACTATATGTAACAATGGTCAGAAGAGGCTCTCATGTAATTTGTTAATACAAATTCTACAATAGCCAGGAAGTCCAGTCAGGGTAACAAAACTGAGTTATTGCTACATGTAAGCAAATCCACTCTTCACCACAGACAATGACAAAGTCATATAAGTGAGTTTCACTCATACCTAAGCACTATACCTTATGCTCATTTTTAAAGACAGATGGATACTTCCATTTGCTTATTTACAAATAAAATGCAAGGTTCATATACATTTGAAGTAATCTATTTCATAATCAACACTTAAACTAGATTTGTAAATTAGAACTTGATATTAGATGCAAACCAAGTATTTGAATTAAATCCAAATTTTATCAGTACAATACCTTTGGGTTTTGGTGGCACAGGACCAAGAAATCCAATATTATCGTAAAAATTATGAATAGCGCTGGGATTAAAATGTGGTCCTAAAAATAAATAAAAAAAGTGCAGCAGTTTAAAAAAATAAATCTGAGTAGGGAAGCATGTAATTCTTTTTTCTGGCAGTAATTCTGTAACACTACTAATATTCCCTTATTACCTTTTATATCAAGGTGTCAATACAGACCCACATGAGATATTAGCGATATCAACAATACACTTTAAGGAACTTATTGCCTAAAATACGCAATCTAAAGTAGAGACAGAATCTAGCAGACTAAACTCCTTAAAGGTATCTTTTTCTGCTATGCTTTAACACTGTTTCATTAGTAAACTTTAGCTTTTGCTAAACTGCAACTATACTCAGAGATGTGTTACCTACTATGTAGTGTATTATCCATGCTTAGAATTAATACTCAGAGGAAGTCCTACATCTAATTTACTGTAACAAGCAGATTAAAAAAATCTCCTGCAATTTAAATATTCTATTTCAGGTCAGGTTTTTAGTGCAGCTTTACATTCAGTACACCTTTCTCCTTAACTGCAGGTATACTGTCTGAAGGAGAACTTCCATGGCTCATGTCTGAACTGACCTAACAGCTCACTGCTGCTGAAAGTGGGAAGTATTAGTTCCTTCCCTGTCACTATCTCAGTTCTCCCTACCCGTGCCTCTCCCTCACATGAGCTGTAACAAGCTCTTCCAGCAATGCAACAGTTTTTGCTTGGCTCGTGGACAGAATCAGCTCTGCAAAGGGTCTAAAAGACTAATACAGAGCCAGAGCTCAGTAAGTGGCATGAGAGGGAAGCAGGAAGAGAGAGGGATCTCTTGTTGGCAGCTCTTGAATTGGCTCAGCTGTCTCATAATTTCACCCTCGTGACCAAAGGCTGTGTCCGTGCAGACAAGGAGAGCGGAAGGAGAAGAGCACACTGGAAGTTACAACTGTAGTTTATATTTGCCAACTTGAGAGGCTGAATACAGACAGACGTGGAAGACAAAAGAGAGAGATGGACACATATGTATAGCTGAATGGTTTAAAAAACTTTTTCTCTTGTTTTGATACTCAGATAATAAATGCTGGGGGGAAAATCTAGATAAGTAAATGGCATCACAAGTTTCTCTCTTCTGAGCCAAGTATGAAATTGGAATGACCGTGGGATTAGGAAAATCATAAAGCCAACAAAAACAACAGGCATAAAAGACAGTTACTTCCATGGTTTCACTCAAACTAATGTGATGATTTTGCAAACAGTGTCCATCACTTATAACACAGACTCTTTTGATAAAAGCAGACAGTGAAAAAAAAGAAAAAAAAAATCAACATTTACAGTTGCTGATGTACTAAGACATACTGTACCTCTTGCTTGAAAAAGATCAATCTCTTTGGTTAGGCAATCTATGTCTATCTGCAGCTGTCTGTTACAACTTCTCAACTGTTGCATTTCTTCCAGCTGGAAAAATAAATCTGCCTGTTAGACTAAATTTCCCCACTTTATTAACAGTCATCATTCACACATAGGTAGACAGCATTTAGTTATTTCAGAAATGAAGAAACTCTTTCAAACCCACTTAATATTCTCTCACATCAGACTTCAGAGCTGACTGAACAACTTCAGACTGTGGTCAGGACATAGCCCATGGTCCACCAAATCAATGGCTGAATGCACTGAAAACTAATGCATTAAATCAGTTTCCTTGAGACTGGTATATGCACAAAGACCAAAAAATACGCGGTGGGGAAAGTAGTATGAGTATTAAATTGTAGTCTGAAATGTTAGAAAGGACTAGCAGGCCAAACTTTTTGTGACTGCCTTTAAAAGCAATATTTCACAAAGCAATTAGTGAACTGCAAGGTTGTGGTTAAATAACGCATATTTAGTCTTTAAGCTATACTGTTTACCAGCTTAATTCTAGATATACTGCCTCTCACGGGTATATTGTCGATATATGAACAACTCTTTCTTCAATTTATTGTAACAGACCACACTTGTGGTTTAGGTTGATGGCCTACAGACGTTTCAACTTACTGACGGAATTTGGGAAACAGAATTCGATCTTTTCAGGCGCCTTCGTGTTAGATTATTCTCCATTTCATTGACCTCTGCTTTTAGTTTATCCAGCTTTTTCTTTTGAACCTCAAGTTCTCGTTGAAGTCGTTCCATCCTGGCCTTCTGGTGTACCAGTAAAGCTGCAATACATAAAGTCCCATTTTATCTACTTTATTATCCTTCACATGGCAACATCAGATAAAGAAGCAAGTTAGTACTCTTTTGGGAAAATACAGACAAAACCACTGCTCTTCCATTTTCCTCACAAGAAAGTGCCACGAGACAGAATGTGCTGTATTTTTGAAAGCAGCACAAATTAATTACAGACAAGTAAATAAAATGAGTCATACATCACAATAGATGACCATGCAAAATTTAACTGTAATCTCTGAAAACCTACAGGAATGACTACCAGAAGCCAACAACAAATGTTTCTTTGCATTGCATTCAGCCTCACCACTGTAAAACAGGTAGCATGAAGAAGATAGACAACTGCAATATGGAGCGCTAGATATGCTTATTGCTATTAGGATTGGAACATAATCCAGTGTTCATCATAGCAGGACACATCAAATGAAACCAAACCAGAAATAAGCAATATGACTTGCAAACAGTGATATTTATCACAGAGGCTGGATTGTACGTAATTTTATCCCTAAACTATGGTGCAGAACCATTAGCTCAGCTTCTAATTTCTAACACCGCTTACTATTTGTAAAGCAAAAGGCATGAGGAGACCTAATTTAGAAACAATGAAGTTAGCATTTAAACCACAGCTTTTTAAAGGTACAAAGAACGTATATAGCAGAACATGCAAATTCATATGATTTAATGAGTTCATTTCAAGGAAAGTAGATTTACTATTAAATATCACCACAAAAGCAGATAACACTGCTCAAAGCAATAATCACTTTCTACAAAAAAGTATTTAAATAAATCCAGCAATCATTTCAACTTCTTGATAGCCATTAATTCATCCATAAAATCAGTAATTCACACAAACTGGGATCAGTTTCACAGACCATGGATACTTTTACAGCACCGTGGGCATTACAAAAAAAGTAGCAATAACAAGATGTTCCAAAAGATTGAATTTGCTTCACAAAAGTCTTTAAGTCAAACTCTAGCTGGAACATAATATTTAGTTCATCATGATTTTTTCAGGTACCAAAAAATTAGAAACACTCAGATTTGGTTGCCTAGGTTTCCTGAATAGTAGTAGAGGAAAAAATAGCACATCAAAAAGATGCAACTTTCCACATCTCTGGCAGGCAGAACTGTCTTCTGTTGCAACTCCTGCCTGTTCGTTCATTCACACATCAAATTTTGTCTTCCAGGGGTTCTTCAAAAATAGGAACTATGCCAAACTATTTTTGTACAGTGTTACAGACTGCAAAGCCTTACTGAGATCCAGTCTAGGCTTTTGAGTCATGTGTTCACAAGATACTGAAATGACAAAGCTGATGAAGCTTCTGGTAGATTTTGATCAAATCAGATAAGTTTGCATAAAAAGGCACCTTCATTTCAGGTCAAAGGAGTCACATCATAGTTAAAGTTGCAACTGTGCTCATATGTAATATAAAAATATAATAACTGAAATCTCAAAGTAAAGATTTTTGTTGAATTATCAGATAAGTATTCTCAAAAGATAGTACCCCCTCTTGAAAAGCCTTTTAGAAATAGTGGAAGAAACTTCTCTCATATATGAACCCCAGGAGTTACAAATGCAGCTGCAACTACAGTGCAGCTGCAACTACAAAGAAATGAAATCAAAGACTACTTTTTCCTCTATTATTGCAGGGAGAATACAGGCCCTTTTTCCTTCTACACTTTCCTTCTACAGTTTTAGACAGTCTCTTCTATTTTTACTGCCTTGGCATTACTGCTGAGGCAAAATCTCAAAGCTCAGGTTATTGATACTTGACCTGCAGCAACACAGCTGTGCTCTACTGACCAGACTCAGAACTCTTCAGACCTACGGATGCAGTCTTCTGGCAAGCAGCCAGTACCACTGGATGTGGTAGGTAAGGAAAAATGATACCAGAATATCTCCAGGTGGCATGGCATGGACTCAAGACTTCGATCTGTGCATCCCCCACCTCCTTTTTTGCTTCAGCTACTCTCATAACAGGAAAACCCCCCCAACTTCTCATTTCAATGTTCTCCCATTTTTGTGGTTTAGAAATTTAGCTGCCATGGAAACGCACAAGGGGCAGAAGGCACTGACGGATGCCCACAGCACTATTACTTGCTCTTCACTTTCACACCAGGTCTGTAAAGTGATGCCATTTATTCTCCTGGCAGCTTCGTGACTACTTTACCATTTTACAATTTCAAATCCCAACAGGTTTTAGAAACATTAATTAAAAAATTAGCATTATGATTAAACAAGAAGAATCATTTGATTCAGTGAATCAGAACCACTCAGTCACAGAATATTCTGAGTTGGAAAGGACCCACAAGGATCATTGAGTCCCACTCTTAAGTGGATGGTCCATATGGTGGGAATTGAACCTGTGACCCTGGCATTATTAGCACCATGCTCTAAACAGAACTGTGTTGTGTATTGCTATGCTATACTTCTACTACTAAAAGTAACCTGAATAAGGAATTGGGAAGACATTAGTTTAAGTGGAAACTTTCACACAGAGTTTGGCAATTTTGCTTAAATACGAAACAGGCAGCTGCAGGAAAAAAAAATGAGATGGGAAAGACAAACCCCTCCTCATATCCCACTGCATTATTTATGAATGGAAATCGGCAATTTAGGTATTCAGCTCCCTCTAGTGTTGCTCAGAGCTACTGAAAACGTTCAAAAAACACAGCTTCTTAACTACGTGCAAACCAGGTACTTAGCGCATTCAACTTTTTCATTTTCTGCATGTTGGCGTTCAACAGACTGGCAAGCACAGCACACTTAATGATCTAGCAGATGCCACCGCTTCCTTTGACATTCAAAGTGCGTATTTTTCACACAAAGGCCGTATATAATAATAATTACAGTGAGCATGAAAGTCTGGAGGACAAAAGTTCACTCTTCCTCTCATAGAGACCTACTCAATTGGGTTCTGAGTACATTTGTAAGTTTGGAAATGCACGAATACTTGTTTTCTCAAAGCCTCTTTGATTCTGAATTTTAAATCGAGTGTCTTCTGTTATTGTGTTTCTAAGCTAATCTGGGAATGCAATGATTTCACCCTATTCTACAGACCTATGAATTTCTGAGATTTCTTAGTTTGCCAAATATGGAGGGGAATTCTGGCAACGCAATTACTCTGTGGCAGTATGTTTGTGAAAGTCTCAGGACACACTTATGTTTGTGCATGTTTTCAAAATCTGTCTTTGAAGCTGCACAGAATTCAGTCATTTGATATGCAACTTCAATCGTTCCAACTGATTTTTTTTTCTTCTCCCTTTTCAACACTCTCTCCACTTAATTTTTTAAAGAGAGCATCACTGAAGAGTGGGGCCTGATACAGAGAGCCAAATATAAGGCTGCATTTTTGTCTTAGGTCACATGATGCAATGGGCTCAAAGCCCCTTGGAGCATGGGACACAGCTGTATCTCATTCAAGTCTTTTTTTCCTAAGTATCTACAAGGACTGCAAGGAATTTAAGAAACTTCTTTCCTGCAGCTTCCTTTATTTCTGAAAATTTTAAAAAGCTCCAAGAAGCCAAAGCAAGAATCATGCAAAATGTTAATTTACTAATCTAGTTTATCACTTATTTACATTAAAAACACAGAACTGGCAAGAACTGCTAAGCAAACATGCACCCACATATATACCACCTATAGATAGTATCAATGATTCACTCTTAACTCTGCAAACCATCCCCTTCCCAAGCTAAAGAAAATAATCAGTCAAAGCCATGTAATACTTAACTAAGGGACTTAAGCTTCCAAGTAAGAAAACATCTACCTAAAGATTTTATTACACAATTATGCATTTTCTTGATGGGATGCCTTCTCATCATACAGGTGGAAAGCTACACACAGAATGAACAACTATTAAATAATTATTTAGCGTCACTATTCAACACATGACTACATGCAGAATGAGCATACACCACAGCAACACATCTGAGTATAGAATCTTCCATTTCTAATAGGATTTCACTTTTTTCATCCATAGAAGACTTTAAAGGATACATTGAAATCTCACTTATCGACTTCATATTAATAAAACTAATTATAAATTGAAATCTCTAAGTAATGGGAACCAATATTCCTGTACACACAGAGAACTGATACTAAACACAGGCATAAAAATGCATCCTCTTCTGGCTGTCCTTTTGGGCATGCACCTAGCAGTATTCTTCTCACAGCTTTATTAATTCTTACTGACTTCAGCAGCGGATGCAGATGCTCAACATTTCTACAAGCACGTCCGCTGTACCTCAAACAGGAATCCGAGAAAATGAGAAACATCCATTAGCAGCCACTTCTGATAAGTCTGGTGACAGTGAGTTTCTCAGCATCACAGAGTCAGTGCCAGAGATATAACTGAGCATTCCACTGTAACGACAGTCATTTTTTCTGAGCAGTACCCATTCCTTTTCACACTACATAACCTCCGGGTTTGGCAGCAAACAAGACAGAGATTTGGCGAAGCCACCTACTACCTGCTGCGACTTACTTGGGAGGAGAAACAGAAATCTAATTGTGGAAGGAGACTGGAGTGCCTACACATATAATTAAGTAAAGCTTCTCAGGTGGCAGACACCAGCTCTTGCAGATAGGTCCAACACATCTTCTCTTCTCCTGAGTTGGACCATGCATATAAATGTAAAATAAATAAAAAAGTACAGGAAATTGACACCAAAGCAACTCCACCTTCCAACCCAAGGTTCCTTCTCCTCCAAGCCAGTTTCAGTTCTCCCTGCCAAGATAAGGAGCATTCTGGCAGAAATGGAAAAGCTGATGAAAATACATTTTTCTCTAATCATGGCCAGAGAAACTACTCATCTGTTCTGGCTAAAATTAGAATGAGACAATCACCTCGCATGGAAGGTTTTTGGCATAGTCTGGCTAAATTATAAGAACTTTAGAACACAGCCTCACAACAGAAAGCATCGAGCAACTCAAATCCCTTTTTGTATGTAACAGAAAAAAACCCATTGCTAAGTAAAAGAAACATGTTTAAAAGCAGTAACTAGGACTTTCAGGTATCAATATTATACAAGCAAGCCTATCACAGACTTCTCAACTTTCCAAAGATTAAATAATAACAAAAATGTAAAAAATACTGTATTTCAGCAGAAATTAAGCACACACGCCAGAAATCTTCTGGATATAAAGAACTTTGGAAGCATGAGTATACTTTATATGAACTAGTGACAGACACAGAAAGATGGTCTTTCCCTGAGGTCCCTAAAGATGCACCAACCCACATCGTACATCTACACTTCATCTAAAAGCTGCATTTATATCTCAGCTTCAGGAAGAGTTGGGCTCCATAGCAGATATGAGATCAACATTTCTGAACTCTTATGTTGTGTATCAAGCTTGCCTCATCTTGATAAACCAAATGCTGATACCTGCAGCCTGTAGAGATTGTGCAGGTTGCAGTGGCCATTGCCACCAAGGGTACAAGAGGTAAGGAACTAGACCTAGTAGAAGTCAGTGCCATCCAAAAGGCAAAACAGGAGAAAGGGATATCCTACATCAAAAAGTACCCAAAATGCAGAATGCTTGGGAAGCAAGTTCATGATCTAGAAGAGTATTTAGAGTCTAAGGACAAGATTTCAGCTGTTTAATTTCTGGGTATATAAAATCTTCTAGGACTAATACTAAAACAGCCAGTCAAGTCTCCCTTCAAAGTAAGGAAAGGGAATATGACTTCTGGGGGGCAATTTGTTTTACTTATCTACAGATAAGTAATTTTCTGAAGTTCTTTAACTATGCACTGAATGTAAAAGACAGTCCAGGATGATTAGCTTTTGGTTTTGACACCTAAACTTTAGGAACTTTAGAGTTAGGATTGACTACTAACTCACCAAAGATAACTACGTCCAGAAGTAGTACACAAGCTATAATCAGTGTTCGTTTACTTCATATAGTATTCCGGATGCAGATCTGGCTTCTAGTGTCCTGATCACTGAACTTACTTACATAAAACAAAATGGCTAAATTCATCTGAAGAATGTTTACAGTGGTCAGGGAACAAGCCCATTTTTCTAATTCTGAACTGTTTAGTAGGTCCAAAGAGGACCAGTGAGGTCAAAGACAAATTATTTTGACAACTTCTCCTAAACACTGCTTAAATATCCCAAAATTCCTTCAACATCTTTAACAAAAAGTCCACAGGAGGGTTAATAAACCATCAAGTTGGTAATAAAAGCACACAAACCCATGAAAACAGAAGAAAAAAAGATGAACAGGTTATGTTGCCATATCACATATTTTAAGTTTTACCCTTCCATTACAACTGATCCTGTAAAACAGCTAACTTTGGTGTGGTGTTCCTTCTCACGTTTTATAACGTAACAGAAGTAAGTATCAAGACTTCAAGATTTTTATTGTCAAGCACACAGCAGTGAACACGGAGGCCAACACTTCGTCCCACTAATTGCTTTTGAAGTCTGCTTTTCTTCTTTCTTAAGTAACACCCGCAAAAAGAAAAAATGGGAACATTACCCAACGGAAACAGTATCTCAACTGACTCAAAAATCTGACAGTGGACTTGTAACTTTAAATCATTAAGACAAGTCAAACAAGAGTAGATGTTTCTATCAGAACAACATAAAAATGAAGATGTTATGGCTCCACTTCATTAAACAGATAACATATCTACTTAAGACAAACAGAAGAATTATATCCAAGTTTCAGTTACATGTCTTTACCATAAAAAGAAATCTATGATTTGCTTATGAAGCACTTTTATTTATTTAGAAATGCTCATGAATGCTAAAGTTGACAATACTGTATTAACATCACAAAGGCTACTAACTGTTTTCTGTTTTGTAATCTACACACTGAATGGACAACCTGGTCAAAATCTCTACGATTTATATTAAGAATATTACCTTGCGTGTAGGCAGCATCATCAGATCCCATACTCAATTTCCGTGCATCACTGATCCTATCCACATGTGCTAAAACAGGGTCAGTAAGATGCTGGATACCCTCTGGTTCAACATAGTGATCAGGAAGGTTTAGAAGGTTTGTAGGTTCAAAAGTTGGGGACACTACCCCTGGGGAAACTGCAGGGGGCTTATTTGGAGAAACTGTAATTTTAAAAGTATATTTTGTGTTAGGCTGCGTAACCACCACTCGAGGAGAGGTTGCAGTGGTGCTGTTGCCCACTGCTCGACTCTTGGGTGGATGGTGATGAATAAATGCAGGACCCATGCTTACTTGACCAGACATATTCCTAGCAGTAGTAGATACTCCAGGATTTGTTGATATGAAAAGCGTGGGCTGGTTCCGCACAAGTTGATCATCTCCTGTTGTGGCATTTGCTGAAATGTAGACCTTGGGCTGACCACGTGTGATCACTTCATCAGTATTTGGAGGACTGGCCGAAATGTAAACAGTGGGTTGACTTCTACTTAATGTCTGGCTGTTGAGGGAAGAGGGAGCAGTGGAGGTGCGAGGGCCAGTTGAACGCAACTTAGAAGTACTGTTTCTTTGTGGTGGTTCAAGTTTGATTTCAATTTGGTTTTTGCGAGGTCCTGTGGATATATTCTGAATGTTGTATTGGCTATGAGCAGAAGATTGAGAGCTACCAGATGAATGAATCATAGGTGCTTGTGGAGTCGTAGGAGAACTGATAGGCATGTAGACATGAGAAGTCTGGTGGCCTTGCTGGTTTGGCTGCGTTGAGTGTTGTGATGAGGTATGTGGCGTAGTACTGGATGTAGGAATAGTAGTCCAGGGACTTGGCTGCGAAGGCTGGTAGACTTGCTGAGGGTGCATGGGATTAAACTGAGATGCCCAGCCAGGCTGTTGCTGTGTCTGTCTAGCGGTACCACTGGGAGCTGTGATGTAAGGCCTAATATAGATAGAATTTCCCTGTGGACTGTTAAGTACAGGAGGAGGTACACCATGTATGTGCAAAGACGTAGGGGTATTGCGACCAGGCTGAATGTTTGGGGCTAAAGTTACCATGATGGGATTGAATCTGGGTGTTTGTTGAGGCAAGTTAGATACTCCTTTGCTGCCTAGGTGAAATCCAAGATGCTGCCCTGGATTAGAAGTACTAACTGTATTAGCCATCCCAAAGACATTAAATCCTTGTGGAACCTGCGCAGGTGCCGTCTGTGGTTCCTGCTGAAACAGTTCATTGTTGGACTGACTGGTTTGAAGGTGTCCATCACTAACACTGTGAGCTAGAGTCCTACTTCCATTCATTCTACTTCCTTCTCTTCCATGGTGATAGACATTCTGTGACTGCAAATCCAAATTAAGAGATGTCATGTGATTTCGTAGTCCAGGAATCCCAGAATCATCCGAAAAACTTAGGTCTCCTTCACCGTAGAGATACTTTGTGCTCTCCTGAGAGAGAACTGCACAACAGGCATCCAAATTATTGTTATTCTATAAAAGACAGATGAAAGTTTGACATTAGTGATAAAATACTGTCACAGTTATATATATATACACCCAAACACAACTGAAAAATTAACAATGTAGCATCAGACAGAAAGCTTTAGGTGGCTGGCTAGCATAGCTGCTATGCACACACAAGGGGCTTGCACGTGAAGCTTACTATCCTGAGAACAGAGACAGCCAGAGGCACCAAGGGCAGAGGTCAGCATTGCTGCTGAAGCAATGACAGGGAGATCCTGGACCCTGACAAGCTAACACTGTATAGTATGATACACCTTGGACGAATACTTTTCCTATTCCTTCTCAATTTCAGAATAATCTTCAGCAGAGACCAAATCTCTGGCTTGTGGAGGAAAATGACAGCAGTAGTAGATTCACAGCATCTGCACGTTATTGGTTAAAAACTTAAAAACAAAAATAAAAATAAATGTTTATTTTAAATGTTTCCCCAAATACTTCAATACCAGTTACACATTACCTGCTGCTGAAAATAGAAAGTGAATTTTATGCAAAGAAACATGCCGACCCAAGGAGTTGTACATGACTTCAGAAGAAATGTAAAAATTCAGTTTATACAAATACTGAAGGATTACTCTTTTTCAATATGAAACTATTAAGGGAAAACCCAGGGGACATTTGTATTTTCATTTTAAACCACTGCTTGCACAGCTCTTAAATATTTATATTTGTACAAAATTACTTCATAAAACCTATAATAGGATGACTTAGAAAAGAAACCACAACTTAGCTAATTTGCTTTTTAAGAACATTTCAGAAGCAAACTGCTAATCTCTCTTCTCTTTTTCCACATGTTTAGTAATACTGTAGTCTGATCTTCCCAATTTAGTTTCCTACATAAGGATATTTAGAAAAGAGTGAACATGTGTCAGTGGCATAGTTTTTTAATATTGTGTTCTGTCTATATCACTTTTCTTAGAGAACCTCACTCCCTTCCCCCCCCCCCCCCCCCCCCAAAAACNNCCCCCCAAGAAATAAAGGTTAATACTTTCAGCCAGAAGAGCACCTGTTCAGGCCCAGATGTTAATAAAACTAAAGAGGTGTCAAATTTATCCAAGCACACAGAAAACAGTTATTAGAAAGAATGCATGTGACCAAGGAAAAAAAATGCACATGCCAAGAAGTAACATTAACAGTTAAAGAGTAACACAAGCAAGATAAATTGATCCATGCTACATGCTTTCTATCAAGTTACTTTTGTTAAACTAGCAGACCTATTTCTCATCCTTCAACCAAGATGAAGGGTGACAGTGTTGTGCTGACTTAGTAAGACCATCTCTACCTTACACATTTACAAAAAAAAAAAAAAAAAAAA